>OW240923.1:113857019-113961688 GCA_933207985.1 Pelobates cultripes
ATTCATTCCATATTTTCTTGGCCAGTTCTTTTCTGTTTTCCAGGGTCGGTATTTCAAGAATATTTCCCAACCAGGGTATATAAATCTCCTGCATTCCTGAGATATCTTCGTACGCATGGTTTTGCACATAGTGTCTGCCCAAGGTCTAGAACGTACCTTGGATCATGATTTTGCTTCACTTCCTGCCATTCAGGGCTTGGTATTGTTGGGACTCATGCAGTGTTTATCAGTACTGTAGCTGTGATGGCGAACGATGTTGAATGATGTTATGCGACCATTTATCATGGCATGTCAGTAAACCCATTGTCAAAATGCCCTTCTAGCTAAATAAAGGTTAGAGTTAATGAGGCTGCAAGAACAAAAAGGTTTTTTTTTTTAAGGAAAAAATAAATCATAAAGTTCTAACAAGATTTTTAAAGGGACACTCCACTGCCCACCAAATACATAAAAAGTACTGTTTAGTAGATATACCCCAAATGAAAACTTGCATGCTTTTAATTATACATTTTCCATTGAGGGTATATCTAAAACAGATCTCTTGTCTGAAGCCTTTGCAAGCCCTCCCCTTCAAACCCCACCCAGACTTTCTTTGGCTGTCCAATCAAAGATTTCCCAATGCAGCTCAGTGAGAAGTCTTTGCAAGAGCAATTGCTCCCTCTTGAGTTCAGTGCAACTAAGCTAACGAAACCAGGAAGTAACACGACGGGTTGTCTGCTTCAAAAGCTAGTGGCAGTGTAACAAGGTTAATTTGTAGAAATGTACATTTCTATTGAAATTTGCACGATTTCCAAAACAGGGCCCACTCTTCATACATAAAGACTCTAGAGTGTCCCTTTAAATATTATATGATTTTGGACTAGTTAAATTCTCTGAACTAAATGAATCCATTCTGATCTTTTTGGATGCACTATAGCAGCATGTTTACATGCCAGAGTGCAGTTTACAACAATTGTCTTTTCCTGTTTTTTAGAACTCTAGTGGTTAATGCAATGTGTGGACAGCTTGGTAAAATTGTATATTATTTGTCCTATGGGTACCAGGTAACTGCGTTCTTTACATAGAGAGGGGGGAATTGTGTCATCAACAGGATTTAATAAAACCTAATCGTAAAAACTAGTAAGTGGGAAGCCATAAGCAGGGTCACTGTAGTATGCAAACAGAAGGTATAAGTGGATAATAATCACAAACCCATGGTGCAAATAAAGTGAAAGGTTCGCCTTCAGGCGACCTACGTCCTGACGAAGCCGGAAGGTGAAATGCGTAGACTCACGATGCACTGACATCACGCTGTGGGCGGAGCTTGAATCCTGCAAACCTTCTACTGGGAGTTTATCTGATTAACCTGCCTGCTGACTGAGGACCAGAAAGGGTGCACAGACGAGCACTGAGCTGCTGGAACCCCTTATCCACGTTTGAACTGGGTTACATCGCTGGTGACATCATTCTGCACGTGGCTATTTGCCATACCGGCTTGAGTGAGTAGCGGGGTCTTCAAACCGCATAGGCGCACTTACTTCCATCCTGTAAGCAGCTGCACAGTTGTTGTTTTTATTTTTCTTTGGATTAATAAATTATTACATATCTTGTAAATACTTGTACATTTGCTATACACACTACACTTTTATTTCCTTTTTTAATTTTTTTTTTTATATATGACTCTACATGCAAACCTATCTGAGCAACATTAAGTATTTATACTTTCACTTTATTTGCACCATAGGTTTGTGATTATTATCCACTTATACCGTCTATTTGCATTCTATATCTATTTGTGATGATCACCTTTGGGGGCCTTAGCACTTAAGTGTGTAGCTGCATCATTGAATATATTTTTACAATACTGTGTTTATAAATATATTATACATGCCTGCATATTCATTCCTTAAGAAGAACGTTTTACCCATTTTTTTTTCTCCTTTTGAATGCCTGTTTAGTGCTTTTACTATCCTTCATTTTTATACGGTAACTATAGTGTTTGGAATACAGGTTTGTAACGCTATAGTGTTCCATTAAGTTTATTATAAATTAATAACTACCATATTATAGAAAAATATTTTCTTGTGCTACGTGGAGAAATTAATCACAATCCCTTATAACCGTGATAATCAATGAATTCTAAATAGTTGGACAGGAATTGTGTGTGTGGTTAAAGGGATACTATAGTGCTTGGAAAACAAATCTTCCGATAGCCCCCCTTCGCTCACCCCATGATGCTGAAGGGGTTAAATATCACTTACCTGATCCCAGTGGAAAGGATAGGGACACTGTAACCAGACCGATTCATAGAGTTAGAAGTCTCCTGGGCGACTATTGTGTCCCTTTAATATTATTCAGATCGTTCGGTTCCTGTACATTGTACTCGCGGTTATTATTCTTAGCATTTATATACCTCCAATATATAGCGAGGCATTTTACATCAGCGCGTTATTGACATACAAAATATTAAGAGACCAGAAGTGAAGAAGGCTCTCGTCAAACAAGCTTACAGTCTATTGTAATTGGGGATCAGAGAAACTGCTTTGCAAGCGCTGATTTCGCCACAGAAATAAAATATAATAAGGCAGGGGGAGAGCGAGTAGATATATTTTGTTAGTAATTCATATTTCATTGGGACCTTGGCCCAAGCAACTGCTAGACAGTCACAATGAGAATAGCCCTGAACCGTTTGTCTCTGATCAAATTGCCTGTGTGTTCCGTATCTAGAGCTTCCTTGGTCGGACCTTAAACTGCACGATTCCCATAGACCTTTGAATGGAGTATTGCAAATAGATGGAGAAACGCAGGCTGTAATTTCTGCCTGCTGTCATTCGATCCTGGGTGCAGAGACAGAAACTTATATTAGCATGCTTCTCCTCATTCTTTCTGACAGCTCAATCAATTAGTTCTACTGTTTAGCCGACCTCTGTGCACCGCTGTGACAAACAGGGCAGAGTTACACAAATCTTTTAGCTGGCTATAAAGGCTGCACAGCTCTCAGAATTTGTCAGATCCAGTGGGATGTTTGGTATCTTCTTACAAATGATTCATTTCTGTCCCCAGTAGCCAGTGAATGCCATGCAATGCATTCAGAAGCCTTTTGGGCTATCATTTCCACATTATAGAAACTTAGACTGTGACGGCAGATAAGAACCATTCGGCCCATCTAGTCTGCCCAATTTTCTAAATACTTTCATTAGTCCCTAGCCTTAACTTATAGTTAGGATAGCCTTATGCCTATCTCACGCATGCTTAAACTCCTTTACTGTGTTAACCTCTACCACTTCAGCTGGAAGGCTATTCCATGCATCCACTACCCTCTCAGTAAAGTTATACTTCCGGATATTATTTTTAGACCTTTGCCCCTCTAATTTGAGACTATGTCCTCTTGTTGTGGTAGTTTTTCTTCTTTTAAGTGCTTCCTCTTCCTCCACTTTATCTCTCAATTTCCAGCTACCCTATGGAACTTTTTCCACAATCCTTTCTTTCTCCTCATTTATATCTCAGTAGCCCCTACGTTTCTTTCGGTTTAGTTACTATCCCTTGTTTAGCCCTATTATTTTCCCATCCACTCTCTCCTACTCCCAATTTATCCTAGATGTGTAGTCGTACATAGAGTTACAGTGTAATAGCTCAGTCTCTGATAGTCCCTTTCAGTCACAGTCTCTCTCTGTCTCTGACTGCAAAAAAAAAAAAAAAATACATTGTGACAGATATCCTAAAATTGACCATTAACCAGCCCACACACAGTATACATTCTTCCATGCTAATCTCATCAGGGGTGATTCGAAGAATCTACTCTGTCAGCTGCATTATGTTCAGATACCTGAGCCACGTATTGCACCAAACCTTCCAATGTTGGGAGGTATGGTTGCAGGATAGAATGTGGGAGCACTACAAGGGCGATAATGAGCAGGAGTGGGCTCCCCAAAAGGGGACAGGTCAGCCTGCTGTGTGCACATGGTATCTTAATTGGTTTTATTGCAAATTGAGAGGGGGTTTCTCCACAGTGCCCAATAGGGCATATTATACCGGAATAGTCCCCCCTTTCAAATAGATTATACTAACCCTTTAAGAAAAAGTTTTTTGGGTGCTTAGGGTATCCTTTTAAGGAGATAGAACCTGAAAGGCTGTCTGCAATCAGTAATGGTGTGTTTGGATTCACCAAAAGCTGAAAGGGTGTGGGATTTAGATTTATAGGGTCTCCCTTTGTCCCTACTTCTTCCCATATTTTTGAACCCTATTTGTCTTTCTGGTTGGGTTGTTTTTTGTTTTGTTTTTCTTGCCCTAAGGTTGGCTCGTCCTGGATCGTACACCCCCAGCACACTTTTCCCACATGACAGGTGGGACCTATATCTCAGTAATGTTTTGTATTACTTGAGATACTGTATGGCGTTTTTTTTTTTTTTTGCCATACATCACATTTGTCGTAGGTTGACAGTCAGCCCCTGTCCCCCCCTCCTCAGCCCTTAGTCAGCCCCTGTCCCCCCTCCTCAGCGCTGTCCCCTTGGTCAGCCCCTGTCTGCACTCCTCAGCCATTTCCCCTTGGTCAGCCCCTGTCGCCCTTCCTTAGCCCCTGTCCCCTTAGTCAGCCTCTATCCCCTTGCTCAGCCCCTATCCCCCCTCCTCAGCCCTGTCCCCTTAGTCAGCCCCTGTCCCCTCCTCAGCCCTTGTCCCCTTGCTCAGCCTTTGTCCCATTGCTCAGCCCCTGACCCTTTCCCTTTCTTCAGCCCTGTCCCCTTCCTCAGCCCCTGTCCTCTTTTGCCCAGCCCCTGTCCCTTTCCTCAGCCCCTATCCCCTTTCTCAGCACCTATCCCCCTTCCTCAGCCCCTATCCCCCTTCCTCGGCCCCTTTCCCCCCCTCTCAGCCCCTGTCCCACCCTTTCCGTACTCCTTTCCCCTCTCTCAGCTCCTGCCCCCTTCCTCAGCCCCATATCACCCACACCACAGCCCCTTTCCCAAATTGTAGCCATCAACCCCTACCCCCCTACATTTCCTAAACCCCCAATTACAGCTTATACCCTCCACTACAGCCCTGTCCCCCCACTACAGCCCTGTCCCCTTACTCAGCCCCTGTCTATTGGTTTTAAAAGTGTAAAGTTTGGGTGTATGTGTGTGTATGAGTATGTCTGTGTGTGTCAGTATGTCTGTGTGTGTGTGTGTGTGTGTGTGTGTGACTGACTGTTTCTCACTAGGTCTGGTATGCTTATTGTTATATATATTTTTGTATATGTATGTCTATGTTTGTGGGGTTGGTTTAGAATGTTATTTAATTTCTCTATTTTTGTATATTGAGACTCTGTTATTCATGTAAGACGCTTTTGGCGTACGTACATACATATATATTCATAATTTTTCCTGATCATTGCTGTATAGCGTGACATGATCCTATATTTTGGATCTTTGTTACGTGATATTTTTATAGAGTATACCCACTTAATAAAGATTGTTTTATTACTATTGATGGTTGTGCTCCTTACTCCGTTTTTATTTCTGTGTGTGTATGTGTGTGTGTGTCAGTATGTCTCTGTGTGTGTGTGTGTGTGTCAGTATGTGTGTGTGTGTGTGCGGCAGTATGTCTGTGTGTGTGCGTCAGTATGTCTGTATGTGTGTGTGTCAGTGTGTGTGTGTCAGTATGTCTGTCTGTCTGAGTCAGTACGCCTGTAACAGTTTGTCTTTCTGTGTGTGTCTGTGTGCCTCAGTGAGTGTGTTTTTTAGTGTGTGCCAAATCAGCAAGTGTGTGTGTGTGCCTGTCATTGAGTGTCTGTTTAGGCGACTGCCCCTCACCTCCCCCCACCCCCTTCAATCACATGGGAAAGGTGTTTTTACTCTCCTCCTGGTGCAATGGGCCACTTCACTGGATTTGCCCCTCAGGCGTAAGGCTGCCAGCCCTCCCCTGGTAATGTGTCCATGCTATATCTTGTTAAAAGAATAGAGATACAGGATATAGCATGGTCAGACCATAGTCCAATCATGTTGAAATACAAAGATAATTTTGATACATTCCGTAAAGAGTGTTATATAAAAGATTTTATACTACACAAAAAAAACAATGTTGCAGAAATTAAGTATATAACAAATCTTTTCTTTTTAGAAAATAAAAACAAAGGTACACTGGATATCACGGTCTGGTGCGCTTATAAAAGCATAGTTAGAGGCCACTTGATAAAAATGGCAGCAACTGCAAATAAAAAAGGATTACCGCCTCTCTGTAAACTATGTATAACATTAAGTGAAAATAAGAGGCAGAATAAAACAACACCTTCCACACAAATAGCAAGGAAGATTGCAGAAACAGAAAAAGAGATAAATATACAGTTTATTAATAAAGCAACCAAACAGTTAGAAGCACTACAATCCAAGTGGTATCTAAAGAGTAACAAGCCAGAAACACTAATGTCTAATAAATTTAAAAAAGAGAAACATAAAAGAGTAATATTTAAAACAAAAGACAAACCTATTTAATGACCCCAGAAAAAATAGGTAGAGCGTTTCAGAGATTTTATCAGAATCTATATAACCTACCAGAAGAAATATTTGGCAGGGAAAAAGAGATTGAGGAATTCTTTGAAAACGTACCCATGCCAAAAATCCTACCCGACCAATTAAAGCTGATAAATCCACCTATAACAGAAATAGAGGTCAGTAAATCCATAGATAAGCTTAAAATAAATATTGCCCCAGGCCCAGACGGCTTCACAAATACATTCTATAAACTAATGAAAGACCAACTAAAAGGGGAACTTACCACCATTTTCAACTATATAATGAAAACTGGAAGCTGTCCTGGAGACTTGTTGAGAGCAAATATTGACCTATCCCAAAAGCAGATAAAGACTTGGAACAGATTGGTAATTATAGACCTATATCACTAATCAACATTAAAATATTATCTTCTATCCTTGCTGATAGATTAAAAATAGTCATACCACAATTAATTAATAATGACCAAGTAGGATTCATACCAGGGAGGTCTTCAATCAAAAATCTTAGAAAAATAATAAACATATTAAAAGAAAGAGAGATTAATGGAACCCCTCTAATGTTACTGTCAATAGACGCAGAGAAAGCGTTTGACAGGGTTGGATGGGGTTTCATGTTTGCCACCTTAAAACAATTTGGAATTACTGGATCAATATTACAAGCTGTATCCTCTCTCTACAACTCTCCATCAGCTAAAGTAACAGGATCAGGATTCACATAACAAAACTTCAGTGGTAAAAATGGGACTAGACAAGGGTGCCCTCTTTCCCCTTTACTGTACATAATGGTGTTAGAACCCCTTGCGATTCTAATAAGACAAAATAAGAAAAAAATCAAGGGATTTAAGAACTCCTTAGGACAAAGTAAATTAAATATTTACGCAGATGACATCTTACTAACCTTAGAAGAACCAGTAACCTCAGTCCCAGAGCTTCTGAAGGAGATAAATAAATACTCTAAAGTGTCAGGATACAAAAATGAATATAGAGAAATCAATATTTATAGCTAAAAATTTAAACAAAAGGTTAATCAATTTTCTTGTACAAAATTTTGGACTCCCAGAAAGCAAGGGCAGGCTACTATATTTAGGTATAACATTAACTTCAGATTTAAAAGATCTAGTAGAAGCCAAATTTTTACCTTTACTAACACAAACTAATAAAAACCTAAGGGACTGGAAAGGTATGGGATTTTTCTGGTCGGGTAGGATCAATACTCTAACAGCATACATTTTAACAAAATGGCTGTATCTATTGAGAATGATCCCACTTAATTTCCCAGAAAACTGGCTGTCTTTACTACACTCATCCTTTTTTTAAATTCATATGGGGCGGCAAGAAAGCAAGAGTTAAAATGAAAGTTTTGGCTAGATCAAGGCAAGATGGAGGTTTCGGCTGCCCAGAAATTATACCATGTTATCAGGCTAGCAGACTTTTTCACATACTGCTTTCACAAAATATTGCTGCAATCAAAGAAACATGATATAAAATGGAAAAAGCTAAAACCGGGGTAGGAAATTTAACATCACTATTTTGGGTCCTAAATGCGATTAAAAAAATTCATCAGAGACTCAAACTAAATCCCAGATACTCAGAGTTAACGAGCTGGTGGGACAAATTCTCAAACAACATAGGTCTCAGAAATAGAATAATAGATGTGCTCCCTTTTTCTAGTATTTCAGATATGTTAGGCAACATAAAAATAGACACTTGGAAGACTGGGGGGATAAGGGAATTTAAAAATATACTAGCGGAACTTAAAATTAAAACCTTCAATCAAATTATGGAGGAATTCAACATTCCTCCAAAAGACACTTTTAACTATCTGAGAATTAAGGGCTTCTTAACAGAATATCTCCTTCAAAATGAGGGGGAGAAAATTATAATCCTCAAACATCTACTTGATTTAAAGAACTATGGAAACCTAATGTGAAAATGCGCTAAAGTTAAATACAGATGGAGACACGGTAAACCGATAGAATTGATCAATAAATTGGAAAAAGAACTACAAGTACATATAGAAGAAGAAGAGTGGGTAAGTTTTCTAAATAAATATGCACACTGCTTAAACCTTACGGAAACCCAATTCAAACTCTCAAACAGATGGTACCAAACACCGAAATGTTTAAAGAAACTTTTCCCAGAGTCATCAGATAGGTGCTGGAAATGTAATATTAACTAAGGCAATTTAATCCACCGTTGGTGGCAGTGCACACCCATAAATAAATTCTGAAAAGATGTAATCAAGATAATATATCAAATAACGGAAATAAAATTAGTTTTTTTAAGCCCAAAGTGGTTCTGCTAAACTTGCACTGGCCAAAAATGACAAAAAAATATATAATAATTCTACATATAATTACAGCAGCTAAACTACTTTTAGCACGAAATTGGCAAACAGGGATAATCCCACGCATCCAAGAATAACAACACAAGTTATGTGGCAAGCAAGAATGGAAAGGGGTATCCTAGTGAATTTAGGAAACAGATATAACCAAAAAGAAGACTGGGATACATAGATATGTAAAAAAAATGATAACCTAATAAATATCATCAACATTACTCTCCTCTATTCTGAACCTAGCACGCAATAATTAAATCAGCTATAGCTAAGGTTCAGACTCAGCGAGACGAGGGCCAGATAAGAGGAGGGGAGGAAAAGAAAAGAAGATCTTAACCCCTAAACGGACAGACAAAACAGAATAATAAAAAAAGGAAAATACACTGGGCATAAGAGGCTCTCTCTCTCTCCAAAAGTAAAAGGATAAAGCAAATTGATAAATAAGAATAAATAATAAAATCAAACCAAGGGATAGGGGGGAGGAAGGGGGATTTGGGGGGGTGGGTCATAGGGAGTTTAATAGGATAGAATGAGATTTTTAAAAAAAAAAGAAAGAAAAAAAGAAATAGTAATGATGTGTTTGTTGTAAATTTTGTTGTTTCTCGGGAACGACAAAATTCTACATGTCTGCGAAAAGGGGCAGAATATATGCACAAAAAAGACTTCACTATGGCAAAGTTGTGTTGGTGCTTCGACTTTTCTTTTAACTGAGAAAGAGCTCTTATTACAAAATATGCTAATTTTAGATTTGCAGAAAAAGTCATTGCAGAGGTGAGTGTTTGCGTATTATTTTTAATTGTATTTTCATGGTTTTTAGCAAAAGCAAATTCAGGGTGTACTAAAGTTGGGAACATTCATTAAACAGAATAAGTTTTAAATAAAATGTATTGACTACACTTCATATTTGTAAACAGAGGACTGTTTTTGTGGAAACATTTAAACTGAAGATATGAGTCATCCAGCTGCAATTCACATGGTGTCTACCTTATTTTATAAATATTTATAAATTCTATCAAAAGAAAAAAATCAAGCAAAGCCTACTAAGAGTAATTAAACTGTATTTGTCGTTTATCTATTTTTAGTTTTCTAGAATTAACAAAATCTAGCTTTCTTTCCTCTTTACCGTACTTCAAAATATGACCTGTTTTTATTCATTTTTAATAATATATATTTTTTACTTTTTCTGTGTGTTCTTCTGTTGTGTAACTTGATTAGCTATATAATATCCGCAACACCATTGTTTATTATGGTCCGCTTAATCTGCTGGTTCTTAAAGGGGAATATTTTTCATATGATGCGATCTTGTCTATATTTCAATACATTTCTGATCTTAAAAACGTAAATAAAATGAAATGTAAAAATGCACAGCATTGTATTTACCTCTATCCTAGTCTCCATCTAAGCACGCTGTTAAGCATTGCGATATGCTCTGCCCTTGGCAGTCGTTTGAAAATACATAATAAAAAAAGTATTTGTTATTCAGTATAGAGATCTCCCAACAATGTGCAGCCCAATACCTTGGACACATCGTTACATAGCTGAAAAGAGACTTGCATCCATCAAGTTCAGCCTTCCTCACATATTTTTTTGCTGTTGATCCAAAAGAAGGCAAAAAACCTAGTCTGATGCACTTCCAATTTAGCAACAAACTAGGAAACAATTCCTTCTTGACCCCAAAATGTCAGTCAGATGTCTCCTTGGATCAAGCAGCTATTACCCCACTACGATGAAAACAATCTTTCTGTATCTTCTCCAATGCAATATGTGGCCCTAGCATTGTCAAGGCTCAACTGGATTGTAATGTTAATACTAAATCTTTTAATGTGCGTTTAAAAGAAAATGGGAGATCGCATGGAAAATAAACCCATAGAGTTAAAACAAGTTATAGGGGAATTTCAATGTTTAATTCAATGGTTTAGATTCCAGAGACGGGCAGAATGTAATAACTCCCTTTAAATTTAAAGGGACTCTACACTCCTGGAGCACATCAATGCACAGTTGAGTTCTTTGTGAATTAATGTATGCATTCTCATCGCTGGCCTGCGTTTTGGAAAATCCGTCAAACATATGTGCAATTATTATTATTATATTTATATAGCGCCATCAAATTCCGCAGCGCTTTACAATGGGTGGACAAACAGACATGTAGTTGTAACCAGACAAGTTGGACACACAGGAACAGAGGGATTGAGGGCCCTGCTCAATGAGCTTACATGCTAGAGGGAGTGGGGTAAAATGACACAAAAAGGTAAGGATAGAATCAGACTAGTGACTGTTGCAGAAGAGGAATCAGTCAGGAGCTATTAACAGTTTAATTGATATGCTTTTATGAAGAAGTGGGTTTTTAATGATTTTTTGAAGGAGTGGAGATTGGGTGAGCATCTAACGGAGGAGGGAAGCGAGTTCCACAGGAACGGTGCAGCCCTCGAGAAGTCTTGAAGGCGAGCATCAGAGGTGGGAGTACGGACAGAAGATAGACGTAAGTCTTCAGCAGATCGTAAGGGCCTAGATGGGACATACTTGTGTATAGGGGAGGTTAGATAGGTGGGAGCAGCATGATGTAGAGATTTGAAAGCAAGAACCAGAATTTTAAATTGAGCTCTATATTTTATAGGAAGCCAATGTCGGGACTGACAGAAGGGTGAGGCATGGGAGGTGCGGGCGGACAGGAAGATGAGCTAATGAGTTTACCAAGGGAGGCAGTATAGATGGAAAACATTAGGGGACCAAGGACTGAACCTTGGGGGACACCAACAGAGAGGAGTTGGGGAGAAGAAGCAGAGACAGAGAAAGAAACAGTGAAAGAGCGCTGGGAGAGGTAGGAGGAGCACCAGGTGAGAGCAATATCTTGTAGACCGATATTGCGGAGGATGGGAAGAAGCTGTTGATGATCAACAGTGTCAAAAGCCACAGACAAGTCAAGGAGAATTAGGATAGAGTAGTGACCACTCAAGATTTTGCAGTGAGTAGATCATTGGATACTTTGGTCAATTCCTGCAGATTAGCTCCACCTCCATGCAACCTAATATTGGGGTCCTAGGAATCGGTGGGATTCTGGTGGGCAGGTATAAGCAGGCAGGCCAGAGATGTGAATTCATTGCTGATGCTGCCCAAATGTGGCAGAGCTGCCCAGCCTGGTGTGAATGCGTGCCAGGCTGCCTGCCTATCCAGGCCAGCTTACTGGGGGTATTCAAAGCAGAGAATACGGTTTCAGTGCTCTCTGCATGGTCCTAATGCCATTAGCGTAGCATAAGCGCGGCTTAATATGAGCCTGCATTACGCTTTTTGGGAACAGTTCGTTTGTGTCCCCAAAAAGCAGGACACCAGGAAACAAACTGGGACGGTGGGACAGGATCAGAAAAATCAGGACTGTCCTGCTGAAATTGGGTCTGTGGGGAGGCCTGTATCGCCAGTCCGATTCTATCAGGAAATCCAGTCAGCTGTCACTATGTCAGAAATTCAGGCTCGCCTGCATTAAAATTATGGAGCATGTGATGTTTAAGTGTCATATATGTGCATGCTTGATAATTATTCCATAGGGATCTCGTTTCTGTTTTCAGTGTAAATCTGAGACGGCATATCCGATTTCTGGGAAACTTGTAAAAGACGTACACTAGGTAATGTTTTTTTTTTTTTTTAATTTTAATTGGTTTCCGTGCATTATCTGTTTCCAGCTGTTGGACTACAATTCTCATACTTCTCAACCAGCCAGTGGTTGGGCAGTCCTGCTCTATATATATACACGGCAAAAGGTATCACAAGTTAAAGCTGAGTTCCAGTGTTTAATGCAATCCTTTAACCCCTTAAGGACACATGACATGTGTGACATGTCATGATTCCCTTTTATTCCAGAAGTTTGGTCCTTAAGGGGTTAAGGATGACAATTCTCCAACTAGACAAACCGACTGTTCTCTGAAATGAGACTGTTTAGTTACTGCAGTACAGATTGTGTGGGCTCCAAAGCATTTTCAAGTCTTTTACTTAACGTAAGAGTCTTTAAAGGAATGTTTCATGTTTGCTCATAGAGAATTGTGTTATATCACAGATATACATAGTTGGTCTTAGTTTGTTTGGGAGACTAAATAAATGTGCTATCAGCACAGCCTGTACTAAATCTAACTGTATCACTGACTTTTTTCCTTTAGGGACTGAAAACAAATTAACATTTTATGATTGTGCTCACACTGGCGTATAGGAAAATAAATAAAACCACATATAACCAGGCTTTGATAGCAATTTTTTTATATGCAAAAACCGCAAAACAAACAAAAGAAAACCAGCTGTTTTATAGCAGCTTCTTACATGGTGTGTAGATATTCTAAAATTCAGCTTGGGAAGTGAAAGTTTCATTAAATGGACTGGAAGTTAAAAGGACTCTCCAGTGCCAGGAAAATAAAACCATTTTTCCTGGCACTTGAGAATCCTGGAGTGCCCCCTCCCTCCTGGAGTGAGATGTCAGCCAACTGGAGTCCAATCGATGAGATTGGAGGTGTTGGTTACAGCTGCCCTGCCCTATAAAAAACACACACCAGTTCTGGGTTTGCTTTTCACAAGAAGCATTGCCTGATGTGAATGATGCCTCTCACAAAAGAGCTCTCAGAAAACCTACGATTAAGAATTGTTGACTTGCATAAAACTGAAAAGGGTAATAAAAGTGACTTAGATGTGATTTAGATGATGATCAGATCACATTTTATGACCAATTTGTGCAGAAATCCATATCATTCCAAAGGGTTCACATACTTTTTCTTGCAACTGTATACCACTTCAATTAGCTGAAGTGTTCTGGGTGCCTGGAGTGTCCCTTTAATCTTGCTTATTCCCATTAATATAAAAATGTGCAATGGTTTTTCGATGCCACACAACTGTTATGCTATGTTTAAAGATCAGTTTGCCCCAGCTGTTGTGGCAGTGTAAACCTGCTTGTTTTACCTATGCATAAATAAAGCCTTTGCGAACTGCCACCAATCCATACGAATTTATTGTTTTTCTCTCTTTAGTAATTGCTGAAGCATGTGGCTTAAATGAAATACTGTATTTGTTAAAAACAAATTGCATTGACATGTCTCCAGACAACAAAAGCGCTTTTTATCCATTAGTTATTGACGATTTCCAGATTGCACTGAGCTAAAAGCATAATTCATATGTGTTTAAAGTTCAGTGTACAAAGCATGTGATTAAAATACCTGTGCATTGTGCAACTGCATGGTGTAGTGGTTTATCTATTATTTAGAATTGATTTAATTATGTCTCTGCTATATTCATCATGATCTAGGCTATTCCCTTTTGTTGTGTGATTACAATAAGCCAATATTAATAACCTTGAGTAAAATATATGAAGAATGGTTTTGATCAGGTCATGCTCTCCATAGAATTGAAATGTTCTTCTCTCTCTTTAATTGCGTCACTGACAAACGTTTATCAAAGTGCCTCTGCCTACTGTGATGGTATCGCAGATCAGATCTACATTTGTTGCTAGTTCAGTAATTAGGAAAACAGTTCTGTTATTTATTTTTTATTTTATTCAAATATTTCACAAGATTACATCTCCTATACTCCTATGTAATGTGTTTTTTTTATTTTTATTTCATTGATCGGAGCTGCAGTCTAAATCAAGAATATTCATGGTTAATTTAAAAAAAAAAGTGAAATGTATCTTATTGCTAAGATGTTCTGCATTAGCTGCTGGTGCAGCACTTGTCACAAACATGGCAGGTAAATGGGACACTATGTTAATCACTATGTAGGTAATAGGAGTAGGTGATGTGTAGAGTCCCACAAGGGGAAACCAACATCAGGAGAGCTCCACTGTATAAGGAATTAGGAAAGGAGGCCCTACCTTTAATCAAGATAAAAAGGGATATGGAAACAAAAAGTATAACTTGAAAAAAAGGGAGATCTACTAAACGGTGCCCAGGGGATCAATTGTCTGGAGTACTAGCTAGCATCTAAGTTCCAGTTCCCCTAGTGTCCTTTTAGGGTGAATTGAGAGATTTATTTATTTATTTTTTGTGTGAGGCTTTTCATCTGCGTTTAGACCTGATTACCCGGTCCCTTGTTCTCTGGGGACCCTGTGCCTCTCCTCTCTCCCTAACCTCGTTTACACTACCTTCCCGTCAGTCGGACACTAGGGGAACTGGAACTTAGATGCTAGCTAGTACTCCAGACAGTTGATCCCCTCGGCACCGTTTAGTAGATCTCCCTTTTTTTCAAGTTATACTTTTTGTTTGCATATCCCTTTTTATCCTTCGATTGATTAAAGGTAGGGCCTCCCTTCCTCGTTTCTTATACAGTGGAGCTCTCCTGATGTTGGTTTCCCCTTGTGTGACTCTACACATCACCTACTCCTATTACCTACATATTTTGGAGGGTTACCCCCTCATTGGAGCTCCCTATTAGGTGGTTACAGTGGTGCAGCTCATGAGCCCTTGACTTGTATCCGGACTCCCGACCTGCACTCTGTTTACTTTATTTCTCCATTTTATGTTAATCACTAATTTGTATTGAAATTGATCATGAGAAAAATTTACAATTTGCAACACTGACAAAAATAAACATCCAGTCGAACAGAGAACAGACATGTGTATGCAAAACTACGATCATTCCTTAGGACATAGGACATAGAGGATAAGGACATAGAGCGACATAGGACAATAAAATAGCGAGTATCTACACCTAATTGTTGGCATTAGAACAGCAGACACGTAGCATTAAGTAGAGACACGTAGCATTAAGTAGAGACACGTAGTATTAAGTAGAGACACGTAGCATTAAGTAGAGAAGCTATGCTCCAAATGAAAGGAACAATACAAAATGTGTAAACCATTAAAAAGCACCATAAAATAGTGGCGTTAAATTCGGTTTCGGAGATATGCTAAATCACAGTTTTTTAACAAAGTAAAATTCAGTGCTGTGTAGGGCTATTCAATAAACCAAGACATGCAGAGTCTTAACATGGGATTTGGCAATTAACTTTTTTTTCTGTTATTTGCTTATAGTGTGTGCTTTAAGTTCTGCTGGTGTAGAGCTCTGTGATGAACTCTCACACTGCAGATTGATATGAAGCTCTGGGATACTATATATTGTTTTATTACAAATGTAACCCGTATTTGGGTTTTGGATTCTATTTAGAGTCCGTGAATCCAAAGGTGAGCACACGGATAGTATGTAGTGCTTGGCAAGCTGAAGAATGAGAACACTATGTATGTGTCAGGAAGAAAAATAAAATGCCAGCAAACCATTCTGTATCCTGTGTGACTGTTATTTAAGGAGATTCCAGGCACTGATTATTAGGCCTTGGGAGGGAAAAGGAGCAGACTGCTGCTACATCAGAACGTTCTCTAACAGGAACCGTACAAAAGGTTATCAGTTGGCTTGCCAGAGATTGGGCCTTTGTTTTAAGGTACTAAGGAATCTCACTTTGCCTAAATTAGGCCACAAATTTCATTGGTGGCTGCAAATAAAGAGTCCATCTCATTTAAACACTAACCTTCTAATCACGTCAAAAATAGCTATTCAGAATGTATTTTTGTGTTTTTTATATATAAAACCTATTTATTCGGACGTGCACAGCCTAGCATACAGTTTGTTATGAAAATCCCACGACTCCAGTTTATAAGTTAGAATTATGGAATGGAATACCCAAGCGTACATGTGTGTGCCAGCCATCTTGGGACCATATTGGTATCCGTACCTGGATGTGCTGTGGAGCTAAGTGTACTTTTTAATTAACCCCCTCTGCCCTTACCATATCCGTAAACCCTTCCACTGCATTTATCTTCAGATCATAGATGACCACTCTCCTCAGACCTCCTACCTCAGTGGGGTTTTGTGGCACTAAGAAGGTATGTTATATTAGTTCAATATAAAGCTATTCTTTAATGGTAAACTTTATTTTTTTTTAAACTTTATTTATTGCAACTCTATCACTGCTTACCCATGTTTTCTGTGCATGTGAGGCCTTCGTAATGTCCTGAAGTCTGTGTGACACAGAGAAACATACAAAGTTAGTCACAAATCAGGATTGATAAAACAGTTGCAGTATTATTATTATTGCCATTTATATAGCGCCAACAGATTCCATAGTGCTTTACAATATTATGAGAGGGGGGATTTAACTATAAATAGGACAATTACAAGAAAACTTACAGGAACGATAGGTTGAAGAGGACCCTGCTCAAATGAGCTTACAGTCTACTCTATGGGATTCTTTCAAGAATCTAGATTTTGCCAGAAACTAAAGTTTGGTACTGATCTGTTCTAAAATGTTATATTTAAACAGTTATTAATTGTGCAATTAGTTCAACATTTCATCACGTATTCTATCTGCCTATTACCTATTTAGGAAGTACAGGGTTGATTTAGGGGAGCCGTTGTACGTTATTATTCCTAGTTGGACATGGTTAAATTACATTGAGTCTTTCTACACTTTTGCAAAATGTTGGTGCTTTTATTTTGTCCACCTTCTTCACACAAAGAAAAACGCTTATATAACAATAGACCAATGAAAGCACTGTATTTCTTGGCATTGGCCCCCTACTGTGGGGGGACGCAACATGGGGATTATCCAACGGCTCCATAATTTAGCAGCATTGTGCCTTTATAACAGGAGTCTCAAGAAATGGAGAAAAAGAGACAACATTGTATCAAAATGATAAAGCAGTATAATTTAACATTGAAAAAAACAACAGATTCTCATAGGCTGGTTCAAAATGGCAAGATGGTCTAACTCTAAAGCCTGTAGTTAAATCAAGCTGACACCTTTTATCTTCAAACCTTTACTTTTTCTTAACTCTGTATCGGGGTGTTTCAGAGAGGTTTACTATCCGCAAAACTGACATACTGCTGACAAAACCATCTTTGAGCATGACGGCACAAGGAGGAGATTTGTGTCACCCCTATGTTTTTGTTTTGTTTTGTTTAAGGCCCTATTCACTGAATCATATTCTCAGGGTTATTTACTGAACTCCAAATTGTAAAAATAAAATGCAATTGACAAAATTTAGGCCAAAATTGGTAATTAAAAAAAATAAACCGATCCGGTCCACTTGTCATTACTGCTTGGCTTCTTTGCCCTAAATCTTTCCTGATTTTAGCTTTCTACAGTTAGACGTTTAGTGAATAAACCCCTGTCTAATTCATGCAGCATTTATCAAGTAATGTTATAAAAATGATTAGATTCTACTCAAAAAAATAATTCCCCAATTAAAAGGGGATTACAGACACGTCACCAAATGTGCTGTTCTTCCTTCTAGTTTTTATGAAAAGTGGGCATTTTATGTTTAAAAAACTAACACTGTTTGTTGTGTATATCCAAATAAGTGTATAACCTAGTTCATCATTCATGGTGGCCCAAGTCTTCTGTATTTTGTGTCCAGACGTCTCCATTAAGATCCTAAAACATATTTTCCACGTAGTTTTGCATTTACTGCAGCAGACGCTTGACGTCCAGACAGAAATTCGCCGTACCATTAATTGGATGTTAATGATTTTCTGCTTTGGTTATAGGAGTTGTCATTTATGGAACAAATAACGGAGAAACGTTGATTTCTCCTCGGCAAAGCTTTGTAACATCCAATGTTCATTTTAAGCAGAAGGTCCTGAATAGAAATGGCTCTTTAGAAAAGGTGATAATGATTTTTACAGCGGGTAATAAACGTTTACTACCTTTCTTCTCAATAGATTTGAAGCAGAAGGCAGTATGCCTTTCTATGAAGTATTTTCCGAATACAGAACGCAGCCAATAATGCTGTTTGATTATGTGGGATGTCTGTAGCTAGCAAATAATAGAATGGCGTCGCTCTGTTTTGAAAGTAGGGTCAAGTTCTCCTAAATTGGAAGGGTTAAAGATGTTCTGCCTAGGATTGCAGGATAAGTATCACATCGGCCTTCACTGGTGACTTTTGAATGATTAGGAATAATTCAGAATGATTAGATTGTCAGACGGGTCCCTGTGGGATGGAGATTGGGGCCTCTAAAGGATACTTAAGTGTTGAATAGGGGGGAACAGTTGGGTATCTCTTCTTTACACGGATTGAGAGTGACACCACAATGGCAGCTATGCGCGTCTCTTTGTAATGATGAGGCAGAAGAAAGATTGAGCTGTCTCCGGGGTGGGAGGTGATCTGAAATTATCATGACAGTTTTGTGACATGTGAAAGACAGAGCTGTGATTTTAAAACTTGTCATTAAGAACTTGAAGGCTGGCAGAGCCTGGCATCTATTAGAAAGGCGTACATGAAAATTAATCTGCTACAATACATTAAAAAAAAGGGGGGGGGGGGTCACAAATAACCATTATACCAATACAATTTTTTCGACGACTGTGTACGATGTATCCTGCTATATGAAAATGTTGTAGGTGTATTTTTGATTGGCTACCTTACAGTGTTTTAATGTTCACTAAACCTATCAAATCATGTTAAAGAAAGCCTGTGTAGAAAAATTGGCATTTGTTTATTTTGTTGTTTTAACAAAAAATACCTTTTTGTGATTTATCATTGTATGTGTTGCGTCAACCAGATGAATTTAGTGAACCACAGAGCCATTGGTATTTTATTTTGCAAGAAATGCTCTAACATTAAAAATTACTATGTTTTTTTTAATTTTATTTATTACTGGTATTTATAAAGCGCCAACATATTTCGCAGCGCTGTACCAGTGGGAAAAAGACAACACAATAAGTACAGATCGAAACAACAGGCCCTGCCCGTGAGCTTACAATCTAAAGGATGTTCAATCTGTTTTGAATAAACAAGATAAATGCCTCTAGTAGCATGATGTTGGTAATTTTATTTTCAAACAAATCAATCCAAAAGTATGTATTAAAAAGAAAAACAAAATAACATTGTGGTACAGGAAGTAATGAAGTAGGTACAAGAGTACCTACCTCTTTGCAAATCAGAGGTTTTCAAATTGGCATGAGGCATCTTTAACACTGCTAATCTTCAGACCTCTTTTGTAGTTGACACATACTGTTAATTGGCATCCAGCCTCATATACCTTGCCTTCGCACCTGCATTTGTTTTAAAGCTACTTCCAAATTAAAATGTTCTTTTCGTGAGGTGCCCTCCTAGCACTAGTACTACCAATGAATGTGTGCAATACGCCCAATCTATATCTGCAAATTAGATGTAGAGGCTCAAAAATTGTATTAGAAATGTAAAATTTATCTAGAACAATCTGTAGATCAAATATCATTCTCTGCCAGTTGGTGAAATTACTTTTATTTTTTAACATATGGTCGTGGCTTATGTTATTAGCCATAGCATATGGAGGGTACATATTTACTTGCATGATAAGAAACAAATATATGCATCACAATATCTAGCTAAAGAATAAAAAATATGTGAAAATGTAGAAATGTTTGCTTTAACTTGCTGCGCACTTTGGGTTATTCCCTTCAGGGCAAGGGTTGATGAAAGGGTTAAACTTGATCTTCAGGAATATAAAAAATAGATACACTAACCATGTCCTACTGTCTGTACGTCCTAACATGCAGCTTTGTAAACCATTCTCAGCTATGCATATTAGTGTCATGTCACAGAATTGTTCTCGCACATTCTTCAATCCTTGTCAGATTAACTTGCACTAGTGGTTAAGCTTCCATAACTAATGGGTATCTTTCACATCTCAGAAAACTGTCTGAGCGAACTTATTGGAGAATCATGCCTTCCCCACTTTTAGAAAGAGTGATTTGGCTCAGTATATGGCGTGAATGTAGAATTAACATAATTGCAATCTGCTGTTCCCAGTGTGACTGCAACTCTCATCTCACACAACCAGCATAGTTTATTATTATTTTTAGTTATGTTGTAACTAAAGGGGCTGTTTCCTGAAGAGTTAGTTTGGTGGTGATTGATCATAATCAGACTCTGTTTAAACCAAGCATTTCTAAGAATCCCATAAGAAAGAATTGGATTGGAAGAGATTGTCAATTCTGATGATCTCAGCCAAGGAGGTGGGCAGGGGGGTGGAGCCAAATGCCACCCTGGCCAATCAGCATCACCTCATAGAGATACATTGAATCAATGCATCTCAATGAGGAAAGCTCAGTGTTTCCATGCCGAGGGTGGAGACACTGAATGTCAGTCACGTTGTGCAGCACTGCCCCAGGATGCACATCTAGTAGCCATCCAAGGAGTGGCCAGTGGAGGTATCCCTGGGCTGTAATGTAAACACTGCATTTTCTCTGAAAAGACAGTGTTTACATCAAACATCCTGAAGGTAATGATTCTACTCACCAGAGCAAATACAATAAGCCGTAGTTGTTCTGGTGACTATAGTGTCCTTTTAAGTGGATTAACCCCTAAAATGGTATGATTTGCAGATGCTGTCTGTGGAATGTGGTAGGGGCCTAACACCCTAGTTGTTTGGGTCACAGAGGTTGTCTATTTTAAGCTGTTTTACATATTGTGTGTTTAACAGATTCAGAATCAAAGGAAGTCGCTCAGATCTCAACATTACTATTTTTAGCTGTAGCAACATGCTATTTCCTAAAATGCTGTTTTTCTTACTGCCGACTGTATCCCGTCCAAGAGGAATTTGATAAGTAAGGTATTTAGTGGTGGGTGGGGACCGTTTTCTCATTATCTTTCAAGATACATGTTTGTCAGTATTTGTTGGCTTGTAAAATGCTAGTGGCATTTCATTAGCAGATGGCCAGCTTTAGGTGACCGGAAGGGTAACTCAATTGAGCTGTATGAAGTGGGTCATTTTAATACCTACGAAATATTATGTAATTAAGAAATTCTGTATTTTCAGAAAAGTCAATCACGCAGTCTGTCTATACATATACCTAAAAATCACCTGATGAAGCAGGCTAGAAATTACCCCTATTTTTAATGCAAGATATAATGCATGATATAGAAAAAAGGAAACCTAAATTAAAGGGACAATTTAGGCACCAAAACAACTTTAACTTAATAAAGCAGATAGACCTCTTCATTTCCACTGCTCAATTCTCTGCCATTTAGTTAAAGAGACACTATAGGGTCAGGAACACAAACATGTATTTCTGACCCTATAGTGTTAAAAACACCATTTGGGTTGCTATCCCCCCTAATCTCCTTTATAAAGTAATAAAACGTACCTTATTTCAAGCGTCACCATGGAACTGGCCCCGCCCCAATCCACCTCCTTGCTGACATCATTAAATGCATGATTTTAGCCAAATTGGATCAGATGTTAATATGCGTTAGAAAGTTTCATCAACTGCTCTGTGAATTTAAATTTAAACACACAGGAGGCTCCTGCAGTGTTTAGAAGGCTATTAACGAGCAGGAATATAAGAAATTCTAAATAAACACATTGTGCAATAAAGGAAGTTTAAACATTAGTTCTCTCTGTGCAGGAAGTGTTTAGGAAGGCTGTGTAAATGACATGCAGGGAGGTGTGACTTGGGCTGTAGACACAAAGTGATTTAACTTCTAAATGGCAGATAATTGAGAAGTGAGACTGCAGGGGCATGATCTATATACCAAAAATGTGTCATTAAAGGGTAGGATAGGCTAGGAATACAACATTTCTAGCACTAAAGTACCCTATAATCCCCCCTATCCTGAACCCTCACCGCAGCACAGAAAGGTTTAAAAACCTTCCCTCACTTGCCTGACTCAAGTGCCAATGTCCCTCATTGCTTGGTCAGGGCCGTTTCCGCTCTTCCTCACCCAGGCACCTAATACGCACTCGAGCGCAGTGAGTGCTTTAGAACTTCCCCCGTTGGAAAGCATTCCTATAATGCTTGTATAATGCTTTCCAGTAGGGTTTGGTTAGCGCTGGATGTCCTCATGCATAGTGTGAGGACGTCCAGAGTTAGTTGGGCAACCAAAAATCGCCTAATGACCAGGAAGCGCTTCCAGTGGCTGCCAGGTAGACAGCCACTAGTGGTGGAGTTAACCCTGCAATGTAATCGTTGCAGATTCTGCATAACTGTGATAATTACCACTGCAGGGTTCAACTGACAGGGACAGTGCACCCAGACCACTTCAATGAGTTGATGTGGTCTGGGTGCCTATAGTGTCCTTTTAAGCTAAAGTTGTTTTGGTGTCTCTTTAAATAAGAAAATAACTTTAAAAATCCCTGGATCCAATTTTAGAAAGCACTTCGGTTGGCCTCTTATTCAGATCTATGGAGTCTGATTTGTTGTACATGTTTAATCTTTGCAGTGCCGAGTTAAAGTACAGAATGAATACTAGCCTTTAACTCTTTGAGTTGTGACTGTCACTACTTCACCCATAAGTGGGACAAAAAAGGCCAAATTAAGATACAGAATTCTGCAAGCACAATACAAAACTGAGCATGACAAAAATAAAGGACGTATGTGTATTCCATGAATAAACACTTGCCTTTTCCCCGCTGAATGCAAATAGTTTAAAAATAAATGTATCAATTTTTGCAGCAGTTCTCAGCAATGTGATTACGTATGAGACCAGTTAGGAAATTCTGGGAGCCTTGCTAGCATCTGTCTGGCACACGAGCTGCTCTCGACACACATGGGACGCAGATTGTACGTTTGGTCGTGTACATGTGCCACAGATTCTCAGTAGTATTTATATCTCTTTAACTGTGTCACGTTATTCTTCTTTCACAAAACCATGTCAGATGTTCTTTAATTGCATATTTAGCATTTTCTCCATTTTGTTTAACTTATTTTCTAACTAGTTTTTACCTTTACAAAGTACAGATTTCTGCAGCCAATCTGTCAACATCGTATGGTTATAAACAGGGGTTCGTACGTGTGGCCACAAGTCCGGTCACATACGGTCTCTGCCATGTACTGTTTAGGCATAGTAAACTTGGGCAATTTTAGAATTTCTAAGAACATACCTGAAACCTCATTTAAGACTGCAAGAACAGTGGAATGCTCCGAACACTATCATTTAGTGTTTATATAGCGCCAAAATATTCCACAGCGCTGTACAATAGAAGGAATACAGACAAATAAATACGCACTGCTACAAAGTGCTTAGCAAGGTAACGTGTGAGCTTACAATCTATAGGTAGTAATGATGAGTTGAGAAATGAGGTCCACAGCAGTTTGAAGTTAATAGCCAGAGATCTGGGGATGTAAGTAAATACTGACTAGCTTGTGAGGTAGTGAAATAATTAATATTAAAATCATCTGATGGATTATGCTATAAAGAAAGGTATAGGAGGTGTAGGACACCTTTGGACACATTGTATATTTACAATGGTGGAGATGTGGCTTATTAAGTGCCGTTTAGAATGGTCAGGAAACACTTCCTAAGATAGTTTTAGATTTTAAGTCAATATTATATTCCATATGCTAAAGAAGTGGGACCAGCACTTTCCGTGTTCTGTTTTATAAGGAACAATTTTCTCACGGATCTCCACTGCTAATTTTTTTATTTTTTCCCAGGGTACAGATGTATGCCTTATTTACTATATTATTTTTTTATTATTATTATTTATATAGCGCCATCAGATTCGGTAGCGCTGTAAAATAGTCTTCTCAGATCCTCTACTTTTCTTTCCCAGCACTTTTATTCAATAATCCTACATAGATTTGATGAAGACCTCTGCGCTCGTTAAAATGTTATTCTCCTTTTGTGGTTTGGTAGAAAAATGTGGTTCTTAAAAGTAATGTTTTTTTTTTTTGTTTATTTATTTTTGTACGGCTTGTAAACAACATAGTGGATAAAGACATCACATTATATGACAAAAT
Organism: Pelobates cultripes; assembly: GCA_933207985.1. NCBI lineage: Eukaryota > Metazoa > Chordata > Amphibia > Anura > Pelobatidae > Pelobates > Pelobates cultripes. The sequence goes on from OW240923.1 coordinate 113,881,503, forward strand.
ACAGGGTTTGCATAGAAAGTTATGTGTGTTAGTGCAGTTGTATATCGAAGTACAAGACTGGATACAATACCTACATCACGGTAACAATCACAATGATCAAGTAACACCATTCTTTAGTGTAGAATGGGTAAAAAGGATATAACCAGAGGTTTGCAGTATACCGCCCATGGGTGGGGGAGAGGAAGGAAGAACAAGAGTGGGGGGTGAGGGGGTTACCTGTTAAAGGGGCCATCAAGCACAGTGTTTCATTGAGAGAAAGTGGTCTGGGTTACATTAATGGTCCTATAACCCCTTCAGGACCGAGGACCGTTTAGGACCGTCACCGGCATTTTAGCGTTGCCGACCGCTGACGGTCCTGAACCGTCACAACGGTCAGATGTACTTACCAATCGCCGTCGTTCCCCCGGTGGCGATCGGCGTTGCTCCCGGTGTGGGGAGACTGCCTGCAGCCAAGACAGTCTCCCCGTGGCGGATTAGGACCCCTGTGGCCATGTGATCGCTCAACAGAGCGATCACATGGTCACAATAGGTGTCCATGTGTCTGCCTGCAGGGGGACTGCCTGTGCTGACAGGCAGTCTCCCTGCTAGTGTAAAATCAAAAAATAACTGTTAATGTTAATAAATACATAAATAATTATATGTGTGTGTGTGTGTGTGTATATGATATATAGACATATATCTATATAATATGTCTATATATCACATATAATGTCATACTAAGTGTATTTTTATATTAATTTGTACATATATTAATATAAAAATACACTTATTAAATTACACACGTGTGTGTATGTGTGTGTATATATATATATATATAGATATATAATATATATAATAACTATATATATTGTGTATATATGTATATAATATTTATTATAAAATACAAATAAGTAATTTAAATAAAAAAAAAATGTAAAAATATTTTTTTTTAAATTATATATCTATATGAAATTTTATTCTAACTGTATTTTGATATTAATATATATATTTATAGCAAAATACATTTAGAATGAAAATGTATATATATGTATATATAAATAAAAATAATACGAAATATACATATGTCCATATGTCCAAAATTACATAAATAATTATAAAAATATACACGTAGACTTCAAATATATAAATATGCATATATATTTAAATTCTACGTGCGTATTTATGTAATATTTTTACATAATTCAGTAATTTTATTGATTGCAATTTGAGGAACCTGCCTGCCAACCCAGGCCGAAAGTCCAGAGAATTTAATTTGCTAGCACTGTATTTTACCCTGTAAATTTCCATGACACCCTAAAACCTATACATGAGGGGTTCTGTTTTACTCTGGAGACTTCGCTGAACACAAAAATTAGTGATTCAAAAGAGTAAAATATATCACAGCGATGATATTGTCAGTGAAAGTTGCATTTTTCACACACAAACAGCACTTTTACTGATGATATAATTGTTGTGATACGTTTTCCTGTTTTGAAACACTAATATTTGTGTTCAGCAAAGTCTCCCGAGTATAACAGTAACCCCCATGTACAGGTTTTATAGCGTTTTTGAAAGTTACAGGGTCAAATAATTTTACATTGAAAATGGCCAGGTTGGTTACGTTGCCTTTGAGAGTGTATGGTAGCCCAGGAATGAGAATTACCCCCATGATGGCATACCATTTGCAAAAGAAGACTACCCAATGTATTGCAAATGGAGTATGTCCAGTCTTTTTTAGTAGCCACTTAGTCACAAACACTCGCCAAAATTAGCATTCAATTTAGTTTTTTACTTTTTTCACACACAAACAAATATGAACGCTAACTTTGGCCAGTGTTTGCGACTAAGTGGTTACTAAAAAAGACTGGACATACCCCATATTGAATACCCTGGGTTGTCTACTTATGTACATAATTTTTTTTTTTATTTATGTACATAAAAAATATGTACATGTTGGGTGTTATTCAGAGATTTATGACAGATAATAGTGTTACATTGTCACTATTGATAAATGCTGATTGACCAGGGCTGTGTTTGAATCATGCTGGCTCTGCCCCTGATCTGCCTCTTTGTCAGTCAGGGGAAGCACTGTGATTGGATCAGGCTATCACATGTTAGCAGACTGCTTGTTTTTCTGAGTCTAACAGCTTTGCAGGCTTGAATACAGTAAGATTTTTACTATATTTATGAAGGCATCAGGGGCCAGGGGGGCTAGATGGTGGTGTTAACACTATAGGGTCAGGAATACATGTTTGTATTCCTGACCCTATAGGGATCCTTTAAGCTATGCTTTCTATTGCACATACAGTACTTTCACTTTACAAATAAAGCATTTCTGAGAGTTGTGTTTTAACTGTTAACGTTCTCCAGTAGAAATCCCAGGAACCTGTGCTGTGTAGGTCCTTATGGACTAAGGCCGTAGAAAGCTGAGCATTGAGAATGGGTCTTGGCAGAACTTTTTACAGATGTTGCAAAACTTGCGGATTTACAGCAAATGCAGGAACCTCGAATCTGAAAATATATGAAGGGGAAAAAAAACTACACATTTTTTTTTCCAAACATCTAAATAACGTACTGCATTAACTGTACGTAGTACAGCCCAGGGTGTCCATTTTGAAAGGTATAACCTACAAATGCAAACAGATCACTTCTGTGTAAAGTAACCATTTCCTTGTCTGCACATATGTGGTGGGTGAAGACAGGCTTTTTTTTAATTGTCCTTGCGGGTAGCAATTGCAAAGCCCTGTTAGATTCTGTTTATTTTATCAGTCGAAGGAGCTGTCTCCTTCCTTGATTGTTAATCACTATATGGAAGTAGCAATTATTTGTTTCTTAAGTACCAATCTATTATTCTTCTTGGCAGAGTACAATGAGGTTACAACAAGGTGACAAATGACAAACTAATGAAATAATACTGATAAAGACTTTGTTCTTCTCTCCAAAAGGACACCGTGGTTTAATGGATGGGGATTTAATCTTCCCAGAGGTCAGTCTTTGCTTGACAAGTGGAACCTTATCCCAGAGGGTATCGACATACTAATGACTCACGGGCCTCCCCTTGGTAAGTGAAACGCGCTGTCATCTTACATACAGAGTTACTGCTTTTAGTGTAAGCAGCATGAATCGTCTCTTCTAAGGCACGCTCCTTCCCTCTTAACACTAAGACATGAATAAAAAAATAAAAAAATGCCTTTACTTTCCTGTGTGATAATTAAACCTCACAGGTCTACAGAGTTTTTAGGTGTTGTTTAAATTAAATTTTCTGATTTACTGGAGCTGGGGAGAATTAAATGGATAGCCACCGCAGTTCTGCATCCTTTCTAGCTCGGCAATTTGTTTTATTAACGGTATTTATCTGACAGGTAACAGCTCCCAATTCAAAAGCTTAATGGTTTTTAGTGGATGGGCTGAAGTCTAAGAGCTCTTTTAAAGCCGGGCGTCTTGTGCAGAATATGTGATGCGCTGGGTGTTCATCGGGGAAATAATGAACTGGGTTTTGAATGAGAAGAGGTCTCCCTATTTCTGTTGGTGTGTAACAATGTGCACATATTGTGGGTGCATGCGTGAATCGATGATACAAAATAACACTGATTATTATTTTATTATTCATATAGCGCCATCAGATTCCGTAGCGCTGCACAATGGGACTGATCATGGTGCCAATGTTTGGGAGATACAAATCCCATGTTGCTCAGCCATCCGTAGGCTATTTCACATTACTGTTACATGTTTATACAGCCGGTGAGATGCCTCCGTGAATAGGTCTCCAGTTGCACTCAGAATCAGAGTTTTGATTCCTGGTAACGTTGACTCTGTCACTCATCATTCCCAGGTCGATAAAATGAGTACCATTAACTGCAGTAATAATTCCTGGGTTCCAGAATTCAGTTGAAAACTAGTGTTAAAGGACAGCACTATTTTTTCATATAATAATCCTTTCACCAAGTGTTAAACATAAATATTTATTTTTTAAATGAAGAATATGTAATAAATGAAAATAAACCTCATCCCTACCTTTAGTATATGACCATATCTTTCAGCCATTTACATGCACCTTTGGTCAGACAGTGTTCTCTCTATGGTCTTCCCTGTGTCACTCCCTGCACAGCGCAGTGACATCATCAGGCCGACTATCCGCCATGTTTAAACACTGTCTGACCCAAGGTGTATGTATATGGCTGAAGGATCCTGTCATACACTAAAGGTAGGGATGACTTCTTTGCTAATTTTTATTTATATTTTATATACGTATACTTAATTTAAATAAAAAATATTTCCTTTCGATACTTGATTAAATAATTATTATATTACAATTAGTGTTGTGGTGACTCCTTGAAGCAAAATGGATCTTAGCTGGTTAAATCCTTTGATTGTAATATTAGTGTAATAATATATGTAATGCCAATTCCCGGATCTGCACGTCCACAAGTGCGTTTCTTCCTAAAATTCCTAACATCTGACTGTCCAATCGTAGACTACATTTCCCATAATGCACTAATAATGACTAGCTATGCATCATGGGGAAGCACAGCTGAAAAGACTAATGTTTAACCATCACCTTTGTGGCAATAACTAGTCAACGGGCCAGAAACAAAGAGAGTCTGTACGTTTTTCATTCTCATACTTGACGTTGAGTATTCATTTCCCCCTGGAGCCCCCTTATATTGTATAAAGGCCTATAAATGCTAGGTTTCCTATCCCCACCCCACGAAAATCTGCATAAAGTAATGTAGTGTAGCAAGTCTTTTGTGGGGACTTTAAAAGCCCAATTTCTCTTAATTACTTTGTGTTGAAGAATCCCTGTGGTGTAAATTAAGATTTTCCACAGATAAGACGATGATTCTAGGCTTTTGTTAACCCTTTCTGCCAACTCAGCCCCCAAAGGATACATTGCTATTCCTTCTGATGTGGAAATGGTGACGCAGATTTCTAATTTTTTTGTATGTGTGTCCTAAATATTACACTTTTATTTCTACAAATTAGAACAGTCAATCATAAAGGAGGGGAAAAAAAGAACCTTTATTAATCAGCGTACGGCTTGTGCCACATGCTAATTGCATGGAAGCTGTTGAGATATTTAGCTATGTAGTTACAGAATGTTAGAGAATTGCTGCAGCTGTAATTAACAGGGTGAAGGGAGAAATAGTTGTGATGCACTTTGTGTCATAAACTGTGCAAGGAGTATTAGTGGGTAAAGCGACAATAAGCATCCAGACCACTTCATCTCAATCAAGTATCCCTGTCCCTTTAAGAAACGGCAATGTTTAACACTGCAGGGTTATGTCCTCCTTAAGTGGCAGCTACACTGACAGCCACCAGAGGCGCTCACCCTTCACTGACAGAGTAAAACTCGATCACGTGATGCGGAAGCCCATAGGAAAACATTGACTCGATGCTTTTCTATGGGAAGGTTTGAATGCATGTGCTGCTCTCACTGCGCATGCACATTAGACCCCCAATTATCCTCTATGATGCACATTGGATTGGACGAAGTCAGAGGAGCCGTACCCCCTCATTGACATCACAGGAGAAGAACTGAGCACCGCTAAGGGAGCCTCGGCACTGAAGAAGATTATAAAACAACCTTTATATTTTCTAATTTGTATGCCACTATAGCGTTAGAAATCCAGGTTTGTATTCCTAATGCTACAGTGTTCCTTTAAAGCTTCCCTTTAATAACAAATTAATAATAAAAAAAAATAATATATACCGGTTAGCGATTAACGCAGATAAACAGCATGTGACTTTATTTAAACCTCTATACATTTCTATAAAACCATTGACCCTTGTTATATAGACCCTTGTAAAGAAGTGACCTGGGAGACCTATTAATGTGATAACTACCAGAGAGAGTCCTGCTGCGTGCAAAACATCATATTGTTCTTTAACACACTAAGCTATAAAACAACATGGGGATTTAACTAATATTTTACAGATTAGAAAAGTTTAGTTGTTATTTCCCTAGCTAAGCCATTCTGCTAAAACCCCTCCTCATAGATTAAGCCTCATTGCCTGTGTGCTTATCAGATTTATCAGACAACTCACTCTCTGCTAGCCATCACCTGTGCATTCTGGGAATTGTTTTAAATGTTAAAAACTACATGGGTGTAAGTATAAAGACCAAATGGGGACAAAGTTTCAAAAGTGGCGACGTTGCCATGGAAACCAATGAAATACTCCCACAGACTGCTCTACGTTAAATTGCTCATTTTACAATACTGTTAGCATGTACATAGCGCCAACATATTCCGCAGCGCTTTACAGTCATAGAAAGGGGCTATTTAGAGGTAAAGAAGCCGCTGCTCAAACAAGCTCACAGTCTATGAGGATTTGAGGCTTGCGATGGGGATAAATACCAAATTCCTTTTACCGCATTACCTGTATGTTCACCATAGTTACTGATCAATGTGCGTAATGATGGTTTGTAGGTGTTACATTCTGTTAAACTTTATTTAGCCAGCGCTAAACATATTTTATAAGAAACTATCACTTTTCTGGAAATTACACCATTTAATAAAAAATTACAGTGATCTATGATTAAATATAATAACGCTTTGTTTTTGTTTTTATAATAAAGATATCACTATCCGGTTCAGACTAGGCATAGCCAGGGCATACGTTGCAAATGAGGAGGGGAAATAGACACATTGTTTTATTCCCCCTTTTCTCTGTACACACTCTCTCTATGTCGACTGCCAGGTGCGAAGGACAGAGCTTATAACAATGACTGACAGAAAGTTAAGATGGAGGCGCCCAGTTACAGGATAAACAGGTGTAGATTTCTACATTTAATTTTATTTTCAAACCTCACAAATACATATTTACAAATCCAAAGCTGCATTCCTTGCACTATTTATCCCTCTAATATATTTCTGTTACTGTTTGATGTAGTTTGTTATTGCTATTTAGAAATATTTACAGGAATTCGTATTTCCATACATGTGTGTATATATAGGCCTTTTCCATCAGTTGTGGTTTTGGAGGGGTTACAAATAATGAAATATCAAATAAATCAATAAAAATATAGCTTAATATAAAATCTTATCAGACTTGCAAGAAACCGTTTCATTCTTCGGAAGTGGTTATCGTGGATTCAAGAGACGTTGTATATTGTTTATAAAGAGCAATTCTAGAACCAGAGTATTAAAATTGGAGCCGTCAGCAGGGACATTCCATCGGTTTCCATTAGAACTTTGCTCCAGAATTGCTCTTAATAAGGCACACGATCTTTATCAAGTGACCAAGTATGAGTGCATTTTATGCTCATGCAAAAAGACAGCCCAGCTATGAAAGAAAAACTACTAATGGAATTGTGGATAGAATTATTCCTTCCTGCCATAGCTCCCTGTGACATTGACTGTAGAGCAGACTTGGACATATTCGATATAAACCCCTCACCTGCTCCCATCTTCGAAGTGATTCTGTTCACTTCTAGACAGGCAGTTTCTGTTGTAATTGATGTTCATTTTTATGGAATCTCTGCATTAACTGGAGAACTAAGTGGCTCTTAAACTCTAAGAGCCATCAATTAAAAGTGACTTCATTGCTGGGTCTACTTTTGAGTTTTGGAGAGTCTGATGCGTTTAACCCATGTGTTACTGTGATTTATAGAATTCTGCAGTTCTCTAAGCGTGAGACAACTGTGAATCCTTCAATATGAACCAGTGTCAGTGTCTCCGTTACCTCGAGTGATATGAGTATTTAGAGGTTAAAGTCAATTGATAATTCTCGATTAACCAATTTTAGTGTGGATCCCGTTAAGTTTAATATTAATAATGGCTCTGTTAATAAAACCGCAATTCCAAAGGTCGTCCTGTAAAGCAGTCTATTCAAACAATACACTTTATTTCTTACTCCTATCTTTTGAAGCCCATTGTTTGCAGGATATAATCACCTGCCACCCTATATTATATTCACAGTTATAGTTAATATCATTACGGGATGTCCTTTAAAGTTAAAGCTCTTCTGAAAAGAAACTGAGTTGCCGAATATTAACCCTAAATATTAACTCTCCTGGGCTTAGCCGTGTCACTTAGCATCTTGCCAAAACCCTAGTAACCCCTTCCCTCTGAAACCTTTCTTTAGTAATTGGTCTCTTCAACAGTGGCCTTGATATGATACCCTAATAATGTATCTCACTAACATTGTTTAGTTTTCCTTCCACCTTCAGCCTTGATTTAATTAGAGCCGATACTTGTTATCTGCAGTTTGTTGGCTCCCGAAAAAGCCTTGAATCCGTTTGGATGAATTTAAAAACCACCTTTATAGGTCTAAAAGAAGCGGATAAATATTGTTCAGAATAACAAATCTGAAGCCTATATTTTACAATAAAAAAATGTAGTCTTTCTTAATTTAATTCCATGTAACGGTCCCATACCGAACCTACACTTTATAATTTAATTAAAACCCCATTTTCGGGACACGTGAATTGGACAGTGGTCTATCCACACCCCATTCTTTATTTTACAGTCCATACCCGATTTATAGACCATGCCAGCCATCCACCCCAGTATCCTCCTGGTCATCAAAACTTGGCTTTTCTACGGCTGCTCTGATAAGGTGGATGTTATCTATCTAAAGCCATCTGGTCTCTGACAGGAATGATCATCTACAAATGTTTGGCTAAACTGCCTCTATAGCTTGCAGCCTATCAATATTAGAGTTTCTGAGCTTTAGGAGCCAGAAGATCCCTGTCTTTTTTGTTATACTAGTCAAAAACAATTTGACAAACATCAATAAATGCACTCCTGCTGAGCATTGTATCCTCACACCACTTTCTCACGTCAGAGCGCTCTGCACACGGACAATCCTTGAACCATGCCCTCTTTTCAGACTCTGCCTATTTACCAGGCAGGCGCCACTCCCCTCATTTCCACTCCTTGGTGGCCCACCCATTGTTAATAGGCATAGTAGAGCAATTTGTGCACCATAATCACTACAGCAAACTATACTTGTTAAGGTGGTTACAATATACTTTTTAAAGGGACAATATAATCACCAGAACCACCAGAGCTTAATGTAGTTGTTCTGGTGACTATACTCAGTCCCTGCAGGCACAGACATGTAAACAGTGCCTTTTCAGAGAAATAGCAGTGTTTACATTGCTGCCTAGGAGCACCTCTAGTGGCAGTCACTCAGACGGCTTCCGGAGGTGTTTTCTACATTTAGAGTCTCCATACTCTGCATTGAGGCGTTGAATGGAAGGGAGAGAGGACCTGGGGGAGCTCTAACCTGCAGCTCCATCGGCTTCTACTCTCGTGAGCTCGGAGCGTTGCCGCGGTTACCACGGCAGCGCGCCGAATCTCGCGAGAGTGAAATCTAGCAGCTCCTGAGGCTGCTACAGTTCACTCTCACCACTGGTAGCACCATGGCTTCACCACTGGACCACCAGGGATTGCAGGAATATCAAAATTACTATTTTTCTTTTAATTAAAAAAAATACATATATTAATCTACCCTCCAACCCCACAGACCCACAATCATTCTCCCCTATACACACACACTGCCCCCCACACACACACAGCACCCCCTTTCTGGCTGATACCGGTCTGCAAAATATTTCTCCTCTTTTTGCCGGTCCCCGGGTGCTAAAAGGTTGCAGAACGCTGGTCTAAAACTATAGTGTTAGGGACATATATCTGGATTCCTAACATTATAGTGTTCCTTTAAGACTTATATCCTGATGGATATTGTTGCTAAAATAACACCTTTATACCTGCAGTCTGGCTACTTTTGATCTTTTTATTTGAGTTTATTGTGGCTTTTGTTGTGTGCTCCTGCGTTACTTCTTGGATTGGAGGGAGCAGTTGCCCTGGTGCCCGTTCCTGGATCTGAAGATCTGCCAGTTCAAAAAATGCAATGAAGGTCGAAAGAGAAACTAATTTGGCAGTAGGCTTTTTGAAAAGAATCTTATGCCAGTAGCATGGGGTTAATTTTATATTATACAAAATAAGCGTTCGTAAGGTATGAAAATTAAAATTCAACGTGGAAATCTTCATCCTTATATTTAGCTCAATCGCTGCAATGTTGGTTCCCTTTCACTCCTGTTTTCTGTAAATAAAGAAAACACAAATAGCCGCATCCATCATAGTGATATTGTTAATACGGTAATTTACATTGGAATGAAAACAGAGCCTCAAAAAGGTTTGTGACCCTTCTCCTCCCCTCTCCCCCAATGATGCAATTCTACAGTATTGATTGATCCTCTTTAAAGGATTCAGGGCCCACAAGGTTTTTTTTAAAAAGTCTTTGAAATCTTTTATTATTATTTATTTGCTTTTAATTAAAGAGCGAAGGAAATTGAACAGAAGAATGGACATTATTATTTTTTTTTAAAATATTTTACTGGCTAAACTAAAAAAAAAGGCAATTTTAATAAGGAGTTGCAACAATAAAATGAGAAAGAAGAATAAGGGAGTAGGTTAATAATTAGGTTTATGCCGGGAAGAACCTGTGAAAAACGTAGTGGAATACAATTAATTCTGCAACCTCATTCTTATAAATCAAACTGAACGCAGGAACAAAATAATGTTAATTATGCTTGTAAGACCCCAAAAATCCAACATTCCATGGAATGCAAAGTGACACCTTGAAGGTTTCTTAAAAGCATTTGTGGGCTTTAATGGAGGGTTTTAGATTCCAGATATTCTAATAAACGTCTCATGAATTATGATTTCCTGCAAGCTGGAAGCTTAAGTGAAATCTCGCTGATTGCAGAATACTAAAAATATTGGTGGCTTTCTCCCTCCTCTGTAATTTTCAGGTTTCAGAGACTGGGTCCCAAAGGAGTTACAACGAGTTGGATGTGTAGAACTTCTCAACACTGTGCAAAGACGAGTGAGGCCCAAACTCCATGTTTTCGGTGGAATTCACGAAGGTAATCAGCAAAGGTTTCACACATCTCAGGAAACCACTAGTTAAAAAGCATGCTGTTAAGTAGAACGTGGTGAGCTTATTAAAATAGCTTAAAATATTGTGTTCATACAGACTTGAGAATGAAAGCTCCTTACCTTGTGCAAAGAGGATTACGGGCTGCATTATTTCCATCGTATAGCTTAGAGCTATCTGCCCTGGGCTGTGTTTCTACGATACGTCATTTGTGTAGGTAACGCTCCAGTCTAACATTTTCCTGCAGGTTACGGGATTATGACCGATGGATACACAACGTACGTCAATGCCTCAACGTGTACAGTCAGCTTTCAACCAACCAACCCTCCAATTATTTTTGACCTTCCCAACCCCCAAGGTACATGAAAAGCCAGAAGGAATCAGGAAGGTTTAAAAAAAAAACAACAACAAAAAAAACTGCCATTTTTGCTCTTTGTATCTATCTACCTGCAGATCTTGTGTTTCTTTTTTTAATTAATTTATTTTATTTTTTATTTTATTTTTGCTGGTACAAAGAAGAAAAATAAAGACACATTTAAGCTTGTGTGCTTCAAGCTCCGACATCTACTTTGAAATCAAATGTTTGCTCTCCACAGACTGCTTTTGGAAGTTGTACACGTCCCTTGACAGTAACCAAATTTCGATGAACGCCAACATTGAATATTTAAAAAACAGAATTGTATAAACCACCAGGATTTGCACAGCTTTATCATCAGCTTTATTATTTCTAATTATGACCTGCCTTTATATTCTGGGGTTTGTTCTATTTTTGATTTATCTATTTGTCCCTCTCTACCCCCCACTGTCGTTCAGTTATGTGCTTTGTAATTTACTTGTTTGTCGGGGAGCACTTTGTAATTGCAAGTTTATATTTTTCATTTTAGTTTTTGTTTGTTTAAGTTGTCTAAGCTAGGAAAACTCATTTTGTATGATTATGAAATACTTTTTTCTTTTCTTTTTTTTTTTAAAGTTAATTAAATTATTTTATCTTTAAACATGTATGAAGCTTAAATAGCTGTAAAGATCGGGTAAAACCATGCAGTAAAACTTGTAAATGCAGACTCCTTTTAAATATGGATTTATATATACACATTATATATATATGTAAGTATTTTTTGTGTTCTAACAGAACTTGGGATTTAATATTGGCATAGTGGCATTTTCAAAGAAAAACAAAAATGCTGTACAGCACTTCTAAATTATAAAGGGTGAGACATGTTTGCGAATGTCCTATTCTTTTCCAAGGCAGCGGTATATATCTGTGTGCAGTTTTAGGCATGTGAGGAATTAAATGAATACAGTCAAGCCAAATTGCTCTTTATTTCTGAGCATTCTGTAATTCCTATCACCCCCTCTTACCCACCTGATCCTGTTTCTTATTTTGCACTGTGTAAATGCAATCTTGCTAGCACAAAAAATATTGTTGCAAATGGCTTTTTCTGTTGGGTTTTTTTTTTCTGTAAATGCTTTTCCGAGACTTTGACCTGTTTTATGTTCTCTTGGTAATAAACTTTAGAATACCTGGTTTATTTTAAATTTGTTGTGATATTATAATATGTAGCTCATTTATATGCAAATAAAATTGCAAGATTTTTAAGTATGTTGCAAGGCTTCATTTCTATTATGGATGTAAATTATTGAAATTTGTAATTTTATTATGTTTTTGTTTTTTTTTTATCCACGGTGAAAACTTCAACAGACAGAAACCCCAATGGTGAGATCCAGAACCAAGTTCTCATGCTAAATTTAGAACTTTGGTTGAAACCGATATTTCATATTGTCAGTCCCCAAAGAATTGTTTACTGTAGCATAACTTCTTTCGGAGATCCTTTTAAAGCTGTGAAAAGTCTAAGGACGATGATTTGCAGAATTTAACATCCATAATATTAATAAAATAATGGGTCATTGATCTAATATTACAGCAAAGAATGGTTGACCTATAGTCATTCTTTCTCACTGTCAGAAAATTTAAGGACAATTCTGCAGACCGTGTCGTCCTCATTAGTAAGACTCCTGTGAAAAAGTATTCGGTGAGTATTTATTCATTCACATCGATTACCACTTTTGAGTACCACTGGTTGGATTGTGGAAAGCACAGCTTGCCTTGCACCGAGTAAGACGTTGGAAGTCAGAATTCGCTGTGGTCTTAACATGACAGGAGAGAAACCAGAACATGTCACAGTGATGTGATATTATTTTAGATTACTAGCCTTATCTGTTAGGTAGGCCTCGGTGATTCCTCAAATCTGTACAACATTTAGCAATAATAAAATTGTTAATAGATGCTTTTACTCTTTTTCACATATATTTCATAAATGGTTCAATTTTGAAATCTTGAGTTTCAAATCCTAACTCGAGATAAGCTTAATGTAAGATTATTCTTATTACCGTAATGCAATAGACCAATGAATGTATCTATGATATATGTTACCTTAACCGCCATCTTGAACGCATTCAGCCTTATACATGTCTTTTTTTGATTCATGACTTGTTTTTGACTGTAAGTTAACATAAATACACGGAAGGAGTCTCCATAAAGAAACTTTTAGGATAATATGCAAAAGATTTAGCCCAGTCATCTGTGATATGTTACACATTTCAATGATGCTCTTTCTGCTTTCAGCACATCATCCTTCTGATGTCAAATGTGTACCATTGAGTTAGAGGCTAATAACATTTATTCTAAGGCTTTACATTAAAACAAGAGACATGATCAGTCAATAAATGCTGAATATGGAGAAACTTGATGTTTCGAATGCGGAAATATATCTTCTGCGATCGCAATATGCCCAGTGAAGAACCAGGTCTTGGTTGCCCAGGTGATCATGTGTTTGTGTCAAATTGCTCAAAAACAGTCCAACCAGAGGATGGAGCCTGTGGCATGGTGGCTCCATAACCACTACAACAAGCTGTACAACCACGACAACAGTTTTGGTGCTTTTTTTTTTCTATGAAAAGTGAAAGGTGAAGGATAAAGTAGGCCAGTCAAGCAGCATTGGGGTACTTTTTGAACCCAAGTAACCAATTGTCTGCAGAAACACTGACCTGATCTGAAACATTTCTGTGCCCATTTTTGAATTTCAATCTTTTAGCTTTTTTTTTTCCCAATTGGCCACTCACCTCTCATAATTCCCCCCTTTCCTCTGTTTTGCACACCTATGCTTCCATTATTACAGTTTTACCCATTAATATTCACTTCTCAACCCCTGTGTAGAGTTCTCATTCTATCCTATTGCAGCTCTCTCACATTTGAAGTCTCCTCTTATTTACCTCTTTGTTTTCCCTCTCTTCATCTCACTATTCTATCTTGCAACGCCATATAAGGCTCCCACTCGAAAACTCCTGTCAAGCCAAACCGCTAGAGGTCAGGGATTAGTCCCGATGTGTGCGATATCTGTAGATCGGTCTGCCTCTCAGAATCCATGTTGCATTAAAAACATGGATTTGTTCAACAATAGTTGAAGTTCTTGTTTTGGAAGAAAAGAAATCAGAACAGTGTGAACACAAAAATCAGTGAAATTGGATAAAAGCAGTACCAACACGGGCAAAATCAATAATTCCAGGTACAGAGAAACCGAAGGATTACATCCAGGTAAAACAACTCAGAGCTAAATCAGTCATTAAAAGAGAAGCTCATAGTCCTTGACGCAGAGGGGAATTTATTGTAAAAGTCTTAACACATATTAACAGACAAGTTCTTCATGCTAAAAAACTGATAGGCATGAACACAGGAAACTTGGAGGCAGTAATGCAGGTAAGTGGTTTTAAGGCAGGAAGCAGGGGTAAGTTGTCATATCATGGTAATCTTGCAGAGATTAGGGTCCTCTTATCAGAAGATAAGGTACTTCAAATAAACTGCCAAAACCCATTGTAAGGGCAACTGCAGGGACCAGGTGATGGCTTTGACTATTCATAGTAATAAGATCAATACATTTTGGTGTGTTTTTTGTTTTTGTTTTTTTAATTAGACTCAAATAATGTTTTTCTTCTATTTTCAGCATCATCCAGTATTTAGAGGGATTTTACCCAACTTTACCCGACTCCAGCGCCGATGTCCCTTGATTCTAAAATCCCCTTAGGAAAGCATTGAAGCAATGCTTTCCCAGGGGAGGGCCTAATGCGCTCACGGCACTCGCCTCACATTCGTTTTAAGGTGCCCCCGTCAGGTGATGTCAGAGGAGGCGTAGCACCGGCCCAGCACTGAGGGACATGGGCGCTGGAATCAGGTGAGTAAAGAAAGGGTTGTTATGCCCTTATGTACTGCAAGGGGGGTGGGGGCAAAGGGCCCTATAGTGTCAGGAATACAACTTTGTATTCTTAACACTATAGAATCCCTTTAAACGGATTCATTATTGCAGCATGGGGTGTACAATTCAGAGTCTCTCAAGCCTTGGGATTCAGCTATAAAGTATACACAGGAACCTATGTCCGGTATAAACTCTTAGCATGTGTCTTGTATCTGAATTAAATTGCATGTGTCATGTATCGCCATAGTCACTAGTCACCACTTTATTTAGAAGAAAATTCCAATTACCTAATAGCAGGTCTAACTTAATTTTAATTCCCTTTTGTTCTGTGCCTATAAGCTTGTGGCTTAAAGGTACACTATATTGTCAGGAACACATACATGTATTCCTGATCCTATAGTGTTAAAAAAAAAACACCATCTAGCACCCTTGCCCACCTAAATATAGTAAAACCTTACTTTTGTTCAAGTCTGCAGCTGCTGGCTCTGTCCCCGATCTGCCTGCTTGGTTGACATCATAAGAAGTGTTGTTCTGAGCCAATCAAAATGCTTTCCCATAGGATTGTCTGACACTGTCAAGGAGGCAGATCAGGGGTAGAGCCAGCACAAGCCAATCAGCATCTCCTCAAAGAGATACATTGAATCAATGCATCTCTATGAGGAAAGTTCAGTGTCTGCATGCAGAGGGTGGAGACACTGGATGGCAGTACTGATCACTGTGCAGCACTGCCCCAGGAAGCACCTCTAGTAGCCATATGAGGAGTGGCTACTGGAGGTATCCCTGGGCTTACCGCATTTTCTCTAAAAAGACAGTGTTACTGCAACAAGCCTGAAGGGAATGATCATACTCACCAGAACAAATACATTAAGCTGTAGGTGTTATGGTGACTATAGTGTCCCTTTAACATAAGTGCTGTATACATCCCTAATGGCCCTATTTACAGAGAACAGTCCTTATATTTTAGCCCATGACCTTCTCTCTCTTTTTTCTGGTAGCTTTGGATGTGTGGTTAGAATGAATGTATAACAGAGTTTCACAGCAATTATAAATGTGTATTTAAACTATGTGTAAGAATTTCTGTGTATAGATTATATTTGTTGGTCTTGTTCCGAATTGCTTTCTTGATTACATAGATATTTATCTTTAGGTCAAGATGTTATCGTAAATATCCTTCAATAGACATACCACCCCAGGCACACCCTTTAAACTACAACGGCCCTCTTAGATTATTAGAAATTATGAGATTATCAATTAGTGACGTTTTTGCTACATTTCCTGAAGCCTGTTTGTCTCTAAGTCCGCCTGCCTTCATTAGATTAACCAGCCAGAGGTTGTATCCTGGGGTCTACTGTCTAAAATATTCTCGATAAGCAGTAACATTTCAGCTGTGCTAGGACAGCGTTCAAACTGGATCCACAACCAAAGCTACAAAGCCAACTCCAAAAACTTAGCATTTCTTTCAAACAAAAAATAAATAAAAAATTTCAGCCTGTCACATCAAAAATATGTGTGCAAAGTATCCCTGCTCTAAAGACTAGCGCCAAACAATGCTGATAACAATCGTTTCTGAAGCGGTATTAGATTTCAATACATCTTTATAACGAGCTGCAGATGTTTCAGTTTATGTCCTACAGTAGCAGATTGTCGGGATAGGAATGCACAGCGTACAAAACAAAGCAAAAAAAAAAAAAACGCTCCGTAGGGGTATTTACGAATGAAAGGTTCAAAGTCAACTGCTCATCAAAAAAAATGGAGGACAACAAACTTGCTTTTATGTATTTATTAATTGTATCCGTTCATTGTGCTGGCTGAATTATATATATTTACAATATTTCCCATGGAAATTTTAACAAATCAGACTAAACATTGATTAAAAAGACACTCAAAGCACCATAACCACAACAGTTAATTGAAATCTTTGGTTTTCATCCACCTGGTTTCATCAAGTAGTTTTGATCAGTTTGACATTAAAAAAAAATCTGGTCTCTCTCTCTCTGGCCAGAATTCAAGTTCCCCCTGCTGTTGCACAGAGAGTGGGGAAATGTCAATTTTGTGTTATCAGTTCAAAGCAGTCTAACGTTAAACAACAATGTGTAGCCTGTGAGCCCTGGACTAACCCAGCTAGTTATTGCCATCGAAGGTTAAAGCTTTAACATTATCTAATTGGTAACTTGTGGGGCTGCTTTACAATATCTAAGGGATGAAACCCATAGAACAGCACCATAACCACTGCGATAAACACAAGTGGTTATGAGGTTTCGACTCGAGAGTCCCTTTAAGAAACAAGAATCAAATGGTTCTTAAGTTACATCAACAAAGAAATGATAAAGTGTATTTTTAAAGCTTATTTATGTATCTCTGAATCTCCCTAGTTAACCATATAAACTAACAATATTAATTGCCACAACTAGATGAAATATTTTGTGGTGATGGTTTAAGTGGACACGACAATTTTCTGGGATTGACAAATCCTTATTCCCTCACCTCAGCTAATGGTATTGAAGCGTTTGATGGGGTTAATAATGCTACAGAGTATAACAGAAAATCACTTCAAGGTGAAATGATTGCTGTGGGCACACTCTTAGCTTCAAGGGCATCACCGCAGAAATGCCATACGGGCACACCCAGGCCTGGGCATTCATGCACACATACAACACTATAGGGGTTAATTTGATTCACAAGCCATATAAATGCAAAATGAAGAAAGAATTTAAACTACTGAGGTTTTTTTTTTTGTAAAATAAACGAATAACCTGTCACTAACTTTTATTTCACTGTTGGATTGTGCAGAAAAACTCTGCGGTGTCAGTTCCACGTGAAGGCTATTTTATTATGTATATCTCGTTTTATTTTTGGTCCATCAACACGCATCAGATCTGAACTCCCTTTCCTGCCATTTCTGTCTCGTATTCCATGTTCAGAACCATTAGTCTAATGTCTCTGACTGAGTGCACAGGAGCTATCATTAGCCTGTCCTTATAGCCAACGCCGAACGTTCTAAACTCCATTTTTAAAAAGTCTCTGCGATGAACATGCTGCTTTAAATTAGATGCACCAGCAAGGAAAAAAATAATAAAGGAAATTGAGCCAAATTACTTCATTAGCTTAATAATTTAGTTGCTGGCTTTTCACATAGTCAGAACTGGACGTCACGCTCGTTATAATCTCCAAAATGCCTTTCTCAGCTCAGTGGCACTTGTTATGACTACATCAGAGTGAGAGAATGAAGGATATAATTCTGTTTGTCATGAAAACGACTCCCAATCACAACTGTGGAATCAGCAGTATCTCCAGTAAATATTCATGTTTTTATCAACATTTTCTAGACTCTTCCTGTTATCTCCAGTGACTTTATTGTTTTACATACACAGCACTAAAGATCTGGAGAAGGAGGAATATAACAGGGCAAACTTGGAAATAAGAAAAATTATATTTCCCATACTTAATGGAGCAACTGAAGTTGTACTAAAGAAGTCAAGGCTGTTGGGGGGGGGAAACGGATGAGTTATGCGTATTATTGCCGAGGGAGGAATGTAGCGCTGGGCGATCAGAAAGTAAATTGACACAAATGTTCTATGCTTATTAAAACTTAAAGGTCCAATATAGTCACCAGAACGACTACAGCTTATTGTATTTGTTCTGGCGAGTAGAATCATTACCTTCCAGCTTTTTACTGTAAACATTATCATTTCAGAGAAAATGCAGTGTTTACATTGCCCCCTAGGTACACCTCCACTGACCACTCCTCATATGGCTACTAGAGGTGCTTCCTGGGGCAGTGCTGCACAGTGAGCAGCAATGCCATTCAGTGTCTCCACAGTCTGCATGCAGACACTGAACTTTCCTCATAGAGATGCATTGATTTAATTCATCTATTTGAGGAGATGCTGACTGGCAGGGGCTGTGTTTGACTTGCGCTGGCTCTGCCCCTGATCTGCCTCCTTTGACGGTCTCAGCCAATCCTGTTGGAAAGCGTTGTGATTGGCTTACAGAATCACTTTTGATTATGTCATGCAAGCAGGCAGATCAGGGGCAGTGACAGCAGCAGACTTGAATACAAGTAAGATTTTACTATATTTAGGAAGAACAGGGGTGCTAGATGGTAGTTTTAACTTTATAGGGTCAGTAATACAGGTTTGTGTTCCTAACCCTATAGTGTTCCTTTAAGGACAACTGTCACACACTATTGTTTAGTATAGTAATCCTTTCATCGTGTTTTGAACGGAATTTAGTTTTTTAAATGAAGCATTTGTTACAAAATGAGAAAAACTCTTCCCTACCTTTAGTATATGACAGGATCCTCAGCCACATACATACACCTTGGGTCAGACTGTGTTTGAATGTGACAGTCGGTCTGATGATGTTACTGCACTGTGCTGGGAATGAAGTAGGGAAGACCATTTTTATTCTACAGATTTAATTTGTGTTGCTCTGGCAACAAATGACCCCATTACATTGATGTTAAATATATATATTTTGTTTGTTTGCACTAATATTGCCAATATACAAGTAACACTTTTTTCTTTTTCAATTTTGTTATTCAAGAAACTATTCTCTCCGATATCGAAAACGTAAGCAAAGACCGACATTTGCTGAAAATTCCTGGCAGACTCTGGTAGTTGAAGCAACATACATTCCCCATTTTATGCTCAATCCTCTGAGACAAAAGAGTTAGAACACAATGTTGTAACTGGAATATTATTTATCACTTTAAAGGTTATAGCACAAAGAGAAACCTATTAATGCAAGTATCTAAAATTTATTTTGTCGCTATGTTACTTTAAAAGCAATCTTAGCAGAAATGAAACTCTTTCAAAGTTTTACAGAAAGAAAGATGTTTTCTCCCTGTAATTGTGGTAATTTATGAAAATGTAATAGTTTGTACGACACAGAAGAAAGACTACACACATCGTGAAAAGTGTTTAAGACGCAAGTACCTTTTACTAGTACTTATTAGGAATACCAAATACTTAAAAAAAAAAAAAAATGTAAAATAACCAATGTAGAAATACCTATATTTATATGCAACAGACTAAGCGCCCTTAAATTTCCCAAAAAGTCTAGTTGAGCATAAAATGGCAGTATCTTTTTTTCAGGCGATGGGATATTTATATTTACCAGAAAGGTATATTGACTGAATACATCTTGGTCAGTTAGTTGTGAATTATGCATTTTGAGAAATTTTTACTCATTTTAAACAACCCTCCTTTGGTCACATTTCATGCACGATTTCTTGACTTTTTTCAAACCACTTTTATTTTTTCACATTCTCTCTGCAGAGATGCAGAGGGATTCAATGAATCCCTGGCATAAGAAATGTTGCTTTGCAATGCAAAACAAAAATGTCAACATATACAGAGATCATTGTGATTCAAAAATACTTTACAGGGATCGGAATTATTAATGCATGTATGATAAATATAGATACATATATGTATGTAAATGTACACACGGTTTAGTGAGTTTATAACAAATTTTAAATTTTAGACCAAACTTGTAGACATACTGGACTTTGGAGACTTTTTCCTATTTGCTAAAGATTTGAAATTCACTTTGAATTCATTTTGAATTCTTGATAATTTACACTTTAGTGAATAAACGATTGTTATTCACAAAACACTGATTATAATATCCTTCCGCCTCCCCGACTGGCTGTGCCTTATGAGTGACTGATATGGCAGGTGCTAGCAGGACTTGTTCAATATTCATCACTCTGCTGTTGCTGCCAAAGCCTATTATCCGGTGAAAGAAAGTTTGGGATTAGAAGGATTTCGGGTTATTGTGTGAGACCCTGCAAGGCTTAGCATCTTAGAGACCAGCTGCTTTATTGTATTCCCACCTACCCTCACCATAATGCGGCTGTTGACTGTTCGGGATCCAAGTGGCAGTAGAACCATCGTGAACATAAATTGTATTCCAGATGGAAACAGTGTATCACCCATTGTCTCCAGCTGGGAATATCAAATGCCACTCAGTTACCAGCTGAGACAATCATATCTTGTACATTCTTCAACAGAGCATATCACATCATCCGTGGACTACAGCTAAGAGCATTATGTCATTAATCCTTTCAGTTGTAACAGGTTATAGCGAGAAGAAATAATACACACATTTTTAATGCGATCCATAAAGTATAAAAAAATTTCATATATTCCGTTGGTCTGATGCCTGACTGCGGTTCGATGTAGAGATTTACATTAACAGCAATTTTTTATTTTATTTTTTTAAATCAAATTTGCTTGCTAATGACTTTCTTTAATAATACGCAGCACTTGCAAAAAAAACAAAAAACCCAATGCTCCTGGTGTATGGCTGGCGGGAGGAATGGCAAGATGATATAAGCTTTGATTATTTTGTTATTTCAAAGCTTTATGTAATTTAAAGAGCAGCACAGCAGACAGCTTGAGATGTAATTGGGTACAGACCAGGTTTAATTCTATTGTCAAGCTATATATATATACTGGAAAACCAGTGAAACCATTCGCCCACCATTTAGATTTTTTTATTATTTAAATTTATTTTGAAACAGCTTTATTCTTTGTTTTTAAAAATGATGTCTTATTTTCAGTTTAACATTTGCCTGTCCCAGAGATAGTCAGATCTCTCAGTCCTAACTTTGGACGCTAGAACAGTGTTACACCCAATCACAGCAGCCTTAAGAGCGAAGAGGATCTCCTATAGATGGTGTTTCCAATTCAATCTACAGGCCCAAGTTGCCAATTCCTGGCCAGTGCTCCAGTTTGCCTGATGATGTCACCCATTTTCTGGTTTCGGAAGTTGGGGTGCGCAGGGGCTGTATTCTCCCGTGGGGCGTCGCCAGGATGGGTTATGTGCTGTGCTAGGGGATAACTCTGCTGGTAGATTAGGTGCTTGTTCACTTGATACCTTTCACACTCTCCTGGGGCACATAAGGACCAGTTGGTCCTTTCTTCCCACCACCTCTCCCTCCCCCCTGAGGTGACAGCTTACCATGACCCCAGGACCACTGACCCCTGTTTTGCAACTCCAAATTTGGAGCTGGCTTACGCCCAGTGAAAATTGGGTGTACCTTCAGAAGCTCTAGAATGTTCTGGAGGTGCACTTACATCTTTTGATGCAATACAACAGATGATTACCCAGTGAGCCTGGATGGATCCTGTGACGAGAGCAATCTCGCCACATTGCATTGGAGAAGCCTGGTTGCTCGCCTGTTGCCTTTGGACTATGGCCCCATGTTAAAAGCCTTCTTGCTTCTGCATTCGGTCATTTAACCGGATGCCTGTTCATTCAGTAGTTAAACCGTATGAACAGCATTACCCCTGATAGCCATCCCGTGGAGTCTATTCGTTTGGAGAACAGACTTTGTGAACACTTTAACTCCATGGCGATTGTACTGTGTGCATTGGATCTGAGCGCTATTCGGTACTTTTGTGCGCTCAGATCTAAGCTATCTGGGGATAGGTAGAATGTATATGTTTTGTGCAACAGTTGTAACTTTATACATTTTTATGTCTTTTACTGTCTTTTACTGCCATGTGGTTAATGGAGTTTTGCCTCTGTCCTGGGAGATAATTGGATTACTTCCCAATTATCTGCAGGACAGAGGGAGGGAAGTTAGGATGCATTGTGGGGATGTTTTACCTCTGTGTGTCTGTCATTGGTTCACGTCTGTCCTTTGTCACAGTCTCCCATTTGGTCCCCTAGGGGAGTGTCCACCAGGTGGGAGACCTGCATAAATACTGGGCAGGTAGCCCTCATTAAACCAGACCACTGCTTGACCCTCAACACGGAGCTCTGTCTCGTCTTTGGGGGGATTTACTGTATGCTGTTAGAGACTGATTGCCAGGAGTGTAAGCTGCTTGGGTGCTTTTCCTGTTCGTCTGCTAGCAGCTATTTGTGAGGTTTCAGTTCGGGAGTTTGGAGTGCTACTTTGTAGGCAGTTCGTGAGTTTGGAGCATTCCCTTGTATGCAGTTCGGGAGTTTGGAGCATTCCCTTATTTGCGGTTCAGGAGTTTGGTGTTCTACAGTAGCTGTGCCTGCATCTCTGGAAGAGGAAGATCTCCTAAACGGCGGTTTAACCCTTTTATGCCTGGGGGTGCCGTTACAGTTTCTGATACTTTTATTTACAGCAATACTACGCAGCCCTACCTGGAAAACATACATAGGGACCTGACACAATCTGAGGCTTTGTGTATTGACAAAACCCATCTATTGAGGGGTGTATCTACCTTTTACGTGATTATTGTGTGGGCAGACAGGGGAGCCCCACCAAGTTCATGGTGCTAGCAGGAGGAAATCGGGGTAACTCTGCAACAATGGGAGAAAATATTTTTCCGATTCACCACGGGATGATAGCCTCCAAATTCCAGGAACTAAACTATAAACTGCTTATGTATTGGTATCGAACCCCCCACTTGAGAAAAATGTTTGTAGTAACAAAGAAAACCTATGCTTTTGTTTAGAGAATACTTTAATGTATGATTACTTTGGATTGATTTGACGTTCATAACTAGACATATGTTTATACTCTATTACAATATTTGTATACAATGTGATGATCCATGACCGACTGATCATAAATAAATATTGTAATACATTTTTTTTTTACAAATCTTGTTGGTGTCTGGAAAATATCCTGAAATAGTACAGCAATTAAGGCATATTTTATTTTTCTGTTTGCAAACCAAATATTTTGATATATTTATGACTAGTCTCCGGGTATTAGCAGATAAGCTGCCAGTGAGAGAGTTGAGAGAGAACAATGAATATTGTAAGTTCATTGAAAGGGTTATTCACTTAAAGTTTGGCAGTGATTTTAGATGGTATTTTGTTTTCTGGGACATTATACATGATTTGGTCAAATTAATTGTCTGGACCCACCGACATGATTTTGTCACAACGAGATCAGAAGCAAGTCAAATATTATGCAAGTGGAATGTGACAAACAAAAATGTGGAAACGTTATAGGTTCATGTCTGGCAAGGGGAATCAATTATTGGTTGGGATAAGTTATAAACCACCTAATGTTGATATTTATGAGGAAAAACAGCTGTTAGCGTAGTCTGGGAAAGCTGTACATCTGGGTATCACCTTAGTTATTGGAGATTTTGATTACCCAGACATAAATTGGGACAGAGGGATTAGTTCAGTGATGGCTAACCTTGACACTAGTGATGTCGCAAACCGTTCGCCACGAACTCCGGTCAGCTGACACATCCCTGCCAATCTCCAGCAGACCCTCCCACCTCCTGGACAGCATCCATGTTGAAGCTGCCTTCAACATGGATGCTGTCCAGGAAGTAGGAGGGTCTGGGAGGGAGGGTCTGCCGGAGATTGGCAGGGATGTGTCAGCTGACCGGAGTTCGCCACGAACGGTTCGCGGCAAGTTCGCGAAATCACTACTTGACACCATAAATGGTTTCTGGACTACATTTACCATGATGCTCAGCTAGTTTTTAGAGTCTAAAGGCTAGCTGAGCATCATGGGAAATGTAGTCCAGAAACAATTTATGGTGCCAAGGTTAGCCATCACTGGACTAGTAGTTCATCAAAGGAAATTAGAGTTTTGAATCTGTTAAATGACATCTTCATGTCACAACTGGTACAAGCAAAAACTAGAAAGGACGTTTGTCTAGAGTGACAGCCACGAGAGGCGTCGTTAGGGACACATGTAAACACTTCCTTTTCTCTGACATTTTCAGACTGCCAGTGCAGTCTCTTTGCATCCAAACATTAAAGGGACACCCTCGACCCCTGAAACATAGAAAGATAGAATGTGACGGCAGATAAGAACCATTTGGTCCATCTAGCCCTTTAGCTTGCTGAAGTGCTTTATGTGTGGAGAGTGAGTTTTAAAAAGTTACAAAAAGTGCAGATTTAAATAGAAATTGGTACATTAAAAAATGAACCTTATTACACCCCCTGGCTGTCAATCAGACAACACTGGGGTTTTGTTACTTCCTGGTTGTTTATCTCAGTGGAACTAAATTTAAAAGGTAGCAATTGCCCAGGGTCCCTGCCTTGTAAAGACTTCTCATGGGCTACATTGGGGAGTCTGTAATTGGACAGCCACAGTCTGGGCTGGGTTAGAAGGAGAAGGTTTGCAAAGGCTTCAGACAAGAAATCTGCAGCTTTTGCAAGCTGTTTTTAGATATACCCAATGAAGAAATGCCCAATTAAACAAATGCATGTTTTCTTTGGAAGTAGATCTACTAAACATTGGTATTTGGCCAGTGGACTGTCCCTTTAAACTATGATAGTTCTGGTGCTTAAAGCATCCCTTTAAATAGATTAGATTTTTTAAATAGATTGAAATGAGGCAGTCTAAATGCCCTTTTTGTTTTGCTTAAATTGTTTATTTTCCCTCATGAGCAAGGAGAATACTCAGTTTTCTCTTAACAAAAAAATGGCGGTAATTATAGCATATATATGGTGTGTGATGCAGAGCTATAATTACAAAGCAGCGGGGCCTCTGTACAAGCAATTATTTGTGATCATGGATGATAGCATTTACTCAATCACCATTCATGACTTTCAAAGAACTAAAATGATTTTTCTTAACATGTGTAAGAGGACAGCATTGAAAGATATATTGAATTAAAATAATCAGTTTAACACAAGATTACTCACTTTTCTGGGTGGACCGGCTGTAGTATCAGAAAACATGATACTTAATGATTTATTAACTGTGCTCCCAACATAGGCCAAGGACAGCAGGAGTGTCCTCTCTTAAAAAGCACTCAGGATAATTTACAATTTATTAAATCCGGTATTGTAGAGAATTGACAATGAAATTTCCTTAAGGGGGGGCGGAGCCAACCACGGAACGAAATGGCCGCGAGATAAACAAGCCCCTTTCATGAAGGAGTGAATCCGCGGGCATCGGGTGATTAAATTAACGATGGGACACCCAAAGAGAGCAGCATCTACCCCTCACCCCTCCGGTAAGCAGCCGGCGGGGAAACCGGGGGCCCTCACCAAGTATTTCTGCGACAATGCGGAACTCCAGCCGGGCGGAATAGGCCCAAACATGGCGCCGGACTCACCTTACCACAACTCCCAGCCATCCAGCCCAGCAGGCCCAGAAATGGCCGGGGTGCCCGGGGACACCGAAATCAGGGACCTCCTCCGCAACATGCCGTCCAAACAAGACCTAGCGAACATGCTGGGTAAGTTGGAGATGTCCTTCCAAAGCAAACTAGACGCCATAGGGGCAGACATGCGCCACATGGGAGACAGGATTGGGTCACTGGAAGATGACAGGGATGTCACCCAAACACAAATACAATCCCTCCAAGACAATGTGAAAGCCCACACAACCCAGCTCACAGAGATACAACGTTCCCTAGATGATCTAGATAATAGGGGAAGGAGGAACAATCTGAGAGTGAGAGGCATCCCTGAAAATGACAAGGAAGACATTATAGCAGTGCTCACTGAGCTATTTAACCTAATCCTTGACAGAGCGCCTGACTCTACCATAATATTTGACAGAGCCCATAGAGCCCTGCGACCTAGGGGCCTGAACACCGACAGGCCTAGAGATGTAATATGCAGATTACACTATTACAGGTGCAAAGAAGATATTCTGGCAGCACTACAGAACTCCAACCAGCCGTTATTATTTCATAGTGACCCAATCAGTATATACCCAGACCTCTCATGGCTTACACTTCAAGCCAGAAGATCATTGAAACCCATCACAGACCAGCTGAGGATGAGGAACATCAGATACAGGTGGGGTTTCCCCTTTGCTCTAAGCACCACGATCAATGGCAACCAACACAGCATCCACACCATACACGATGTCCCAGTATTCCAGAGGGCCCTGGACCTCCCTATGATACACATCAGCGACTGGTACGGCCCGATGCCACCCTTTGGGATGCCTCCGGCACCCCAGCGCCCCCACGGACAGCAGGAAACGAGGAAGAGACATACAGAAGGCACGGATAGCTTGCCACACGGAGACTTAAGACCGTCATCCGCACGACGGCAATAGCCAAGCGAACCACCCAAGACAGCTGAATATCCGAACGCCAAAGGTACCATAACCACTTATGATCAAAGACGCATTAACTTGGGATGAAGGCCTACAAGAAACAGGACTCTGTGATTAGTGACTTTTTCATGCGAGCACAAAGCAAAAAGAAACAAAAAAAAAAAAAAACCATACCCATCACGGACTGTCTTGGACTCACCTCAAATCTAAAAGACGAAGAAACCGGACAAAACTACAGAGACATCGCCTCACGCATCACTGGGACTTTCTTAATTATCCTCCAAGCTACAGGCAGACGGCAAGGAAGAACCACAGACATATACGAAAGACTATCGCAAGGGCGGGTAATATGTATTTCAATGACTGTGCTACACTTACCCCTCATCAATCCTTAGTCCCTACATCTTGAAACAGTTATACGTATGTGCCCCACGAGGAAATCCACCACAGTGCCCGACTGCCCAACTTTGTAAACAGGGTAGATTGTTGATGTCCATAGTCACGTATAACTTAAAAGAACCATCCCTATAGGCTCCCCCCACACTCTTTGCTTTACACTCCTAGGCCCACCTTTCATGGACCCTAAAACAGGGAAGTCATCGAACCCATAGACGAAAGAAGGTATCAGGGGAGAAAGAGGGGGAAAATTAAATTAAATAAATAACTCTCAAAAAAAAAGAAAAGTCTACATATTTGTTAAGGACCATCATAGGACCCCTAGAAGACCATCCCCCCCCCCCAGGGTACCCACCGCCCACTTGAAGGTTATCACATACCAACGCAGATCCCAGGCCAGACGACAAGGCAGTGGGGAAGGGAAAGTTTTAACCCCGGAAACAACACAAGAGGCCCATCACACTAGGCTTAATAGCTGAGGCCATCAGTCTCCAAAACCCATCCGCCCATAAAACTAGATAAACCACTTCAAGCGGAGCTCATTCCGATTGGGATAGCGACGGTAGACCTGCGGTCAATCACCCCCCCCCGCCCCCTCAGGATAATACGGTGAAAAGTATAGGCGTAGCTATACGCAAGCCTATACCAGTAGATAACTGAACCTAGGCCCGTAGGGCCTACACCAAGGTGACAGGTTCTCGGAGAGATAGACCATCTCGGCTGAGACAGCTACCATAGGTACTCACGCACCTGGCACAGGTGCAGGTTACAATTGAAGTTTGTGTTACTCATTGATTGATCATTGAAGTTGAATTATTTGTCTTGTTCTAGTGCATCTTTGCTTGTGATTTTCTGCTTATCTTTGTACAGACAGGTCTGTGGCCAGGCGCTAGGCGGAGGCACGACACTCGCCCTAGATAACCCTAAGGTAACAGACAGACAATGACTACCCTACGTATAATTACCCTTAATGTGAGGGGGTTGAACTCCCCTGAAAAAAGATCCCTAGCCCTTACAGAGTTACATAGACTGCGCGCAGACGTGGCGTTCCTCCAAGAAACCCACTTCAAAAAAGATAGAGCCCCCAATTTGAGAAACAGTAGATATCCCACAAGCTACTTTGGACATTTCGCTGAGAAAAAAACCAGAGGAGTGGCCATATTACTATCCGCCCAGGTACCTTTTACGCTCATTGACCAGAAAACGGACGACTCAGGGAGGTTACTGCTAGTAAAGGGGACCGTGGGACAAAATAAAATCACCTTTGTAAATATGTACATGCCTAATACCGGCCAATGCAAGACCCTTAAAAAATGCCTACGCTGGATAGACACTTTTGCAGAGGGTATACTCATAATGGGGGGAGACTGCAACATGTCACTAGACTCTGCTTTAGACACCACATCGGCCACCCCCAACAGATACGACTCTCTCCACAAACACTTCTCTCGTCTCCTGGACAGCGCCCAACTCTATGACTGCTGGAGACTAAGTCACCCCAATAGGAAGGATTACTCATACTACTCCCACGCAACCCACACATATTCCAGGTTAGACATGTTCTTTATACCGCACAGGTTCCTGCATTTAATGTCATCGTGCTCCTACGGCCCTATCACATGGTCTGACCACGCACCCCTGTCTCTTGCCGTCCCCCTGAAAACATACCAATGGAAATTAAATGACTTACTACTAAATGACAAAGTAGTGATAAAAAAGATACACGACTCCATTCAACAGTACTTCACAGAAAACACTTTGCCGCAGACCTCCCCCCCTGTGACATGGGAAGCACATAAGTGTGTACTAAGGGGACAGCTCATAGCCATCGCATCCACACACAAAAAAAAGAGGGAGAGTCAAATCAAAACCCTCACAGAGGATATAAGGGCTCTAGAGGCAACACACCACAACAAAGACTCATTCCAGACATATAAGGCACTGCTCGCGAAACGCACAGAGCTACAACAACTGTTAAACACACGGGTCCAACGTACGCTGCTACGCACCAAACACTCCTATTTTTACTATGGAGGCAAATGCGGCCGTCTCTTAGCCTCCGCGCTAAAACAAAGTAGGCAAACAACATTCATAGCGAAGGTCAAACACCCTGACAAGGGCATTTCTCACGCCCTTCCTGACATAATGGACGCATTTCATAAATTCTACTCAGAGTTATACAACCTTAGGAGCGCCCCCCCATTTCCTAACCCCCAGGGTGCGGCACAAGATCCCAGAAGGAGCGCTACAAACCCTAGACGGTCCTCTGACGAGAGACGAGTTCTTGGGAGTAGTGGGCTCCCTACCCCTACGGAAAAGCCCAGGCCCAGATGGGTACACGGCCAAATACTTTAAAACATTCAAGAACGTACTAGCAGACCCCTTCCTAGATGCATTTAACTCTCTCATCAACGCCCCATGTCTCCCTGCCCCAGCTTTAGAGGCACATATCACGCTATTACCAAAGCCAGGAAAGGACCTCACAAGCTGTGGCAGCTACCGCCCAATATCTCTAATTAATGTGGACCTTAAAATTTTTACTAAAATTCTTGCAAACCGGTTGCGCCCCCTGCTACCCGAACTCATACACACAGACCAGGCGGGCTTTGTCCCGAGACGGGAGGCAAAACACAACACAACAAAGCTTTTAAACATCATCCATCTGTCTCACTCTCAACGCATACCCAGCCTCTTACTCTCGGTCGATGCGGAAAAAGCTCCTCCTCAGAGCCACAATGCAAGCAATGGGTTTCGGGCCAAATTGGGACAAATGGCTCAGTGCGATCTACTCTGCCCCCACGGCTAAACTTAAAATCAATGGACAACTGTCAGACCCAGTGCACATACGAAACGGCACGAGACAGGGTTGCCCCCTGTCCCCGCTCCTCTTCATCCTCACGATGGAACCGTTCCTTCAGGGGATCAGGGACAACACAGATATCACAGGTTTCCGGGTGGGACATCAGGAATACAAGATCTCAGCATTTGCTGACGATCTACTCTTTACACTAACCTCACCTAGCACCTCCATGCAACCGCTTCTGGGGGAAATAACTGCTTACAATCAGATATCCAATTTCCAGGTTAACTTCGCCAAGAGCGAAATCCTGCCCTTGGAAATTTCCCAACCATTACAAATCACACTGAAGAAGAAATACCCATTTACGTGGGCCAAATCAGACATCAAATATTTAGGGGTTCACCTACCACATACTCTCGCAACCACATATAAAATCAATTCCCTCCCACTCCTTCAACAGATAGAAACAGATCTGACCAAATGGCACAAGCCCCAATTCGGATGGCTATGCCGCGTCAACATTCTAAAAATGAACACGCTCCCAAGATTGCTATACCTTCTGCAAACACTCCCAATCCACATCCCTAAATCTTTCTTTCTCAAACTGCGGCACCTCTTCACCAAATTTATATGGGCATCCAAACACCCCAGGATAGCCTTTACCACGCTCACGAAACCCAAAAGCCAAGGCGGCCTGGGGATGCCACACATAGAGCTCTACCACACAGCGACCATTCTCACGAGGATCTATGAATGGGCCAACCCGTGCCCGCAGCTACAATGGGTGCAACTAGAGAAATCCTTCTTTACAACCCCACTCCACGGGATTCCGTGGCACAGCACTGGCTCTCCATTCTTAACCCCACACCAGTCCAGCCACCCCACCATTACACCCACACTCAAAACCTGGACACGCATGAGACAGAGAACCTCAATATCCCCCCCACCCGTCCCCTCTATACCCCCTGACAGGAAATCCACTGTTCCAACCAGGGCTACCGAACCAGGCATTTGAGTTCCTAAAATTGCCCCAAAAGACGCCCTATCTGAGACTGCACTCAGTCTTGGAGGAAAACTCAGTCAAACCACTCGACACCCTAATGGGAATAAACCAGCCCACGACGCTCCAGACTTTTCGTTATGCGCAACTGACCCACTTCATACGATCCACACGAACACTACAAACAGGCTCTCGGTCGTTCACGCCATATGAAACATATTGCACGTCCCAATCCCTCAAAACCAAACATCTATCGATATTTTATAAGTTGCTCCAAGGAGAGCAGAAAGGGCACCTGCCACAGTTCACCCAAACATGGAATAGGGAACTCTCTATCAACATAACACAGGGGGAATGGGGCACCATTCTCCAGGGCATTCAGAGATCCTCCATTAGCACCACTATCCAAGAAAGCACATACAAGAGAATATCAAGGTGGCACTACTCGCCCACCAAACTCCAACATATATTCCCACACGCACTAGATGTTTGTTGGAGATGCGGGCAAACAGGAGGGACAACAGCTCACATCTGGTGGCACTGTCCAACCATACAACCCTACTGGAAGAGAGTACGAGAAATCATCAACAATATTATAGGGAGGGACATACCACTCAAACCGGAGACAATGCTCTTCTTACTATACTCAGACCCCATTGCCAAACCACAGAGGGTCTTACTGACCCACATGCTCACAGCGGCCAATCTCCTCATACCGATACAATGGAAGGCCACTAAGGCCCCATCCATGAGGGAATGGCTCCAGAAAGTAGAGTTGATACGGATTATGGAGGAACTGACAGCCTCACTAAACGATAAATACGCCCATTATGTAACCACATGGGAACCTTGGTCAAACTACATAGGCAAATCCACAACCCTATGGAACCCGGACGGTCCAGGGCCCTCCTAGTGCATACTCAACGGTAATTAACGCAAGCCCTACCTCCCCCCCCCCTTCCCCCTCCTCCCCAGACGTAGCAGTAAGATGGCCAAAGACCTGGCTGAGAAGTCGGGACCTACTAATCCCGGCTATACAGTTAAACAAATATGCTGACACAAAACTGCTGACCACGGCGTTAGTAATGTATATACCAAACGGGGACATAAGGTCGATGCTGGTACATATCACATGTACCTTGTATACCCCACAACATTTATCTCTGTATCCTATGTACTAGGTAAAGTAAACCTTAAGACAGTTTGAGAGAGAAAGTTGCCTCAGATGATATAAAAGTATCTCTTGCGGTTTTACCTATACTAATATATTTAAATACTTTAAACCTGTTTACCATATGTTACATCGAACCAGGATTTTCAATTTGTAACCAGACAGATGATCTCAACTGGATAACTACAATTTGTATATGTTAGCATTTAAACAATGTATGTTTATAATTGAACAATGTCTTTGTCAAGCTATCCAAAAATGTTAAAAACAATAAACAGAAAAAAAAAAAAAAAAAAAAAAAAAAAAAAGAAATTTCCTTAAGATTTCAAAGGTTCCGTGAATGAACTCAGACCATCAGGCAGAAAAACAGTGTTGTGAGTGCTCCATACCGACCTAGCACAGAGCGACAATTTACATTGCGAAAACTAGATAAAACTCGTTCCACATCTCCTACCAACTTAACTGGGAACACAATCACCCCAAACAGACAGCCTAAATTCACTGACCGGCCCTGTGCCAGCCTGAGCACCAAGAGGCACAGGCCACAGCATGGTCAAGATGGAGGCTGTGAGCCCACATCCAATACAGCGTGGGAATCAGAGCTGCTGGGCAACTTCTCTGACAGCACACTGACCTCCACGTCCATGATAAGAGCAGAGTCTGCGCTCTACTGCAGACAGATTTTAAGATCACGAAGACAGATCTCCATAAAGAAATCAAGGATGGGGGGCACAGGATAGACCACTTAGAGCAGGCTTCCCCAAACGCCAGCCCTCCAGATGTTGCTGAACTACAACTCCCATGGTTCTATAAATGAAATAGATAGGCTGAGAATCATGGCAGTTGTAGTTCAGCAACATCTGGAGGGCCGGAGTTTGGGGAAGCCTGACTTAGAGCGATACACAGAGATCTGCTGACCATCTTTTAGTAGGTGCTTCTGGCACAAGAGTAGGTGAGGCAGACGAAACAAGCAAATGGAACCAAAAATATAGGATATTTTACCAGTCACAAGGGACAGGAGGAACTAAGTTATATAAGCATCTTTAAAAGTATGTCTCTCCCTACTTTATGGGTGTTGCTTCCTTTAGTTATTTTTTTGTTTGCTACTCATGTATCTTGTCCCATCTTATATTGAGGACAGTTTATGTCAAGAGGTTCTGGTACTCAAGATCCATCTATTTTAGTGCTGGGTAAAATGTACTGTAACTCGGATGTCTGCCGCCTCAATAGAGGTGCTGTGTGTCCACCAGCCTCTGGAAATATATTCTTCAGGCGGGTCTGCTCAGCGCTTTTATTGTTTAGCTGCTCGAAATGGGAAGACTGTTGTATATAAAAGTTTCCATCAGTTATATTTCAATTTCATTTTGTCTTTCTTTTTGTCTTTTTATATTTTGTTTGGTCCCTCACTATGGTTGCTACTATGTACATTTATTAGGGAAGAGTGGTCCCAAGCTGTCCCAACAAATCCTGGCCTGGCAAACATATATTCCTCGCTGGAAGTTGAAATTATGTGGCACTGTTGGGAACAAGTTGTTGACTTTTTGGAAACTGTAATCCTCCACAGATATATAGCTATATGAGCAACACACTTCAGATATTTGGCATGCCTTTCCAATTTCTCAGGGCTGTCATGGCACTAAACTCTGTTCCAAAAGCCATGGAGCAAAACTCTGGTCTTTTGTCTAAATTTGCAATAACAAATGGAGCCTGCAAAGGCTGTCCCCTATCTCCTTTAATGTGTATTTTAGCTTTGGAACCTTTGGCCCACTTGATGAGAATTCTCCACAAATCACAGGTAAAAGAACACCCAATGGAGTCCACAAACTTGTAATGTTTGCAGATGATATTACCCTAGTATTACAGCAATAATACAGTAGTAAAAAATTATTAAAATGGATGGTTCTACAATCACCGTGTGTATCACTCCAAACACACAAAATACAAGTGAAAAATACAATAAATAATGGTAAGGACACTCAATAAAATAAAATATTACCACAATCTGTACATACAGTAGTGGAGTCTATAAATTAAAAAAAAAAGAACAGGCTCATAGGGTAACATAGTTACAACTGACTATATGTGAAATAAAATCTATGAACCAACATGGTTCTGAACCACTCCAAAAGCTGGCTCAGACTAAAAACTCCAACATGGAAAAAAGGTGGCAACTTGATAAGGTTCTGGATACTGGGTTCCCAGCTTATGCTTTTTAGATGCAACACCAAATAAAATCCAGGATGCCAGATGTAGGTGAAGAAAGCACTAAACTTCTTTAGTTGAACAAACACAGTTTAAAAACAATTCCTTAGAATTAAAGAAGCGTTTCGGCTTGCTCGCCTTTCTCAAAAGTGGTTACGTTGTAAAAATCCTTGCAGTCTTCCCTTTTAAAGCCAATTTTGGCGCCCTTACTTTGAAGTCCCGGTGTGTACTTCCGGGTTCGTCATAATCATTCGTCCGGCGCTTACGTTCTTACGCATCCTTGCATTCTGAAGTATGACGTAAGGTGATGTCCAAGTCAGTGTGTTGGCACTTGAGCCAGTATTTACATTTTCCTGTTGTACCATCATTGCTCTAATCGCCTTACACCAAATATACCAAAGGCCCCGGGATCCACTATATTAATATATGTCAATATGTTCAATATTCAAGAAATAACATTCTTTTCATATGTCAGGACGCAAGGATGCGTAAGAACGTAAGCGCCGGATGAATTATTATGATGAACCCAAAAGTACATACCCTATTATTATCTAATCATGTTTCCTCCTTACCTTCCACATCCAGTTGCTGACTAAATACGGAAAAGCATCCTATTACATACAAAAATAATACCAGCAATGCACAAGCATTATCAATAGTACTCAAGCATTCGCTCCAAACAGTACTCTAACATGAATACCAGAACATATCATACTTAGATGTTCATCTCCCTAAATCTCCCCCCCCCCGATTTTATGGTTAAGTAAATAAAAACTATTCCGTTTACTGGAGTCCTGGGCTGGAGTGGGAGTCGCTGTGGCTGGGCTGCATCAATGTAATTAAAATGACTCAATGACCACTGTTCTATTTATTTTGCAGATTATCAATCCCACTTTCATCCTCTTTATTAAGGGCATTTTTTAAAGGTTGTTTAACGGGTATATTTGGAAATAAAAGCCTCCTAAATCTCTGATTGTGATGTGGCTGCCTCTAACTACAGTAATGGTCTTTCCCTGATCTTTGTGAAATGTATCACCTAAACTCCTGAGAATTATTCACATACCTCAGGGTAAAACACATTTTAAATTGCTACAGTTAAGAGGCTTAGAGCGCCTCAGCAATTTCAATCCTTGGTCTTTGATGTCTGTAGGGTATCCCAGCTCGCAAACTCATCTCGTCCGGCTACTCTGCGTTAGCAACAGTGGCATCTTCTAGCAAATTACCTTATACGAGAGAAGGAACTGTAACTAGTTTTGCTCGATTTCATGGTTTAAAGCTCTGTCACATATGAAAGGGACCTCTAACAACCTATTTTCTTTTTTTTCTTTTCAATTTGTGTTTTATTAAAGTTTGTACACATTGTATACAACTGTGTCATTATATTAGTTGGAAAATAGACATATAATCAATAGGCTTAGTGTGAATCATGTCAAACAAGACATAACATAAAAAAGTACTATAAAACGCTGGAAAACAGAAGGCTGAGGGACGAGATTGCACTGAAAACACCAGTACCTGCAGCAATGGGCAATATCTATGTAGATGTTTACGGCCTTCTAAGTCTTGGATATTAGCCGACAAGATGTGTGTTCTGGTGGATCCTTCAGTCCCTATGAACCTATTCTCGAGTTACGGGGATCCAGCAGTAGAGCTTGCTGAGCTGCAACTTCTATCTGGGAAATAGTCATCAGGCCCAGTTTGTGATAGAATGTCTCGATCTCCAGTGGGGATAATTTTCCCCATGTGAAACCACAAGGAAGCCCTCAACACTCCAACGGTACAGAATAGAAAAGTCCCGCAACTTCCTTGCATCCAGAGCCAGCAGCCTCTTTTCAGTTAAGAAAGAAAACGTGAGGTCCCTGTATATTGCCACTGAGCAGTCCTCAAACTTCACAGTCCCTAATACTCTGGAGCTGGTCCTGAATGCAGATCTCACCGCTAAGTCACTGATAACTGCAATAGCATCCCTGGGAGCGTCCGCAGGAGCCACGACTGATTTGCACACTCTGAACAGTGCTAGTATATGTGGGTTTTCAGCACACCCCTTGAGACTCAATTAGGTTATTAACCTCTGGACAAATGGAAGAAACTCTTCTATGCCCACCCTTTCAGGTATACCATGCAGGCGAATATTTCTGTATCAATGATGGGACTCCATCGAGAGCACCATTTGGTCCAGCTGTGTAGCTTGCTTGGCAAGACCCTCTATTTGGCACTTGGTATCCTGGAGCTGACTCTTTCTCTCTCTCTCCTCCACTGCTTGCACCTTGTGGTTTAAAGCACTTATTTAAGTCTGGACCTCCAAAAGACCAGCCTTCAAGTAAATCTATTGTTTAATGTCTCTCTTTGTAGAAGGAGACTAGTCTTCATCCGACTCAGATTTGTGATATACTCAGCTGGGGTGAGGTGAGGTAAGTAATGCATCATCTTCTTGTGATACTTCTGAGGCCTCCAGCTCATTCCGGCTCTCGGGCACCATCATGTAATCAGCAGTCCAGGCCTCTTGAAGGAGAGTCTGATGTCTGGAAAGGTAGGTCTCTCCAGGAAGAAATGCTTCCTATGTTTGTGCCCCATACCGTCATCTAGTGATGTGGGGGAGAGGGGGGGAATTCTGTCGCCTAAACACTATTACATGCCAAAAAAACTTTTATTTTATTCAAAATGTATTTCTCTTTTTTTCTAACACAATTACAAAAAATAAACAATAGCACTCCAGGCCAGATCTTTCCAATCCTTCCAAACATTCAATGATTACAGATACCTTAAACTAGGTTCACTTCTTGCTGGTGCAGTGATAACACCCCTTTCCAGTTTAACTCGAGAAGACACCCCTACTCCACTGCAATCGCTCTGATACGTGCAATGAACTCACTGTATAAAAGCTGACTTGTCTCTTCTGACAGGCTTTCACACCATCTCAGCTTTCCAAACATATTGCCAAACCCATATTGTTAAAGCAAAGCATCTTTCTACATTTTATAACCTCCTCCAACCGGACCATAAAAATCCTTTGTCCCCTTTCACAACATCAAGGGTCACGGACTTACTCACCAGCTAAACTATATAATCTATTTCCAAATACACCTGACTTGTGCTGGAAACGCACCTGACCGGGGGCCTCACTAGCTCACACCTGGTGGCTATACCCACTCATTTAAGAGTACTGTATGAGAGTAGTAACCATGATCAAGACTATTATAGGTATCCAATTACCCCACACACCTGAAAAACTGGTGTTCCTATTTTATCCTTGTTGTTTCCCCAAACCTCAACGCATTCTTCTCACTCATCTTCTAACAGCTTACTTGTATCCACTAAGTGGAAAAGTCCTAACATTATATACATTAGGAAATGGACCCAAAGAGTGGATTCGATCAGAATTATGGAAGAAATCCAGGCTTCCCTCTCCAGTATATACACCCTTTATTGCTATAATTAAATGTAACATCAGTGTGGAAAATACAAATAAATTCTTCTGTCAGGTGAAAATCTGGA
Organism: Pelobates cultripes; assembly: GCA_933207985.1. NCBI lineage: Eukaryota > Metazoa > Chordata > Amphibia > Anura > Pelobatidae > Pelobates > Pelobates cultripes. The sequence continues at coordinate 113,919,660 of OW240923.1, forward strand.
AGAAAGTATTTAGAGATCAGACTCTCAATTTTCTTCCAAAAAGGGGAGAAACAACTCCAAAAAAATATCGCCCTTACAATGTTTGCATCGCCAACATTTGTTACTGATTTGAGGGGCAAATCTTTTTATTCCCACTTCTAGATAGTAATTTAAACACTTGCTCTTGACATTTAGCTGCTTTCAAACAGTTTTTTTAAAACATTTTTTATTCATTTAAAGCATTTAAACCATTCCTGCGGTTCCAAGACTAAACTCAAGTTTATTTCCCATAATCTAAAAATGTGAGATAATTCTAAGCACTCTGATGTTTGTACATTTGTGATAGAGGGTATGTTACTCATTCATGAACTCTCAAACTTTCAAATTTTTCATGGGAATACCATATTAGATTTTAATGAATTTAAGCTATAGTGTAACTGAAGATAAAAAAAGAAGAAAACAGCCTCTATGAACAAAATCACTACCAATAATTGTTTCTTTAGGCAGTAAGTCACTGTTTGCCAAATTAATAATATCTCTCAGTCTAACATTGAAGTTCTCGGATATCTTATTTGAAAAAAAATAACGAGCATACTCTTTAGCAGGAGGGACATTCACATTATCTATAATAGGTAAAAGGAGACCCGATAGGTTGCCTATCAAATATTTTTTTTAAACTCAAAAATGGGAAGAGTCTGGGATCCAAATGGGAAGAGTCTGAAAAATATATAGAATTCTTGGGAGAATATTCATAGAGACTGTGCTTACTTTTCTGAACCAAGAAATTGGGGAAGTAGACCAATGTGTAAAATCCGATTTTATAGAAATTATTGTACAAAGATCATTAATATCATACCAGTCTCTAGGATTAACACTAAGATTAATACCCAAATATTCAATATTTGAGGTTCCTATCTTGAAGTGAAATAATAATTGTATCTGTGCTAAATCATGATTTTATAGGTTTATATTTAGAACTTCACTTTTAGTAATATTAACTTTGAAATCTGAGTAAGAACTGTATTCAGATAGACATTTACAAATCCCTTCCAGAGACACTACAGGATTTGAGATAAACAATAGGACATCAGATAATATGAAGAAAGATAGGGACTGCACTAAACCAAAAAACAACAGGATGCTAAACTGAGCTAGGGCCAGCACAACCCACATGCATAGTATGTAAAAGAAAAAATGCTCAGGAATTCACTGTGTTGAAGAGTAAGCAGGAGCATCAAGTGCACAGCAACGTTTCGACCTGCACCCAGGTCTTTGTCAAGCTTGACAAAGACCTGGGTGCTTACACTTTAACACAGTGAGGGCATGAGTATTTTTTCTTTTACAAACAATTGTACATCGTCCGCATATGCTGCAATTTTTACCTCTTGATTTAAAAGTGAACCCACTAATGTTTTCTGCCTGTCTAATTAGAGACAACAGGGGTTCCATAACCACGACAAAAAGCAGGGGCAATAGGGGACAACCTTGTCTTGTCCCAATGGAAAGCATTAATGTAGTTCTATTCTTGTTATTGGATTTAAGTATATAGCCTGTATCCAAGTCAGAAATCCCATACCAAAGCCCACAAAAAGCAGGGGCAATAGGGGACAAGCTTGTCTTGTCCCAATGGAAAGCATTAATGTAGTTCTATTCTTGTTATTGGATTTAAGTATATAGCCTGTATCCAAGTCAGAAATCCCATACCAAAGCCCAGAGTCTTCAACGGTCAACATAAATAACCAGTTAACCCTATCAAATGCTTTCTCAGCATCAATAGAGAGAAGCACAGAGTGGAAGGGGATATGTTTAGCGAAGTATGTAGCATTTAAGGTTTTAATCACATTATCCCTTGTTTCTCTACCTTCTATAAAACCAAACTGCCAAGTAGTAATAAAATCACTAATTATAAATTTTAAAATAAATGCTAGAATTTTTGTGAACATGTTTAAATCTGAGTTAAGAAGGGAGATTGATCTATAACCTTCGCACTTATCTCTATTTTCCCCTTCTTTCAGTATTGAAATAATTATAGCTTCCAGTAAGATTTGGCTCAAAAATCCCTTCTACAAAACAAATTGATCATATCTGCCAATGGTAGAGTGAATTCTGATATAAAGGTTCTATAATAATTTATTGTAAATGCATCCGTACTGGGACTTTTACCAAATGGTGTGGATAAAAGTTTTGTTTCACATTTTCTTCGGTAACTGGGCTGCCCAATATCTTTCTCTGTTCTTCTGAAATAACAGTAAGGAATGTATCTTTTAAGTAAAGGGACATTTTGTCGAAAAAAATTTTTTGCCTCCCACATCGCCTCTAGATCGAAGATTATATAAATCATTATATTAAATTTGGAACACCTCAGTTATGTCCTTAACAGAATGATTAAATTTACCTTTCTTATCCTTAATCCTAGATGTATTAGTTCTGACTTGTTGCTTTTGAATTTCCTGTGACAAAAGTCTACCTGGCTTTTTAGCGTACAAAAAAGTTGAGGATTTATTTTGAGATTTATTTGAGATTTCAACATTTTATGGGTCATTAATTTATTTAAACAAGACCTTAAAATTTCTCGCTTACTAAAGATTTCAGGGGAGCTTATTTCCTTGTGTTTCTTTTCTAAAGTACTCAGTTCAGTTAGGACATCTTCCATCTCCTTCTCGCTTTCCTTGTTTTATAGTTTCCTAATTTAATTAGTTGTCCCCTTATTACTACCTTGTTACTTTATCACTAACCCTTTTAATATGCCAGTTATTTTCTAAGAAATAACATTTAATACAATTTCTGATATCTTCTACATTGAGATTATCAAAATATGATTATTTCACTTCCAATTAAAATGTTTATAAGAGTCAGTCTCTTATTTAAGGGTTCCCAGAACAGAAGCCTGATCACTTCATGTAATATTACCTATAAATATGTTTTTTAGTACAATCTAAGTGATGGTGAGAAATCAACATCAAATCTATTCAGATCTATATTTTTGGTGTAACTGGGAAAAATAAGGTAACATTTTTGGTCTGGTTATTTACTCCCCAGAGGTCAACAAGTTGTAAGGTAAAAAGTGTCATCTTAACCCTGACAATATTAGAATGTGGTAAGTGAGATCTGCCATCAGAAGAATCCTTTTCAGGTTCCATTACCGTGTTGAGATCTCCTCCTACCAATATCAAACCTTCAGCAAAGGTTCCTAATTTTCTCAACGTACTGCATATAAGTTTAGTATGAGTATTATTAGGAGCATATATACTTGCAGATTTATTATCCATTGCCAGACTAATCATTTAATAAAAATAAAATGACCTTCTTGGTCATAAAGCCTTAACCATTGTGGAACTAGCTTTTTACCTGCACCTGCACCTGCTCCAAGAATACTATACTGTTTATAGGCTCCTAAAGTCTCTTAAGCGGGGCTCCCAAGTGGATGATCTTACATATTTTGCTTGCTGCCAAATCCTTTATTGAGAGGTTATGGAAAAACAAATTATCCCTTATTACAACTATGGTCATGGAGTCATTACCATCCACTTACAAATATGAAGCAATGTCAGCCTCCACGCCCTTAGTCGCTTCCAAAAGACGTGAAAACAGTGGCATAGGATATAGTCAGCACTGGCTCCCTTATACACTTCAGAGGTATAACTGCCTAAATCATTACCAGATTCCAAATACTCGGACACCCACACCCATCCCAAATGAGGTATAGTTGCAGTATGCATATATTTGTATATTGTTCATGTCTCACATTATTTCACATATATGTCACATTATTTGTACGTTTTTTACATTATATGTTTGTAATCCCCACTGAATACATTTTCTTGTATTTGTATGCCTCCATGAAAATGGAAAATATTTCAATAAAGATGACACATGGCAAAAAAAAAAAAATATATTGAAAGAATTCATTTTTATAATGGTTTATTCACTAAACAGCAACTTTAGGCAAAAAAAATAAAAACGAGAACTGGAAGAAAGTTTGGTAATTCAGATCTTTTTCCAACTTGAAAAATCCATCCTCGGTTTTGTAATATGATTTTGAATTCACCACCGTTGTTGTTCGTTGTTTAGTGAATAGGCCCTTCACCATCCATTTCCTAGCCATTATAACCCTTGACTTTCTTTGTATTCGTAATGAGCCTTCTGCACAGAGTTTGTCTTTTACAAGTAGAGAGAGGTTTTCTTCTTTCCTTCTCCCCTGCCCTCTCTTCTTTGCAAAATCCATCTCTTTTACGACTTAATGTTGCTGAGGATTGCCAGTAAATGTGCCCTCGGCTGCTGTGGGAACAAGAAAATGGCAGCTTGGAGATATGGCGCCATACCTCCTATCACACTTCTAAACGTACTTTGCTTAGATAAATCACTTTCTCATCCATCGAGGCAGCAAATTTAACTTTTCAATTCAAAGACAAATAATAAAGTTGGATGCTGTATAACTTTTGTTTACTACACAAGAAGCCATTATGGCTCAAGGTACTGGTAATAAACCACAGGTGGAACTATAAACCGTGTCTCTAGGGAAATGTTATTTTGGCTGATTCTTTATAAATGCCAGCACTAGAATAATGTAGGGATTTACTCCCACACAGAATGTGGGGGCCACTTTCCAACTTCTGTGTGCCACTTCTTAAATAGGGTTATTCAATAAACCCCAAGTAATGGACGTTAAAAAAAAATCGGTCATTTAAGACCAAATTGTCAATGGAATGGAAAAATCTTGTAAATATTCATGTTAGCAATTTTGCTCGTAAAAAATAACATACCATTGGTTTTAGCTTTGAATACCTGTCCTAAAAAAATCTTTCATCTGTTGGGTAGATAGACCAAGTACCTTTTTTTATGTATCTTGCCCTCTCAAGAGTTTATATCCTAAACTGAAAGGCCTCTACATTGAGTACTGAAAACAATACAAGCTCTCCGTTTGAAAGCAATCTTCTCCCCAGGGAAATTGTACAAAGTATTTGAGAATTAACTTAACTATAAAGTTAACGCCATCTCTTTGGGAACAGGTTCAATATGATGACTTGCAGTTAAATGATACGGTGAGTAAAATAATCTGTTAATCTGTCTGTAACGTGCAATAAATTCCATATAGAAGATTACTCGTAACCGTGATCTTTAATTAATTATCACTTTATTCCATATCTAATAAGTGGCATATTGTGAAAAATATTCTGCATGAGAATTGCTGTTAAACAGCCAAAGATCTACATCTTCAGTAGACCAGGATTTGAAATTAAATGAAAACTGTGAAGGGCAGGGTCAAATCCATTCCTGTTGTAGGTATAACATTATTCGGATGCACAATGTTATCGCTACCATTACCGGAGTATGTTAGGGTAGCCGAGGTCATAACTAGAATTATTTAAGTGGAGATTGACCAGCAATGGCTCTGTATATCATTATTAAGAAACACGAAGAGGAATATAGAAACTGTCAAATTCTTCTTGAATTATTTAGCACAGAGCTATCTAGCTTTCAGTCCTGTACAAGAAACATAAAAAAAAGAAAGAAACAATACTTCCAGGGGATAAGCCCAGTTGGGACATTGAAAAAGAAATTAATATGAGCTGGATCAGTTATAGAACAAGAATTCATAAATGTATAATTTTTCTTGTACAAGCTTAAAATACAATTCATCGTCTAATATCTCAGATAAATATCTTTCGCTGACCGGTAGGTATTAGAATGTTGGGTGAACAACAAAACGTGTAAAAAGGGTTAATGCCGTAATCTACAATTCGACGTTGAAATAGCATGACATAAAATGAAAGGCTCAGCGTGACTATTTGTCTTTTAATTGAAAAACGCAAGTAAATTGCATTGTTATGGATAAGAATAATAATAAAAAAAACGCAAAAAAACTAAAACACAAATCGATACTTAACATTTAACAAAACCGTAAAATAGAGAAACACAACATTAAATGAGTAACAAAGTATTCTGGTCAGGCTGTGAGGACAGTAGCAAAAACCTGCCCAAGTAAAATTGCTTATAAATGTTTTATCCGTGCCATGATATATCTAAGTGTTAGAAGGAAGGCCACATAATTTCAAAACCCTTAGCTTATTTTTAATTTATAGACCGTGGGAGAGAAAAAAAAAAAAAGCGTAGAAAAAAAAAAAGCGGATTGCCCTATCATTTATATGCCCAGACAAGAGCAATACATCTCTATAAAAGAACAGTGATATATTCTGGTTTTCAGTTTAATGTGCTGCTCTGTGCCCTGCGTGTTCTGATTCATTGGAGAGCAGCAATCACACCGACAGTAGCTGTTCCTCAGTTTCCATCAGCGACAACTAAAGGCCAATTCAAGGTTGTGGTTGGGTCATGAATCTAACGTAGCCTCTGATAGAACAATTTCCCCTCCACATGACGCTATCTGTAGGACACAGTGGGAATAGACATTCACCTCCGCTGAAGTTATTTATATTTGCCTGCATTTTCTTTGTACTTAAGCCGAGAAAACGCTGTATACTTTAGGTCAAGGCGAGAGCAGGAAAAAGCCAAATTATTTTGTAGAGGAAATAGAAGCCTTGAATTGGTATTCATGATATCAATAAAACTCTCACTTGCTGGAAGATCGCTTTCGTGTTATCAAAGTAGTAAAAACAAACATTTTATATTCTGAAAAGATTTGTAATTTTTTTTCCCCCATTCCTGTTTCTGTTATTTTTAGCCTTGTTTTGCAATAGGCAGAGTATCAATGTGTACTGGATACACATGGATTAGGGGAATGTTGGATGTAACTACTGTCCATCGGAAGTTATATACTTCAGTCTTGATCTAGCGACAATTCGTCAGTCTGTAAAGAGATACATGTTTAAATTAGAGTTGTGTTTTCAGTTAAAAGGACACTATAGCCACCAGAATCACTACAGCTTAATGTAGTGGTCCTGGTGTATATAGCATGCCCCTGCAGGCTTTTTAATGTAAATGTTCCCTTTTCAGAGAAAATGCAGTGTGTACATTGCTGCCTAGTAACACCTGTGACGGACCACCTGGCACCCCAACCACGTGCCTCCATCAATCAATGCTCATAGTGCTCACCGAGGACTCCATGCACTTCACCAGACACCATCAGCACCGTAGACCCCACAAACATCCTCAGCTTGGTTGGGGTCTTGCCGTCCTCCGCCCACTCTGCACCCATCCATCTTCAAGTGGGCAAACCTCTCCTACTCCAGAGAGTATAGCAGGAACAGCTCTTATAAGAGCTAGTGATTATAATCCACGGGAGTATAATGAGTATAGCAATCCCCAGAGTGAATATAGCTGTCCCCTCCACACATGAGATGAGGCTCTATGTTGAGGGTGAAGAGGAACTGATTTTAATGGTGCCACACTTGGCCTTATATGACAATCCCAATGCAAGGGTTATGCCCACATGGACCTTGTGGGGAACTGAGTTACAATATTCACAGACCATAAAGAACAGTGCATGACACTCCCTCACATAGCATACAATCCCTCCCCTCTGCCTGGGAGATAATTGAGTCAGATATTGTATTAACCTAATTATCTCCAGGCAGAAAAACCATACATTTCTATAAAGTCCCAAAAGTACCCCAAAACACATAATATCTCCACAAATGTCACATCCCCTGATCTGGGTGACCAACATATCCAAAAATCACCCAGATCAGTTCAAGAGTTCAGGAATTCTATGGAAGCCACGTTTTGACTTACCGCACTTATGGTCTCATGCCCCAAAACAGTTCCAAAGAATCAGGCTGTGCGGTTGGTCTATTTCGGGAATTAGAAATAAAGCTCAAAATACAAAACGTAGCCGTTCGTGAGTAAAGTCAGTGTATGTCTGTTGTTCGGGAGTTTATTCTTACCGAATGCCGTTCGACTCCCGTTCGAATAGCCAAACATCCATGGAAGGTAAATATTTAGCGGTTGAACAGATACGTGACGTCACTTTTCCGGGACGTCGCATAGATACACTTATATACAATAACGAAGAATATTTTGACAATGCATCCGATATGGACTCATATGGTAACCATGGACAGATTCTTCCAAATGCTATACGTAGCACGGCACTAGCCAATAGGAATGCAGTGGCTTGAAAATGGCGCCGTATGCGTTCCAAGGTGGAACGCATGATATCACCACATAGACGAACGGCGCGTCACTTCCGGTGTGACACGTGCGTTCCATACGTGGTAACAGGAAATTGGACTCAAAAGGAAGTATTTTGACAAAATAGAACTACCTATATAAGGGACACATTTAAGGACCTCTCCCACACTTCTGAAGAAGCCTATGATAGGCGAAACGCGTCAAGTGGGACTCTGCAATAACTATTTTGCTTTTTTATCCATTTTGTTTAATAAAGTGTATTTTTAAAGCTACATACCTATTTAATTTTTATTATTTTTTATTTTTTACTTCCTGGTCATCATATCCTTAGCTGGGGATCATACCACCCAAGCAGATTATACTAGAGCAAGTTTCTGCTCTAGTAAATGTGAGTACTACATCTTATTTTTAATTTCTTTTAATTTTCAGTATACACTACACCATTGGAGCCTCTCTTTGTGTTTTTATCGATTACATATCACACCGATAACTGGAGCGTTGGGTGACACCCACTCCTGCATATATCCGAATCTCGCTAGAGCTCCTAGTTAGCTCTATCAAATGTGAGTGTACACTGATTTAATTACTTTAGAATTACACTCATTTATCATAACATATTGCACTATTGTAGTCCGTCTTTGTTTTTTTTATCTCGGAGGGTGATTGTGTACCACTTAAAAAAGTTTTCAGTGTACGTATACTTGTAAAAAAAATTATCACTGGGGGCGCGGCCTCCTTCCTTTTCTTCTTTTAAATATTTAGCTGTGTTCATGTGGTCGCGTGTCCAATTTGAGTTCCGTGAACTTGACGACCAAACACTGCTCATTGTACTCGCAGCTTAAGATGGCCACTGCCACGTGTTCGAATGCTGATTCGAACCACTTCGACCTTTCGGGAGTTCGATGCTTCCTATTTCTCTGATGTACTATGTGCGGCACTTTAGTTCAGCTTCTCCACGCTCTACATGCAGACCCTGCGCTAAACGCTGCTCATAGAGATGCAATGATTTGATGCTGGTTGGTGTAGTATGACATTCGACAGCGCATCCACAATAGCCTCCCAATGTTTTCTATATGGGAAAATATAGGATTGGCTTGAATCAAGATTGATGATGTCAGCTACGGTGGTGGGGCAAGTCGCGGCAATGGTGACAAGGTGAGTAAACTACCTTTTAACTCCACGGTGGGGGGTTGACACCTAGTTAGTTAGTTTAACACTATAGTGATAGAAATACATGTTTGTATTCCTGACACTATAGTGTTCTTTAAGAAAGGTTCCAACTGAGCAACATGTCTAATATACTTGGTATTAATAGGATAATATAGAATACACTGTAAACTGTGAGTGTTCTAAAGCCGCCAAGCAACTCGCATGCACTTCCAGCTGCAGCTCATTGTTGCAATTTTGAAAGATGACAGCGTACAGATGCAGGGGTTTCAAACTAATATATGTTATTCACAGCCACATGGAGATATCAAGTATTCGATGTCTACAGAGTACATATAGAATGTTGAGTTTAATATGGGTTTATTGTTTCAGCTATTAAAATAATAGACAACAAAATATTATAGTGCAGGTGTCAAGGTTAATACTCTCCAACACGCAAACCAGAGAACAATAAAGGCGAACACAGATAGACGTATTACCGGACCTTAAAGTGGCCGGACTTAACGTAGGAACGAGACATAAGAATAGTCAAACACGCCAAGGTCAGGAATACAGAGATACGGGAAAGCGAAATAGACAGAGCCAAGGTCAGGGAGCCAGAAATGAGAATAACCAATAAACAAGCCAAAGTCAGGAACCAAAGACAACTACTCAGAACGCACTCTCGGGCTATAAGTGATGTCAGAAGGAGGTTAATATAAGGCAAGGTGAATACTGAAAGGCAGGGACAGAATTGAAGGAGGTATAAATAGATAGTGGCAATAGGCCACTATCTCTTTAAATTTGGAGTCCACGTCACCCCTGCCCGTTACCTTGTGCACGCGCGCACGTCCCCGGGCGCTCTCCAGATGCACGCGCCAGCGATCCACACCGCCCGACACGAGAGGAAGGACGGCGGGACCGGGACCGCGCGGGACACCAGGTATGACAGCAGGATATTGAGCCATATCGAGTTGTCTTCAGCACATTAAAGGATCACTATAGTGTCAGGAAAACAAACCTGTTTTTCTGACACTATAGTGCCCTAAGGGTGCCCCCACCCTCTGGGTTCCCCTCCCGTGGTGCTGAAGAGGTTAAAACCCCTTCAGCAGCTTAACTTAATCCAGCGCCGGACTCCCTCAGCGCTGGTGACCTCTCCTCCCCCGCCGACATCAGCTCCCGAGTGGAGCGAAATGCGCATGCTCGGCAAGAGCAGCGTGTGCATTCAAATGCTTTCTCAATGCTTTCCTATGGACGTTCTGCACGCTGGATGCTATGTTTATATGTAAAGGGTTAAAACCTGAGGGACCTGGCACCCAGAGCTGAAGTGGTCTGGGTGACCATAGTGTCCCTTTAAAGCAATACATTAGGTAGTATATTACAAAGTGTGTAAAGCAGTTGGAGGAATCATCTAAACCAGGCTCAGAAGAACTTGCTGGAGCTCAAAATGTAGCATCTGACAGTACGAATGTAACAGAAAGGCATAAGTAATTAAGTCATAAAAATATGCATAGAATTGGTATTGGTAAGAGTATTCTAACCCCAAGTGCTCTAGGGCTCACAAGATCAAAATAGAGAGAGTAGGGTACCAGTCAGTAGAACATTACAACATTGTAGTAAGTAACATAAGTGACAACTTGTAAAATATATAATTAGTTGGTGCAGTATGCCCAGTACAATATAATAATGCAAGGAGTGGAACAATGTATTGTAATTTATCCCACGTTCACTAGAGATTGTTGGAGCAAATATGTGTGGCTTCGGACCTCTCTCTCATAATGTAAAAGCACAAAACAAAAAAAGAAAGAAAAAAAAGAAAATAACGAACTGAAAAAGAAGCTCATGTGGTGTCTCCAAAAGCTGTGTTTCCCATCTCTTCTGGGCATGGGATCCAGATTTGGGGATTATTGAAAATCGCCAGGGCCCTCAAGAGCCCAGGGAACTGTGCCTCAAACACATTTTAAAAAAAAAATGGAAAAGAAAATTACAGAAGACTATTATGCAGGAACCCTCCTGCCGAACATGCAGTGCAGAGACATGAAAATAAACAAAACAAAGCATAAGAATAGTCAGGAATCACAATACTCCAGCAAGGCACACTCCTTCTCACCCATACAGACCTCCATGTCTGTCTGGGCCTCTCCAGTGCAAGTCTGTCCACCCAGCAGGCATCAAGTAAGCCATGGCAAGTCTCAAGGTTCCCCACTAAGGCCTAGACAGCACTGGCTATGACACTCTCCACAATGTAGATGGAGTTTCCACTGGGGCACAACTAGAGTCCTTCATTAGCACTCCTCCTTGCCAGCCTCAATGTTAGTCCAGACAGGTCCCAGATGACAGACCACCAGTCCGTTGGACTATCGAGTCCTCCAGAAGCGGGAGTCACAATGCGGACCAAGCATCTCTCCAAGCTCCCCCCAAGCCAGGGCAGCAAAAGTAACCCAGCCCGGAACATGATGTACATAAGGCACTTGTAGGTTGATGATGACTACAGAATTCCACATATTGGAGTTTGGATCCGGCGGTCATTGGAACGGGACAACTTTTCTCACAACAATCTCCAATTCTGTGTGAATCCACCAAATATCACTGTTTTTACAGCACCTTCTGAATCTGGAAAGTAGTGGAGTTAACAAATGACCGGTTCTGGACTTGTCCATTGTGCCCATTGTTGCCACTTCTTCCCAGTCTCATTGCGGCCTAACTGTACTATTCCATAAGTGCCTTAACAAGGCCTGGCAAGACACACCAGAGGCCTCTGGGTGGAGATTGGCACAGGTTCCACTGTGTGCTTTCAGCTACATCGCACATGGTGCTTTTTATAGGTGGCTGCAGTCACCACTTACCCTCTCTGAGCTGTCTATGTTCTCTCTCAACATAGATGGAGTTTCCACTGGGGCACAACTAGAGTCCTTCATTAGCACTCATCCTTGCCAGCCTCAATGTTAGTCCAGACAGGTCCCAGATGACAGACCACCAGTCCGTTGGACTATCAAGTCCTCCAGAAGCGGGAGTCACAATGCGGACCAAGCATCTCTCCAAGCTCCCCCCAAGCCAGGGCAGCAAAAGTAACCCAGCCCGGAACATGATGTACATGATGATGATGATGACTACAGAATTCCATATATTGGAGTTTGGATACGGCGGTCATTGGAACGGGACAACTTTTCTCACAACAATCTCCAATTCTGCGTGAATCCACCAAATATCACTGTTTTTACAGCACCTTCTGAATCTGGAAAGTAGTGGAGTTAACAAATGACCGGTTCTGGACTGGGTTCTGCCCATTGTTGCAACTTCTTCCCAGTCTCATTGCGTCCTAACTGTATAATTCCATAAGTGCCTTAACAAGGCCTGGCAAGACACACCAGAGGCCTCTGGGTGGAGATTGGCACAGGTTCCACTGTGTGCTTTCAGCTACATCGCACATGGGGCTTTATATAGGTGGCTGCAGTCACCACTTACCCTCTCTGAGCTGTTACCACGGACCATCCCACCAGACTAAGCACATTTACTATGCAGTTGCTAACCCTTTTTCAAATGGGACTGGAGTATTCACCTTCGATACACGGCCTCCTTTGCTCCACAGGTTACTGAATCATTATTTCATGTAATTTCTTTTAGCTAGGGAGACCTGTAATTTTAATAATTTCAGACACTATGGAGTTCTTAAATAGAGGGCAATTCTAGGGCAAAGTTCTAAATGTTTAGCAATCAATCAGCACCAGTGTTTCATTTGTTTTTAGAATAATTCTTGAATTCTCTATTTAATTGTAATGGTTTATACATGTATTTTGCTTAAAGGATTCCTGGCCTGTTCTGATTGCACAAGAAGAAAAGCCAAATGTCCAAATGGATGAACTTGGCTCCTAGTAACGCAGCAGTGATAAATTATTGCACACAGGCAAGGTTTTAAAAGTGGATCAACTTAAACTAGAAAACAGTTGTTTGAATATATATGCACTTACCCAGCAATGTGTAAATTGGAATGATGCAATTACAGTGAATCAAAGCTAGACCTCTGACCCACTTTAACCAAACAAATGAAGTGGTCCTACTGGGTGGTTCTGGAAAATGTACTATTTTGTACTATTGTTTGTTTTATTTCAATTTTACCCAATTGTTCAAAAAGTCCTTCGTTTTAAAGGTATTGTAATTGAGTTTTAAATAAATACTCTTAATTGGTTCTAAAGTATAAACGAGTCATTTGTCATGTAAAAAAGCATGCAGGTATAATAGCAATTTTTAAATGGGCTTTAAAAGAGGGTGGTTTGTAGTTTTTAAGATAAAATAAAGAGTTGATTACCATTAGCTTGTATAAAATTATTACAAAAATGTTTATTAAAGAAAATTATTTTTATTATGTAAAATAACAGTTCATGTATTATAGCATGCCTGTGTATTATTTTGCAATGCATTCGTATTAGTAATGGTGTATATTTTTTAAACTTAATTATCCAAGCTTCCCTTTGTTCGACAGGCAGTGGTGTATTTTGGTTTTGTGCTGCCCTAGGCATGACTAAACCTGGGCCCCCCCGATAATCTAAATTTGCCCCACCACACACCTTCCTGATTAAGAACCCACGCCTTCCTCTTTAGACTCCACCTACTCCTTTTAAAGGGATACTATCGCCTAACCACCCGGAAGGAGTTAACCCCTCGAGGTAATTATTGCAGTTTCTGAGAAACTGCAAATAAATAACCCCTTAGTGACCAGACCATTTTTTAATTTTCTTACCGTTTGGGACGTTTTTTACATTTTCTGCTGTGTTTGTGTTTAGATGTAATTTTCCTCTTACTCATTTACTGTACCAACACATATTATATACCGTTTTTCTCGCCATTAAATGGTCTTTCTAAAGATACCATTATTTTCATCATATCATAATTTACTATAAAAAAATATATAAAATATTATGAAAAAATTAAAAAATAAATAAAAAAACCTTTTTTGAACTTTGACCCCCAAAATCATAGGTAGTCATTTTTTTGTGTTATTTTTCTCTCACATTGTACTTTAGGCATGGATTCTCAGTTCCTGTTATGTATTAATGACAAACAACATCCCAATATGTGTTCAGCAACATCTCCCAAGTACAACAGTGCCCCCAATGGGGTTTATGGGGTTTTGCAAACATACAGGGGTCAAATTTAGGGCTTTCCCCTTTTCCATGTTGGCAAATTGAAATTTGCCAGATTGATTTGCTGGGCCTATGTTGCCTTTGAGACTGTATAGCAGCCCAGGAATGAAAATTAACCCTATCATGGCATACCATTTGTAAAAGACAACCCACGGTATTCAAAATGGGGTATGTCCAGTATTTTGTAGTAGACCCTTAGCCACAAACGCTTGCCAAAGTTAGCGTTCATATTTGTTTTTTGCATTTTTTTTTTTTTACACAAATACTGCACTTTTACTGGTGATTTCATCGTCGTGATAATTTTTTCTGTTGTAAACACTTATATCTGTGTTCAGCAAAGTCTCCCGAGTAGAACAATACCCCCTCTTGTACAGGTTTTATGGTGTTTTGAAAAGGTGCAGGGTCAATATAGGGCTTGCAAAATTCAGTTTGCCAGATTGGTTTGCTGGTTCTGTGTTGCCTTTTGAGACCATATGGTAGCCCAGGAATGTGAAATAACCCCATCATGGCATACCATTTTCAAATGTAGACAACCCAAATGGGGTTTTTCCAGTCTTTTGTAGTAGCCACTTAGTCACAAACGCTGGCCAAAGTTAGCATTTTTATTTGTTTTTTTTATAAATGTTTTTTAATAGTTCAGAACTCCACGAAAGATACTTCACCAAATAGCAGGAATCTGAGCGCCCACTCTGTCGAAATGTCACTCAGATCCGTTCGGGAGGTTAGGAACGCCATTCGAGTGAAGTTTAAACTGGTCAACCACGAGGTGAAACCCCAAAATAGTTCCAGATGGTTTTAGGCTTTGACCGGTCTTCTTTTGGGAGTATCAGCCATCAATATAACGAATGGAACTGTTCGTGTAATAGGGGGTCATGTGCCCTGTGTTCAGTAGTTTATTCCATACGAATGCCACTCTTTATAGGTGTATTGAAACAAACACACAAAGGGATGGTAGTTCAGCTGTGTTTGCGCTATTGAGTGTCCGATAATCGTTTCATCATCTCAACGACCAAGCACTGCTGTCTGTGTTCGTGAACAAAGATGGCCGCCGCCACGTGTTTGGTCATATGAACGACGGCCACCCATCCGACCACTTAGAGCCTTGTGGTTTCTAAGTGGGAACACCATCAATTGGAGGCACACGACTCCCCTGGGTGGTCCCACTGTTCGGTAGATTGTTCGACAGATGAACAATATAGCTGATGTCTGTTCGGGAACTCCAAATTGTCAAACCATCTTAGTCTTTCATATGAATAGGTGGCTGGTTCTGCCACACTGGAGTACATGCTGTTAATTTTTGTTTATTTTGATACTAACGGTCTCTGTGAGCACTTCAACGGCACTCTCAAACAGATGTTGAAAACCTTCGCTGACAATCACTGAGACTGGGAGAGATTCCTGCCGCACCTTCTCTTTGCATACCGAGAGGTTCCGCATTAATCTACTGGGTGTTCCCCTTTCGAATTGCTCTATGCGAGAAGGGTACGAGGTCCCCTTGATCTCATCAGAGAACACTGGGAAGGGGAAACAGAACACGAGGGAACCCCCATTGTACCGTGTGTTTTGTCATTCCTGGACTGCATGGAGCAGTTGGTCAGGATGGTAAGGGATAACCTCCAGGCGGCCCAGGGGAGACAGAAAGCTTGGTATGATAGCGGTGCCCGGCAGCATATGTTCCAGATGGGACAAAAGGTACTTGTGTTAAAGTCAGTCAAAAAAGATAAGTTATCAGCAGCCTGGCAGGGACCCTATAAAGTAGTAGAGCAACTTTGCGACACCACCTATGTAGTCGCAAGCTGTGCAGACAAAAAGGATACGGAGGTCTTTTCATATAAATATGCTAAAGGAATATCAAGAAAGACAGGAAAAGGTAGTTGCTATGTGCTCCCCAGCTGAGGATCACCCCAGAAACCTTCCCCTACCCTATTAGCAAAGGAGCCCCAAACCAATCTTATCAGCTCCGTCAAAATAGGAGATCGGTTAACTACCCAAGAGAAAGAACAAGTCCGGTGCTTACTGTCAGAAAAACGAGTGACGTTCTCCCAAGAACCCGGATATACCATCCTAACAGTCCACAAAGTAGAGACACCAGGGCAAGCCCCACTTTGTCAGCCCCCTACCGTATACCTGAAGCAGTCAAAGAAGGAATGCCGAAGGAGATACAAGAAATGCTACACCTAGGGGTTATCGGACCACCTGTAGTCCTGGTACCAAAGAAAAATGGGACCACCCTGTTCTGTGTGGACTAAAGGTGACTGAACGATTGGACCACCACCAATGCATATCCCATGCCCCGAGTAGATGAACTTAGACTGTATAGTGAGAGGACGTTATCTGACCACCATCGACTTATGCAAAAGCTATTGGCAGATTCCCCTGGCCGAGGAGGCTATCCCCAAGTCAGCCTTCATCACTCCGTTTGGCTTGTACCAATTCAGGATCATCCTTGATGGCTTCCAGGATTTCACCTGTGCATACCTGGATTACATTGCAATCTACAATGAGTCCTGGGAGGAACACTTGGTTCATGTAGGAGTAGTACTGGACAAGATTCGGGCTGCAGGCCTGACTCTTAAGCCAGACAAGTGCCATCTTGGCATTGCAGAGATCCAATACTTGGGTCACCGGCAGGGCCGTCTTTAACGCGGGGCAAACGGGGCAGCTGCTCCGGGCCCAATTACTCCTGAGGGCCGAAGGCAGCTGTCCCGTGGGCCCCGCTGCCCTAAAAAAATAAATAAAATGTTTCCTGGCCGCTTTAGGGGCCCCCCACACTGTAAGGAGTCCCACCGGGTGGCCCATGTACTTAGGGCCACCCGGTGGGCTTGTACCAGCAGGGGCCCGGTCGGGCGCTGTGGCCCTTTAACAGCACGACCGGGCCTCTTGCTTTTCGGCACCGCTGGGAGGAAGTGAGTGCCAAGCGTCACTTCCTCCCATAAAGAGCTGCTGCGCGGGAGAAGAAGGACCTGTACGGGAGGGAGGAGGAGGCAGTGAGGATGGGGGCTCCTCACTCACATCATCCTCAGGCAGCACACTGGATCCCAGGGATGCCACCCTCCAGCAAAAGGTAGGAAACTGGAGGGTGGGTTTAAAAATGTACATTTTACATGTATATCAGTTTGTCTGTCCATGTATCTGTGTGTGTCAGTATGTCTGTGTGTATGTGTGTCAGTATGTCTGATAGTGTATGTGTCTGTGTGTGTCAGTATGTCTGACAGTGTGTCTGTGTATGTCAGTATGTCTGTGTGTGTGTGTGTCAGTATGTCTGACAGTGTATGTGTCTGTGTATGTCAGTATGTCAGATAGTGTATGTGTCTGTGTATATCAGTATATCTGTGTGTGTGTGTGTGTGTGTGTGTCAGTATGTCTGACAGTGTATGTGTCTGTGTATGTCAGTATGTCTGATAGTGTATGTGTCTGTGTATGTCAGTATGTCTGCTAGTGTATGTCAGTATGTCTGTGTGTGTGTGTGTGTGCCAGTATGTCTGACAGTGTATGTGTCTGTGTATGTCAGTATGTCTGTGTGTGTCAGTATGTCTGTGTGTGTCTGTGTATGTCAGTATGTCTGATAGTGTATGTGTGTATGTCAGTATGTTTGACAGTGTCTGTATCTGTGTGTGTGTCAGAAGGTATGTGTGTGTCAGTATGTCTGTCAGTGTATGTGCCTGTTTGTGTGTCAGTATGCCTATTAGTGTGTATGTGTGTGTGTCAGCATGTCTATCAGTGTATGTATCTGTGTGTCAGTATGTCTCTGTGTGTGTCAGTGTGTCTGCCAGTGTATGTGCCTGTGTGTCAGTATGTCTTCCAGTGTATGTGTGTGTGTGTGTGTGTGTGTGTGTGTGTCAGGCACATACACTGATATACATACTGATACAGGCACACTAATAGACATACTGACACACACAGGCACATACAATGACAAACATACTGACACACACATACCTTCTGACACACACATAGGCACATACACTGATAGACATACTGACACACACACACGCACATATACAGACATACTGACACACACACACACAAACACACATACACAGGCACTTATACTGATAGATATCCTGACACACACACACACAGGCACATATACAGACATACTGACACACACACAGCCACATACGCTGATAGAGATACTGTGTGTGTGTGTTAGTATGTCTGTATATGTGCCTGTTTGTGTGTGTGTGTGTCAGTATGTCTATCAGTGTTTGTGCCTGTGTGTGTGTCAGTATGTTTGTCATCGTATGTGCCTGTGAGACCGTTTGTGTCAGTGTGTGTGTCAGTATGTCTATCATTGTATGTATTTATGTGTGTCAGTATTTCTCAGTTTATCTGTCTGTGTATCTGTATGTGTCTGTGTGTTTATCTGTGTGCGTATCTGTATGTAGTCAGTGTGTGTATCTGCTTGTGTGTCAGCATGTCTACCTGTGTCTGAGCACAAACAATAAATACAAATACACCCTTCCATTCAAACTTCAACATTACATACAAACACACTCCTGCATTGAAAGTCAACACTTCATACAAACACACCTCTGTGTTAAACACCAAAATTATATATAAACAA
This sequence comes from Pelobates cultripes, assembly GCA_933207985.1. Classification (NCBI taxonomy): domain Eukaryota; kingdom Metazoa; phylum Chordata; class Amphibia; order Anura; family Pelobatidae; genus Pelobates; species Pelobates cultripes. Next base: position 113,938,581 of record OW240923.1, read on the forward strand.
ACCCCTACATTCAAAAACCAGCACTACACTTAAATGTACACTTGCATTCAAACTCTAACACCACATACAAACACATTCACACAAACATACTCCATACAAAAACATGCTTACATTAAAACACACAAACACAGTGCTAAATACAACCCTGCAAGCATGAGAAATTGGTAGAGCCCCAGCTGTCAATGCATTGTTGGAGTTGCATGACAGATAGGGTTCTACCTTCTTTCCAACCTTGCAATTGGGGGTCCAAATTAAATTCTTGCACCAGGGCTCTTTCTACTTTAGTTCGCCCACTGCGTTGGGGTGGAGGCGTGATTGCATGCTAGGGAGTGGATCCAAGGAAATGCTTGCCCAGGGCCCAATCAATATTAAAGACGGCCCTGGTCACCGGGTAGGGTTTGGGAAGCAGCATACAGAACCTGCTAAGATAGAAGCAGTAGCTAACTGGCCCACACCCCGCACCAAGACTCAGGTACTGGCGTTCTTAGGGACCACTCGGTACTATAGGCGGTTCATACCAGACTATAGCACTATAACTAAATCCCAGACTGACCTGATGAAAAAGTTTACCTAGGCAGGTCCTGTGGTCTCCCGCATGTGAAACCGCTTTCCAGTTGTTTAAACAAGCTCTAGTGAATGCTCCTGTCTTGGCTGTCCCAGTCCCTAACAAATGTTTTATTGTCCACACAGACGCTTCCATGTTCGGACTGGGGACAGTTTTAAGTCAAGTTGAAGAAGATGGAGGAGAACACCCTGTCGCATATTTCACTGCCTGCTACGCGGCAGTGGAAAAGGAGTACTTGGCATTGGTTTGGGCATTAAAGAAATTGACTCCTTATTTGTATGGACAAGAGTTCACCCTAATCACCGACCACAACCCGTTGATCTGGCTTAAACAGGTCTCAGGTGACAATGGCTGAGTACTACGATGGAGTTTGGCCCTGCAATCATACAACTATACCATCCATTACCAACCCGGGAAGCAGAGCGGTAATGCCGACGGGTTGTCCCGGCAAATGGAGCTCATCAACTGACTTAACCCCGGACATGCCCAAGTTTACCCGAAAAAGGTCAAACCGGGTCTGCTGGAGTGTTTCACAAGGAGGGAGCACTGGTACGGATTCCCTATCACTGGAGTACATGTTGTACATTTTTGTTTATTTTGATACCCTGCACGGTTCGGTATACAAAGTCCCCGAACACCGGAGACCTACCTATTTCTTATACCGAACAGCCAGACCACCCAGGGCAGGTGTGTGCTGCACAGTGACCCTTTTCACCTTTGTTCGCACCTCAGTAACCACAATTATACTAACATTCTGAGCAGTCAGCTGGGTGGCTGCCGTTTGTGTGGCTGAACACGTGGTGGTGTCCATCTTTAGTCGCGAACCCTTACAGCGGTGTTTTGTTGTTGACTGCATAGAACTCAAATCAGGCACTCAATGGCGCGAATACTGCTAGAACTTCCAACTCCATAGAAGTTCAGTAAAATACATGAGAACTGAATGGCATTCGGTGGGAGCAAGCTCCCGAACAAGGAATAACTTACGATATTCACAAAGCATGTTGTAGATTAATTAATTACAGTCTGTCAGGTGCGTTAGCTAGCGAACAAGGAATAAAGACTAATTGTACTCCCAAACCATTACACTCGGTAATTTTATATTTGTCACTCTCGAAAGAGACCAACTGCACAGCCTGATTTCATGGAACTCGTTTTGGGCAACAACCTCGTGTACGGTCGGTCAAACTGAGACTTCCATGGAAATTATCACAAGCAGAGAAATACAATTTTTCCACATTATTCATAACTTGAAAAGTATGCATCACATTCACATAATACATTTTCAGAATCAGCATACTCCAAATACAAACATATGTCAAAATCATCCAAATTGGTCCAGTGGTTCAAAAGCTAGATCGTAGTCCTTTGTGACCAAAGGAAGCATGGCTTTTCTGCCCAAAACCAGTTCCACAGAGTCTTCTATCCTGGAGATAATTGGGAAGTAATCCAATTATCTCCAAGGACAGAGGCAAAACTCCATTGAACACATGGCAGCAAAAGACAATAAAACACATAAAAACATATAACTGTGCAGCCATTGCACAAAACAGGTACATTCAACATATCCCCAGATAGCTCAGATCTGAGCGCACATTATTACTGAATGGCGCCCAGATCACACACATACAGTTCAATTGCCACGGAGCCAAAGTCTTTCCCATAGTCTCATTATACGAATAGGCTCCATGGCATAGCTATCTGGGGTATCACCACTCAAACAGGGCCAGCACCGAATGACCCGGCTTTCGTGTCTCCGCAGGGGAAAATCAAGCGTTTCAACATGGGGTCATAGTCTAAAGGCAGCAGGCGGGCAACCAGGCTCCTCCAATGCACAGTGGCGAGATTGGTCTCGTCACAACCACTAATTTGTATGTTTTCAACTTTAGTTTGTATGTTTTATCCTTTTTCTGTTCTGGAGTACTTCATACGAACAGAATACTTTCTTCTTCCGAACGAGGACCACCCTGTACCCCATTAGAATGTTAACACCAGCAACTTAAGTGTGAAACCGCAAGGGAAGTAATTAATGAATGCTTCCCCTGGGCTGCATTTTGTCTCCCGAACGTGGGCAGTGGTACACTGCTGCCGTTCTATTTCCCGACCACCTATACAAACAACGTTCTACCGGACAGAGGGAGCATTCGTATCCTGAAATGAAGCGTTTCCCTTCCATTGCGGGAGGATTTAACCTTCCTTATATTCATATGAGGGTCATAGTGAACCCCATAGTTTTTAATGCAGGGGGGGGCAGGAATTGTTAATATTTATTACAAGGAGGGAGCTGGTGGCGCGGCCGGCTCTCTCCTTGCTTTTTCTTTTGCACATGTGCAATGTTATTTTCGTCCTAATGGAAGAAAACAAATTATTTTTCACCGAATTTCGTCCGAAAAATGAATGTTTTACGGACGAAGTTCAGAATGGACGAATAACATTTTTATTTATTACTAATTCATTCGTACGAAACGAAAGTTTCACTGGTGCACATGTCTAATAGCCACTGTAACCCACTGTAGTATTTATGGTGCTTGGATTGTTCCTTTTATTTTCAGTTATATTTAGAAACATAGAAACATAGAATGTGACGGCAGATAAGAACCATTCGGCCCATCTAGTCTGCCCAATTTTCTAAATACTTTCACTAGTCCCTGGCCTTATCTTATAGTTAGGATAGCCTTATGCCTATCCCACGCATGCTTAAACTCCTTTACTGTGTTAACCTCTACCACTTCAGCTGGAAGGCTATTCCATGCATCCACTACCCTCTCAGTAAAGTAATACTTCCTGATATTATTTTTAAACCTTTGCCACTCTAATTTAAGACTATGTCCTCTTGTTGTGGTAGTTTTTCTTCTTTTAAATATAGTCTCCTCCTTTATTTAAAAAAAATTCTTTCAAGAGTAAATAAAATTCTGTCCAAATGCTAAATAGCCTTTTTCTTTTAATCTTGTTCTCTTTGTTTCGTGCTCTCTCAGTAAACTACTTTTAATTTAGATCACTCACATTTTTGCACCGTAACTCCCCCCAGTTATTGAATAATGTCAAGGCCAATACATTTTGGTAATAGAATTTCACAATGAATGCCTTTAAGGCAAGGTTGAACTGAGAGCCTTAGATGGTATGTAGCCTTAGAAGGCTTTTTATGGCCTTTTGACTTCCTGAGACAATTATAGATCCTAGTTTATTACATCATTGATTTCGGGGTAGATTTCATTACAGCAATTGCATTAGCTTGATATTTGAAGAGGTTGTCCTAGAAAAGAGCGCAGCTCACTAATTACGCAGGTTCTTTCATTAGAGTTAGTTTTATTTTTATATATATATATATATATATATATATATATATATATATATATATATATATATATATATATATATATATATACATATACATATATATATATATATATATATATATATATATATATATCATATCACACACACACACACACATACACACACACACATACATCCCACTCAATAAATCCTTCTAAGATACTGATTACTTTTGTATCCAGTTGACACACTGTTTCTAATTTGTATCCTATAATTTTTAAGCTAAATTTACATTTAAGTCAATCTGTAATTCGTATTCAGTACCAGTTTGTCTATACCATGGGTCGTCAACCTGGTCCCTACCGCCCACTAGTGGGCGTTTCAGGATTCCAGGTGGGCGGTAGGGATTTCAGAGATTGGGTGGGCGGGAGGGCGGGTGCGAGCCGGCGGTACCCCTGTGACCGGGTAGCGCCGTCACCATTTGCGGCCCTGGCCCGCGTGGCAAACTGCTGGGGCCTCCGTCCAAGGGGTCCATCAGGTGGCCCATGCCAAAGACAGGTACACATGCTGTCAGGGCCACCCAATGGATGTGGATTGAGAGGGGGCCCGGTCAACGCTCGGCGCTTTAACAGCGCAACCGGGCCCCCTGTGATTACATCACATGCTGGGAGGAAGTGACTGCACGTCACTCCTCCCAGCTAACACTGAGAGCCGCGCTGGAGGAAGACCAGGGAGTCAGAGTAGGAACTCTGACTCCCATGCACCTGAGCCACCACTGGGAAAGTCACCCTCCTGCACATAAAAGGTAGGAAACAGGAGGGTGACAAAAATATTTTGTGTGTGTTTGTTTGTGTGTATGTGTCTGTCTGTATGTCTTGGTGTGTCTATGTATGTATGTCTATCTGTATATATGTGTGTATGTATGTGTGTCTTGTCTTTGTATGTGTGTCTTTGTATGTGTGCCTTGTGTCTGTCTGTATGTGTGTATGTGTCTATGTATGTCTTATGTGTGTGTGTCTTTGTATGTGTACCTGTCTGTTTGTATGTGTACCTGTCTACTTGTATGTATGTGTGTCTGTATGTATGTGTCCCTGTCTGTATGTATACGTGTGTCTGTATGTATGTGTGCGTGTGTCTGTATATATGTGTGCCTGTTTGTATGTATGTGTCTATGTATGTCGGGTGTGTGTGTGTCTGTATGTGTGCCTGTCTGTTTTTCTGTAGGTATGTGTATATGTGTGCCTGTCTGTGTGTCTGTCTGTGTGCCTGTTTGTGTGTGTGTGTGTCTGTATGTGTGCCTGTCTGTTTGTATGTATGTGTCTTTTTATGTGTGAGTGTGTGTGTGTATGTATGTCTGTCTGTTATAGTGGGTGTGACGAGACCAATCTCGCCACATTGCATTGGAGAAGCCTGGTTGCTCGCCTGTTGCCTTTGGATTATGGCCCCATGTTAAAAGGCTTGATTGTCCCCTGCAAAGACATGAAAGCCGGGTCATTCGGTGCTTGCCCTGTTTGAGCGGTGATACCCCAGATAGCTATGCCATGGAGCCCATTCGTATAATGAAAGACTATGGGAAAGACTTTGGCTCCATGGCAATTGAACTGTATGTGTGTGCTCTGAGCGCCATTCAGTAATAATGTGCGCTCAGATCTGAGCTATCTGGGGATATGTTGAATGTACCTGTTTTGTGCAATGGCTGCACAGTTATATGTTTTATGTGTTTTATTGTCTTTTGCTGCCATGTGTTCAATGGAGTTTTGCCTCTGTCCTTGGAGATAATTGGATTACTTCCCAATTATCTCCAGGATAGAAGACTCTGTGGAACTGGTTTTGGGCAGAAAAGCCATGCTTCCTTTGGTCACAAAGGACTACGATCTATCTTTTGAACCATTGGACCAATTTGTATGAATTTGACATATGTTTGTATTTGGAGTATGCTGATTCTGAAAATGTAAGTATGTGATGCATACTTTTCAAGTTATGAATAATGTGGAAAATTTGTATTTCTCTGCTTGTTATAATTACATTACCCATTGTGTAAGGTAATTGAATCACAGGCAGAGGGGAGGAATTTGTGTGGGAGTGTCTGAGTGTATTGTATGTGATTATTGGTTGTGTTCCAAAACCCTGTGGGTGGTACTAATGTGTAAGAATGTGTACATAAGCAGAATAAATCCACAGCTCTGACTGTTCACTGCTTGACCCTCAACTGGGAGCTTTGTCTCGTTCTTGGGGGGATTTATTGTATGCTGTTCCAGTTTGACTGCTAGGAGTGTAAACCTATTCGTATGGTTTTTCCTATTCGGCTGTTTACGGCATTCATATGGTTTCCTGTTCGGCGGATTGGTGTTCTGCAGTAGCTGTGCCTGTGTCTCTGGAGGGGAAGATCTTCTAAACGGTGGTTTTACCCTTTTATGCCTGAGGGTGCCGTTACAGTGGGCTATAGTAAGTGGGCTACCGAGCTAAGCCTTCCTACTGGGCATTGCTATAAGGAAGGTTAAAAAATAGAAAAAAGGGATAAAAAAGGTGGGGAGGGGAATTGAGGAGGGAGATGAGATGAGCTGACGCACAGATGAGAAATCATATTATGCGCAAACAAAGAAGTTGTCTGAATATCACCGAAAGAGGAGACCTTCGTTTGTTCCTTATGAAAATCGAACCAGATATCAAATATTTAGTCTTGCAGCATCAGCCTCAAGGATCTCATTAATCACTAGTAAAGGTAATTTAAATTTACTTTATTGTTTTCTCATTAAACTTTATAAAGTTAAAAACATTATAAACATGCATAAAGTAGAAATAAAAAGATAAATGTACGTACATTTATTTTTTTTAAAACACCCTCCTTTCTAAAAAATATTCTGCACTTGTGCGAAAACTGATGGGCGGCAAGGAAATTCTTCCATCAAGAAAGATGCATTAGTGGGCGGTAGGTAGAAAAAGGTTGACTACCACTGGTCTATACCTTTAGGGGGCTGTTCTAAATTATTGTCTACACGGCTAAGCCCAAGGTAGTGCAGGTACTACCTAAACTGACATACCACTGAGGTTATTAAGTGTTAGAATTTTTTAAATAACTACATCATGGATACGACAGGTAGGTCTGCACCCACCAATTCATCACTGTGCACAAAGTATCACAGTGAAGATATATCATGGTGTCTATTTATGTGTGTGTTCAAAGGTCAGCAACGGTTCTTCTCCCTCACAATATGAAACCTATAGAATGGACCTCCTGATATGCCCCCTCGCTAAACCACATGGGAAGGAAATATCGTATGCCAATAGAGGGAAGAATTAACTGGGTTTCATCCTATGGATTACATGTAAAACTTCCTTCCCTGTAGTCCCAAAGCATGACTTTGTATTGTTAATAGGCAACCAGGATAAAATAAGTCTGTCTTGACTTTGACTAAGACTCTTTGGTGCCTCTTCTGTTACACAAAATAAATGTATGTCTAGCCTTTCCGCAGCATTATAGAGAATTACTTTATCATTTTTTGGAACCCCTTCCTTGAGCTTGTATCTATATCTAAATAATGTTACATTCACTGGGGCAATGGTTAGAGCTATTTCTCAACCTACTACATTTTAGGAATTATTGAGCTCCATGCTGTCCAATAAAGAAGGCAGTTTCCGTTAGGACGCGGCTCTGTAGTTGTCAAACTCTGGTGTTTTGAAATGATTTTACTGTGGTTTGACATTTCCTTGCCTTAGGTCTCAGAAGGTGATGAGGTTATATAATGCTCAAATCAAGTATTTAGACTCGGCAACCATTGCTCCGAATCACTGTGCGTTTACGTAATTTATGTTCTTATAAGAGTTTATTCTTATCGTTCAGGAAAGGAAGAATTATGTAGAAAATTCAACAGGAAGTACACATTTAACCATTTAAGGGACAATATTCGTTCTTGTAGTCATCACACTCTGGTCCTCAGATGTCCTCTGCCAGCAGCTCTAAAGAAGTGGGTATTCCGTCTTTAAATAATCTCTGTATCCCTCATATGACAGGCGCCATACCGTGTTTATACATGGATTTATGCCATTATTGGTCTATATCCTTTCCCTCCCAGCAACATGCATGCAAAACAAAAAGTAATTTAACGATTTACCTATTTTAACCACGCCGAGTAAGGAATTGCTCTGTCAGACTCCCATTTGCATCTCTGCCTCTGTCTCCCTCTCCTGTTCTACAAAATACTTAATTAGATCAAACGTCACAGCTGCATGTTGGCAGTAAGAAAGAGGGGGAAGATGGTGGTTCAACAAATGGAGAACAATATAGGGATTTGTTTGCAGGTTGCAATGTACTTTATGGCGTAGATGTTCAGTGTCATGATTCATGGTTGCTTGCAAAAATAGAAACATAGAATGTGACGGCAGATAAGAACCATTCGGCCCATCTAGTCTGCCCAATTTTCTAAATACTTTCATTAGTCCCTGGCCTTATCTTATAGTTAGGATAGCCTTATGCCTATCCCACGCATGCTTAAACTCCTTTACTGTGTTAAGGCTTCAGCTGGAAGGCTATTCCATGCATCCACTACCCTCTCAGTAAAGTAATACTTCCTGATATTATTTTTAAACCTTTGCCCCTCTAATTAAGACTATGTCCTCTTGTTGTGGTAGTTTTTCTTCTTTTAAATATAGTCTCCTCCTTTACTGTGTTGATTCCCTTTATGTATTTAGATGTTTCTATCATATCCCCCCTGTCTCATCTTTTCTCCAAGCTATAAATGTTTAGTTCCTTTAACCTTTCCTGGTAAGTTTTATCCCGCAATCCATGAACCAGTTTAGTAGCCCTTCTCTGAACTCTCTCTAAGGTATCAATATCCTTCTGAAGATATGGTCTCCAGTACTACGTACAATACTCCAAGTGAGGTCTCACCAGTGTTCTGTGCAATACCCGCTAATACCTCTCCCTATACAACCAATCATTCTGCTAGCATTTCCTGCTGCTCTATTACATATGCTATTTGTAGAGAACACTCAGAATGGTTACCCAGTAGAGGTGCCATAATAAACTTATGACGTTAACAGTGTTTGAGAAGCAATGGGTTAAATTTTGTTGGTGTATAGAAAATAACCTGAAATGGTATATCAATTAAAAACAGTTTTATTTCCCAGTTCATAAACCAAATGCTGCAGAGGAGTTTAGGACTCTAATCCCTGATTTTTGAGTTCCAGTGATCTATATTACGTGACCATGTTAGACCATGTCAGAGAGAGAGCTTTATAAATAACACCACATTTACAATGTATCTTTTACGTTCCATTAGGGGTCATTCACATAAAGTTCGTAAGTGATTGTAGATGCTATTTTATGTGGGGGGCATTATATATGAAACATCATGTTTGGTCCCAAATAAATTGTATTCACATGAGATTATTGCCCCTAGTTACAAAGAAACACCTGTATAAAAATATATTATATTGTGCATATTAATCCAGATTTTGGAATACATGAATTAACTCTCAAAAACTAGAATTCCTACAGCCCTTGCTCCCCTCAGAAGTGGCTGCCTAGAATCTGAGATGAGAAGAAAGCAATGTGTATATAACAATAATGAAACCTAAAGAAATGTTTAATCAATGTTAAGAGCCAGACTGAATTGGTAGCAGATTTCCATTTTACTAACCATGAACGACGGAATGACAGGTACTTTGATAGTACAGTAAGTATTAAGGTTTTCTGTTAATTTTCTCCCATATTATGTGTTTGTTAGTGTATTAACCTATATAAAAATATGCACTATGACTTTTTTTGTTGATAATACATGTTTAAGTTATGCCTTTATCTGATAAGAATCATGTTGCTGAAAATAATACGAATCATAATAAAAACATAATACGGTGATTTCATAGATGTTTTTGCTGCATAATGTTTTGTGAGTTTTTAAACTAATTTGGTTGAGGTATCCTAAAGCACCAGGGGCGTACCTAGAGCATTTGGCACCCGGGGCGGATCCTGTGCTTGGCACCCTCCCAAAAAAACCTGTAAAAAATTTTAAAGGTTTTCTTTCTTTTTTTTTACGATTTGTAAACTTTGCAAAACCGTTGTCAGCCCCTCCTACAAAACCCTTGTCATGCCCCGCCCCTCCTACAAAACCCCCGCAACCCCCTTCCACAAATCCCCTGCTTATCCCCCCTTATAAAGACTCCTGTCCCAATACAAAACCCCCGCCCCCTTCTACAAAATCCCTGCAGCCCCACACACACATTTACAGGCAGACAGTCACACACTCAGTTACAGACAGACAGTCACACACTGTTACAGGCAGACAGTCACACACAGTCACAGGCAGACAGTCACACATACACATTTCCTCCATGCGGCCAGTTTATCAGCTGTTTGCTTGAGTGAGCTGTACTGGCCGCACGGCACCCTAACTACCATGGGACACTGTGCGGCCACAGCTCACACAGCCCCCTCCAGCCAGGGCCGGTACAAGGATTTTTGCCGCCCTAGGCAAAAGTAAAGTTTGCCGCCCCCATGTGACATCACAATGCCCCAGCCATATAATTTGCCATGTTAACTAACGCCAGTGCTGCAGTGCCGCCGTGTTTACATTAAAAGGCCTGCAGGGACAGGCTATAGACACCAGAACCACTACATTAAGCTGAAGTGGTTCTGGGGACTATAGTGTTTCTCTAATGTGAGGTAAATTAGAGCTTAGTGCCACGAATAATATACTAGATTGCCTACTTACAACCAGATGAGGATGATGATGGGCTCTAGCTGCAGTTTGGCTCCACTGGTCTGGTGCAGAACAGGCTCTCTAGAGGCGGTTTGTAACTGTGGTCACAAAAATCAATGTTCTGGTAGAACGGGAAGCAGCTCCATTTTTTGGGGGTCCTTTACACAGCTCAAGGTCTGGGTCCCAGGGTCCACCTTCATGTTCCACCAATGAGTTTGTTCACAGGGGGTGGAGTGTGTAAGGGCTGTCCTGATATGTGTGTAAGGAATGCATTGTGTGAAATTGTGTTTGTATGTGTAAGGGCTGCAAGATGTGTTTCTGTGTATGTATGGGATGCGTTGAATTTGTGTAAGGGGTGCATTGAGTGTGTGTAATGAATGCATTGTGTGTTTCTGTGTGTGTAAGGGATGCATTGTGTGTAACGGTTGCATTGCTTGTGTATGTGTGTGTAATGCATTGTGTGTTTTTCTGTGTGCAAGGGGTGCATTGTGTGTATGTGATGAATGTCAATCTCTCCTCCTGCTCCAATTTCTCTTTCCCCCCCTCCTAATATCTCTTCCCCCTCCTAATTTCAATTTCTCTCCCCCCCCCTCTCCCCTTTCTCACCCCTTTTCTCTCTTTCTCACCCCTTTCTCTTCTTTCTCACCCCTTTCTCCTCTTTCTCACTTTACCCCCTTTCTCCCTCTTTCTCACCCCCCTCCCACCACCTCCTGTGGCGTGGCCGAGGCCAGTATAGTCAGCTGGTGCCTTTATTCCTGTACCCGGCGGACTAACAGGAAGTGAACACTCAGTGTGCACTTCCTGTTAGTCCGGCCGGGTACAGGAGACAGCTGCTCCTGTACCCGCGGACTATCATGCTGCCGGGCTCGGCCACGCTACTACAGAGGGAGTGACAGGAGAGAGCGCTGAGCGCTCCCTCCTGTCAGCCCCTCTCCTCAGGCTGCGCCCGGGCGGTGCGGTCCGCCCTCATGGACGCACCGCCCGGGAAAAGCTGCAGCCGCCTGAGGCTCTCTACAGAGCGCTCGGGCGGCTGCAGCATGGGGGGGGCGGCGGCGGGGCTGGTCATGGCACCCCCCACCCTGGTGGCACCCAGGGCGGACCGCCCCCCCACCCCCCCCCTTAGTACGCCACTGTAAAGCACCCTGTTTATAAATAGTCTTGGTGGTGGCAGCTTTTATACTAGAATAGGTGTGGGTTGCAAGAGAGATATTTTGGGGGACGGGGCTTGGCATCTAGCTGAACGGTCGCATAGAACTAGGGCTCCCCGCATACTTCGCTCTAAAACCTGCTAACCGACAGATACTGACCTGCAACAGACTTCCCTCCATACCGGGGAACACTGAGAACACAGCTCGCCCAATCTTGATTCATACTGGGACAGATCACAGGTCCAGAGCAACTGAGGCCTAGCACAGTCCCAGCTGGGAGTGGCGGCCGACCTTCACAGCGGGGCCGGTGGGTTATATTGCGGCCGAATCCTGTACCCTCCCCCTAGGATTGTTGAGGGCCATCCCGGTCCACACAACCCACTGCTGCCGTCCTTTAGCTGCATTTTCCAAGCCACAATGGTCTCCAAATAAGTCTGCACAGAGGGGGCCGAGTGGCCGAACAAGATGGCGGACGCACACATCAAGGAGCCACAAGATCGAGCGCCACATAATGCGAACCTCACTGGGTCTCACAATAACATCGGAGACCAACTAGAAGCGATCTTTAACCACTTTTGGGCTGCACTGGAAGAAAGGAGGAGGCTGCATGTGGTGGACACTGTACCCATGCCTGAAATACCGCAACATCGTGAGGTAAGATTTCTGGGGCCCCACACAGTCAAAATATCCCCGAAGGCACCTACCTCCCCTAAGCCAAGCCCTCCTAAACCTCGGGCCAAACAAAGGTAAACTCCAGGACACAGAACACGCTGGCGGAAGAGAGCAACACGCAGAACCTTATGCACCAACCCGGCAGGAAAGACCTCGGCCTCCAGCAGATACCGAGCTCGCAGCAGCGTGATGCTGGTCCCATCTCAGACCGGAGGCAGGAGAGTCGCGTCACACCGATTATACAAGGCCACCCACCCTCATAAACTGTACCCAAGCGGACGTTCTGAACCCAGCCAGGGTATTAGATGACTGCTTTCCAGGCGGATCGGAACAGCCAGCCTGACATGACTCATGACATCGCGATATATATATGACACTGTGCCCCCATGCATCTTTTGGTTGTTTATCACTTATGATTACCAGCAGTGCAACACTTCCTGAATTAAGGCAACACTGGCCGTCTATACCTAACAGGTCTCTAACTACTGCTTCATTACCATGTCTTATATTCTTGGTAAAGTCCTGTTTTAGCCACTTGAGCAGATGTGTCTAGCTAGTTAGGCAATGTTTGAATGCCTCTAATTACTCTTACACACTTACGAATCACTATATGTTCACTGTCTCAAGCTGGATGATCACAACGTGACCCACCACAACAGTCATACATAGTTAGCCTGTATTCAGCTTGTCTTATGAATTTTATAAAGTTGTGCTTTACTCTGAATGCCATGCAAATGTTAACTTATGCTTGTTTTCAAATTGCCTGTAACTGCAGTCGGGGCATTGCAAGCGGGATATTTTGTTATCCTTTTCATCTAGTGCAGACAAGTGATTGTGTTTTTTTAACCCTTTCACCCATAGAACAAGCTACTTGCCTGCCTGGGAGAGGTGGTGTTTGTGACCCTTGGTGCTGTATGTCCTACAAGTGGCCACCATTACACATACAAAACAGACATTATCTTTATATAGATTATTCATAGGAAACTCACAAAATAGTATTTCTGTTTCTATACCAATATTTCAGACCCTGAAAATATATTCCAGGTGTTGTAAAAGATTTAAAAAAAATAAAAATAAAATAAATGGGGTAAAACAAAACAATAATCTCAGTCTATACATGAATTAATCCTATCATTGCCTGCTTCAAAACAATGTTATATTTTATAATGAGATCAACTTGGTTGTGAAGAGGGATGTAAAGCTGGTTTACTTGGATAAAATGGTAACTACAATTGAAAGAAAAAAACAAAAGAAAAATACTGCAACGCAGAGGACAGTGTTTGAAAGCTTGCAGAGTATAACTTATAACGGAATTCAGAGTAAGACAGCTATAACACAACTGCAACTCTCAAATTACAATAATCATGCATCACTGTGTATTGTGCAGACATTAAATACAAACCTGTATCCCTAACTTTACAGTGCCCTTGTCCCCATTTATATTCAGCACTGCCTCGATGTTTCCATAAAAATAGTTGAAAAAGAGGGGCGGAGCCTAAGTGCTGAGCTGGAAAGACACAACGGGCATCAGCTCCCGACAAAAGCGACTTAATCCATGCAAATCGGTGCAATCACCAGCAGGAAGGCATGAGAGACGACGGGGAAACCCAAGAACAACAAATGAACCCAAAAAATGAGACATATACTGCCCGGGAACCCGCAAAAACAAATGGGGCCTATCCGTGACCGAGCCAGGGAGAGACGGCCGCTCTCCCACACTTACTGCCTAACCCCCCACCCATGGACCAGCGGGGGTTATCCCGGTCCTCACTGGACATCTGGGGCAGCCAGACAGGAGCTCCACACAAGCCTGAACCCAAGCCACGGAGGAAGCTCCACATGGTGCTTCCAAGATGGCAGCTGACAGCGTACTGTACAAGCAGGAAATGCTGCCGACACACCAGCAACAGTCGGATCTCTCGCAGCATCTGGAGGTGATTTTTAACCGCTTCTGGGACACACTAAGAGAATGGCAACTAGCAGCCCAAACCGACATGCCTGAAATACAGACAGCAGTTGTGCAGAACCGCAGGCGGCAAAAGGTGTGGGGAAGACACTTGGGCACAAATCTACCACATCTGTCCACCCACGATCTTCCTATCCCACCCGGGCTGCAGACCACAGGGCTGAAAACCCGAAAGCATCACCCACACGCCCGGAGGCACAAGCACCACAAGTGACAGTTGACCACCAGATCCTCCGTCATTCCTGCACGGGGAGTATACTCGGGCCCCAGAAGGGGCTGAGTATGTGGCCATGAGATGCAGGCCTGCACACCAGCCTGGGGCTTGAGGGACACTCTCACTCACACCTGCGCAGCAGCGGACCACTGGAAGGCAGGCCCCTGCCGCTACATGAAAGAAGGCATCGGTTGACAGCGACTCGACCCACGGCCCTCTGACCTCAGCGCAACCTGACCACGCACTCTCTTGGGTCCTGCCCTGCCACACAAGTGAGAACATGGACTGTACTGGGCAGCATGACACTCGAGAAGACCCCAGACTACAGTGACTATCTTCACCCTTGAATCAGCCTATAATTATCAAAACATGTTTATTTCATTCTAGTTAACGTTATTGCATACCAGCCATGTAACCTAACCTGCTTAGCGGGCGTAACTAGTTCCAGCCTACAGATTATGTGCCTATTCCATCATATACCATATATGCCTGCCACATATCACGGGAGGTCTAGCACACATAGCACATACAGTACACCATACATGTTCTGCCGACACAGTTACGCTCAGTTGTTTTACTATACTGTCTCTCACTAGTTACCCACTACCAAAGCTAATGTATCTACCGCATTTACTAAGCCAGCGTCCTAAATATATATACCTAGCAGGACTAATAACAAAAATTGTGCCGATATTGCATGCCACAAAAATGTTTATACTGTGCACTTTTATTCACTTGCATCTGCTGTTGTGGCAGCACAAGCTTGTTTGTTCAACCATGCACTACAAAAATAATACATTTAAAAAAATAAAAAAAAAATTGAAAAAGGGTTTTTACTTATTTTTACCATGTGGCTGCTAACTTCTCTGCCTGCGTGCTACGTCATTAAAGGTGTGTTGTTTCCTCAATCCCTGGTCCACTTCAATGCTCCTCATACAGAAACATTGGGGACTGGATGTGCATGCGCGGCAAGTGTTGTGCATGCATCAAATGCTTCTCATAGGAAAGCAATAAATCCAATGTTTTCCAGCTGCGAAGTCACGTGACTGAGTTTTTCGAGGCAGGTATAGATAAAGCGACAGAATTACATCAAATCAATATGTTTAAAAAGTTACATTTGTTGAATAAAACATTCACCATGGCATTAACAATATCAGAAACTCAATAAATAGAATAAAACGTGTCATGAGAATTGTGGGAGTGGAGACAAGGAAAATGGCTGCTTTTTGAGCCAGCTCCGATGTACTAAATAAAAACTGGTACTAAAATCCTTTCAAGCTTCTCTCAACCTTTCAGTGGATACTTAGCTGTTTTACAAGCTTGGCAAGTAAACGACGCATGTAAGTAACTTAATATATAAAATATAAAATCTACCAAATGCCAAACACAGGCAAAATTAAGACTAAAGTGTCTTGAATCTTGATTACTGCATCTTTTCCAAATGTATATAAAACTCTATATTGTTTTTCTGAAATAATTACTTTGTTGGATAGATGTAGTTTCCTTAAGTTGCAAGTTCTGGATGTAGAAAAGTTGAATGCAGTGGTTAATTGATTTATCGTCATTTTACCTGGCATGACATTTTATTAGGGAGAACAGATATCCAATAGAGTTAACTAGTGATAGAAATTGGCAATATGCTAATTGCAGAGACGTTGGCGTCAGTCCAGCTAAACGGAAACCGATTCGCACACAGCACTAATCAATCTGGAATTTTCTTCGAGATCACTGTAGCCAAAAGACTGTAAAAACAAAATAAATAATCTGACTTTTGCTAATTAATCCAGTTCAACAGCTATTGATTTATTTCATGACTCAGCCAAAAAAATAGCAAGCAAAAAAAACATTTAGATAGAAGAAACTTTGAGATTTTAATGGAATAAAATATACATTGTGAAATATCCGAAATGACTTCTTTGGTGAATTTCTGGTAGACATTTATATCACAGATGAGGATCATTTGATGTCTTTCGTAGCTCTTTCCATCTCTCTGAAGACCAGTAGGATGAATTGACAGACTCGACTGTTACGCAGAGAGTCAGAATTCTCTAATTACAAGAAATTGGTGTAAAATGAGCTAATCTGTCCTACTCCTACCTTTAATTCTGTTTTGTGAATGCATAAGATATTGGTATTATTACCACAATTATAATCAACACACTACAATTAAAAAAAATATAGATGTTAGTAATCCATTGTAAAGAAGACAAAATAAAAACTAATTGAAAGTAACAACTGCTTCACTTACAGAGAAGATCCTAGTTAAAAATAAAAATCTTTATGTAATCTTGACTATCGAGAGAGGGTAAATTTTAGGTTTTGTTTGTTACATGGTCAGTTAAATAATTATCTGTTCATTTTTAAAATACTCAACCTAGTTGTATTTTTGTGTATTATTACTCAACCTAGAGTCACAGAATTTGTTAGCCTGTAAGAGTTTAGAAAGGTGAATTTCATGCGGGGGCGTGACCCACCGAGTTACAGCATAGACATGTCTTGAAGGAGCTCCACACCAGAATCTAAAATAAAACTCTTTTATCTACACTTAGAGTTCCAAAAGGGCAGTTACCCGATACCTCCCACCAGACGACATTATGGGGCGTAAGCACAAGACATTCCATTGCCCAGTGAGCCCTGGAATGCCTGATATCAGGCTCTCATTAGAGATGCCTGCTCTGCCGGTGTGTCCCAAATTGGCGCCTGAACCTCGTGAGGAGGAAGGGGACTCAGACGAATCCTTGGAAGATGAGGATATACTTACTCCGGGAGCAGTGTACCGGGAAGCTGACTCGGTCGAGGACTCCTCTCCTTCCACAAAAGGAGACATTAAAAAACTGATAAAAGACCTGCGGGAGGTATGGAAGGCGGACCTAAGGCAAACCCGGGAAGAGATGGGCATCCTCCACCAGAAAATCCAAGCAGTGGAGAACAGGGAGAGTACTCAGGACACTCAAATACAAGACACCAAGAGCCAACTAGAGGGCATGACTGAACAGGTACAGAGGCTTAACAGGGCAGGCTTCCGCAATGGAGTCCCGGCACAGGTGCCGGAATCTCCGCCTGCACGGCATCCCAGAGAGCATAAGTGGGGAGGCGCTGATACAATTCATCCAGCGATTGCTTGCTTCATTGGGCCTCAAGAGGGGCACCGACCCCACACTGCTAACAACCACCTTCAGGGTCCAAAAGGCTGCAACAGCCCCAGCTGGAGCTCTCAGAGGTACGATAGTTACAAGAGATGTTGCGGTTCATTCTGCCATCCTAGCCCGTTTCAGAGAAATTTTGAATGCTGCACCGTGGCAATCTACAGCGACCTACCGTTTGCTGTCCTGATGGAAAAACGGTTGTTGGCTCTGATCGCTAGTCGGTTATATATATATATACACACACACACACACATATACATACATACATACATACACACACACTCTCTACTGCCTAGGGACACCTCTAGTGGGAATTACTCCACTGATGTTCAGCTTCTTCACGCTCTGCATGGAGACACTGCATGTTCCTCATAGAGATTCACCTTAGCCTCTCAATGTTATCCTATGGGAAAGCATTGGATTGGCTGAGATTTTCACATTTGGAGCCTTAAGGGGCCTGGATCAGTAGACCGAGGTCACTTCACTGACGTGGTCTGGGTGCCTTTGGTGTCCCTTTAAATTTCAATTCTCACTTTAGTGAATAATCCTAAATGTATTTTTGATGGAAACCTGCATTATCAGCAATGAACCAGACAGTATTGTTTTGATGGAAACATTTACCAGCCATTGGTATTACATTGCATAACGGCTGCATTTTGTTGACAAGAATGGGGACGAGTCCTTAGTTACTAGAATGGGGACTGGAATTTACTGCAGTAGGAAAATGGCCCAAAGCGTTTGAAAGACAAGACTTGCAATCTTTTCGAAAAATAGCTTGAGTTGATTACACAGAGCTCCATACACATTTAATTTATTTTATTTTATAATATGTACAAGCTTTGTACATTTCAAGAACAAACACTGTATTCTAAACGTATCCAGGACTTTAGATTAATTTTTGCTTTGTAACCTTGACTTGCCATCTCTTGTGATTATCTTTTAATTGCATTACGCTCTTTGAAATACAGTTGTAATAAAAACAAAAAACATACAAAAGAAAAAAAAAAAACACTATTCCAAAACAGAGTGCAGTCATTATGCTGCAATGCACGGTTTGCGTTATCCTTGGATGTAAATAACCTCTGTAATGTTATTGGAGAAGGTAAAATTAAGATGTCACTAGCAATTTCTGACGTCCGCTACAAGCTGTAACTAGTGATGACTGTAAGGCCAGACTTGTTCCCCAGCTTAAAAACATCTAAAATTAAAATTAGCGTTGTTAGGACGAGAGGAGGATTGCAAGGTGAATAAGGGTACTTAGTCGGGTCCTCAGGGGACAAGACACAGGGCTGAAATATCAACAAGCAGTCAGCTGAAATGGTTTGATGAATGAGGCCTTCAGCTCATGTTTGGATAAATCAGAATGAAGGATATTATGCAAATGTGTGGATAGTGGCATTTCAATCCCAGACATGAATATAATTAAAGGAACAGTTAAAAAAAAAAAAAAAGAAGCCAAAAATAAATAAATTAAATGCGACTTACTAAAGGACATATGCTTGGTTTACCCGGTGGGCCGTCTGATTACCAGACAGTTGTTTAGACTTGTGGGATCTACTCACTAAACTGTGATTTGTCACAAATGAAAAAAAAAAAAAAAATTGCGTAGTTTAAACTAAAGAAGCAAAGTTAGAATTTCAACGGACACTGTAGCCACCAGAACAACTACAGCTTATTGCATTTGTTTTGGTGAGTATAATCATTCCCTGCAGGCAGTAAACACTTTTCTTTTCCAGAGAAAATACAGTGTTTACATTACAGCCTAGGGATACCTCCACTGGCCACTCCTCAGATGGCTGCTAAAGGTGCTTCCTGGGGCAGTGCTGCACAGTGTGACTGACATTCAGTGTCTCTTCCCTCTGCATGGAGACACTGAACTTTCCTCATAGAGATACATTGATTCAAATTCATCTCAATGAGGAGATGTTGATTGGTTGGGGCGGCGTTTTACTCCACCACACCGCCTAGGCTGCGATCATCAGAATTCATCTCAGTAAATCCAATGCTCTCCTATGGTAAAGCATTGTGATTGGTTTAGATCATCAATTCTGATGATGTCAGCCAAAGAGGCTGATCTGGGCAGAGCCAGCTGAAAAAAATAGTTTTGTTTTTTGTTTTTTTACTGACCATGTAGTGTTCCTTTAAGTAACAGTGTAGTGGTCTCTTGTGTTGCAAGATGTCTTGAAATCTATATAGGGCAATAAATAGAAGACATCTTGCAACACAAGAGACCACTACACGGTCGGGTATTGTATATTGATAAAGAAGAATATATGTCTATTTTTCACTGTCTATAATAGGTTATATTATATCAGCCTCAGACTTTTCCCAGCTCCTGCTACTCAAAAACAGGAGTTGTTTATCCTGACAGCAGATACATAGTTGGACAAAGACATTGTTACATTTGGTTCCACAAACTGTCATTTCATGAACTTTTACTTGATAGGAACTAATACCTATATAATATTTTTGAGAGACATTTGATATAACATTTTATGTATTTTTTATTATCTACTATTCAGTACATTTTTTTTTTTATCAGTTCACTGCTAATGGCAACCGTATGTATGTATGTCTGTTTGTGTGAGTCTCTGTGTGTGAGTGTCTAAGTATGTGTCTAGGAGTGAGTGTATGTGTGTGCCTGAGTGTGTGTATGTGTTCATGCATTTATATATGCATACAAGTGTATACATTTCTTATTTATTTTTTTTGGGGGGGGTGGAGGATCTTGGGTGAGTTCTCACACTTTTTTCCCCAGGACTTGACCCCTGCTTAAAATCCAAAATAAAAGAGGATGAGATTTATCGTCATTGCCATGTGTCTATCTCTTGGATTCTGCCAAACAGTAAAGAAAGATGAAGAACGCATCAACCGATTTGGAAAATCCCGGACCATTTTTATCCAAATATTACAAACTCTGAAAATAGCTCCAAACATATTAAAGTAAATGGGCTCCCAGTGCACAAAACATTCAGTTTTGTGATTTAAAATATTGCTGTTATGGTACACACTACTTATGCTCATTTTCTTTGGCTCAACGTTCCATAGCTACAATGTGCTAGAACATATTGTAAAACTAGGTCTCTCTAACCTGCCAATCAGTTCTTTGGGATACACCTTTATGCCAAAGAACTGACTTATAGGGAGAGCAGGAGAGACCCCCAACAGATAGTCCTGCTGCTGTCCATGCATAGAAACCATAGCACATAGAAACACATGTGCTGTAGTTGTTATGGTTACTAGCTGGTGGGTCGCTCGGGTTAGAAGCCAATATGCTAGTAATGAAACCACTATAATGGCGTCATGGTGGAAGTTTTATCTGCTAGGGGATATGTCCTCAGGCAGGGCACGGGTGGACCAGAAGTCTGTATTACAATAGTGTAACAAACAATTGATGGTCCGCTCAATGCATATGCACAATATATTGGAGTCCTGTTTTCCTGGCGTTGTGTATATGAACATATATATACTATGTAAGGTTGAGCAGAGCCCTCTTCACCTCAAGTCTTTTACACCATTATTTTGTCTCTCGATTTGCTGTTATTTATCCCACTTGTCTAATTGTAAAGTGCTGTGGAATACGTTCTCTGACATTGGACACTAACCGTCCCTGTGTTTATGGCAAATTGTTTCATAGAGAATCTAATTACTGGCACAGTCCTCTAGCTATTACAGACATACAATATATATAGCGACACACATACACACACAATACTTCATTCAATGATTACACAAGGTTTAGCATGCTTATCCTATAAGGTGAAATACTTCTTAAATTGTTTTATGACAAAGAAAGGACGACACTGGAAACAAATTTAGTAATGAGTTTTACTTTGTGTCCTATTATTTCAATGAAAGGTGTCTTATAAAAATATAGAAGTATTCTATTTTGAAAACAGTTTTCAATTATTAACATTGTGGCCAAATGCTGCCCCCTGCTGGACTGACAAAAATAGGCCTAGCAGAAATAAGTAAAATAGTTTCATCCTTACCGTAATTTTCTTTTCCTGATTAATTATGGCAGCATTTATTCATTTGTTAGCTCCTCCCCTTACGGCAGAATGGACAGGAAATAGAACTCTGGAATTGGTATAAATAGATCCTCCCCCTTCCCACCAGACAGTCATAGTAACTAGCTTCACCACTCTCAGTAATTCCCTGAGAAATGTTACTATGTTTTACATTATTTTGATTTTCCTTTTTACTAAATCATGTGGATTGTAAACATACCTATAAGTTGTTTCCTATTGCAGAGGTTTTTGGGTATCTTACTAATATAGATACGTTTTGTAAGGCTTTAAATTGGGACTTCCTTTTCTTTCCCTGATATACATAAGAGATTGTAAGATAGCCAATATTATATTTTGATCTATTTGGACAGTGCACGCCCCCTGTGGGTATTAAATAGAGACTTGGAGCATAATATGGGCAGATCTGAGGAAGCTGAGGTGGCACGCATGCCGGTTGAAAGGTCCTCTCACCCCCAAAAAAGAGTATTGGTGGTACCTGGTTCATCAGAAGCCGGCTTTTGACCAGAGGACACTGACCCGGAGGGGTACAGAGCCTAAAGAGGGATTACCTATGCCTGATGATATTTGTAATCAGCTTCATATAACATTTTCGATAACTTTATTCCATTCTCTACACCTTCCTTGAATATAAGGTTTAACAGTTACAGCAGACAAACTGCTCAATGCTTCTGAGTGATATTCCTATTTTGCACTATTATTTATCATCAGTATTGCCCTATTTTGTTTTGTTTAATGTTTTTTTCTTACATGTTATTTACTGTATGAAATTGCCTGTGAGCATATCAATCTAATATATGGGAGAAAGATATATATGTAAGTAAAGTGCTACACTGTATATTTGCACAATATTGGTAGCACTTTATTTTTTGTATCTTGCAGTGTTGCACGTTAAAAGTTTGAATTGGGCATACTGCACTTTAATAGAAGTATAAGTATATGTTCTCCATTCCTCTCGCCCCACCATTTGCCCGCTCAATCCTGTCCCTCATCAGATCTCTCTCCCCTTGTCTGGTGCCTACCCTAACACACATCTTCAACTCAGTGGTGTATCCTGGTTTTGTGCTGCCCTAGGCAGGACAAAACTCAGGCACCCCCCAACCCCACCTGCGCGCGCGACCCCCACCCATCCCTTCCCCCCCGCTCGCGTGACCCCTCCCATCCCTTCCCCCTGCCTTCTAAATACACACACACTCACAGACACACACACTCACACACTAACAGATACACACACACACTAACACACACACACACTAACACACACACACACACACTAACACACACACACACTCACTAACAGACACACACACACTAACAGACACACACACAATAACACACACTCACTAACAGACACACACTAACACACACACTAACACACACACACTAACACACACACAC
>OW240923.1:113962312-113984961 GCA_933207985.1 Pelobates cultripes
CCTGGCCCCCACCCCTGAGCGGTGGGTGGGGGCCCTAAATACTAATGTCCTCCCCCCTGGCCCCCACCCCTGAGTGGTGGGTTGGGGCCCTAAATAAAAAAATAGCGAGTAGGAGCATAATTTACTAATGCTAAGTAATCTTTTCTTAGTATTAGTAAATTTGTCTGACAGACCAATTCAGGTCTTTCAGCCTTTTAGTAGATAACTCCCTAATACTGTGGGAATTAGGGAGTTATCTACTTATTCATTCCTGTCATTACATTGACTGGCCAAGTAACTTACATTTTATATGAATGTATGTTACTTGATTGTTGTGAGTGTTGTAAATGCTTACAGCTGAATCCTGGCTATGTTTGTATACGTTTTATTTAAAATTGTATACAGTGTAACATTCTTCTTCTTCCACTGGGTAAGTATATTAGTACTTAGGCAATACTGTGCTTCGGAACTTCAGCAATTTGGCACTTCTGAACATCAGGCAACTTCGGCACTTCAGCACTTTGGAAATTCGGTAATTTCCGAACTTCGGTAATTCGGCACTTCGGAAGTACCCGAATGTCCGAATTGCCCGAAATTCGTCCAAATTCACATTCGGCCCGAAACGAATTGCACATTTTATATATTTGCAATCCTTTCGAGGATTCACATAGTTTGTTACTTGGAGCAACCTTTCTCTTTTTATTGTATCTATTTCATTTGTCAGTAAGGCTTAGAGGGAACCCTACTTCAGGTTTGCTGCCTCTTTCATACAATCTTTATAGTTTTGGTTTCTTTAGCGCTGTTTCCCCTACCCTGTATTTTTTTACATGCACAGGTAGACAATGCCAGGCACACTCAGAAATAAACATCGGCACTTACGTATACACGACTGCCAGGCTATGTAACCGTACCCTGCAGTCGTGCATAAACGATTAGCATACTTGCTATTTACATTTATTTATTGAAAATTAAGTTTGCTAGTTATGTCATAACTTCAGTCAGAGAGCTCACATCATAGCGGCACAGGGAGCCGCAACACTGCAAGCCTCTAAACAATGAATACAGAGACTAGCTCCAGGCTGCAAGCCCGTCCTTCAATATAACTACAGCACCTTAGACAGACAATACAACCCCTGCTTATTGCCTAAGGCCTCACAAAGTCTAGAACCACCACTGGCTTGCATATTATGATTATATTTACCAGACGAACTACATTAAGCTATAGTTGTTCTGGTGACTATAGTGTCCCTTTAATAGACGACTCGGTAATATGTACAATCTAAAAAAATAAAATAAAAAATAAAATAAAAATCCCAGTACCTATTCCCTCAAGCAGTATGGGTGATTAGGTTTTTTCAAAACTAAAAGTGTAGCAGAGCAATAAAGGCGGCTGTAGTATTTATTATAAATCCCACTTACACTAGATGGCATTGTACTAAACCAATTTAAAAGTTCTTCTCAATACAGAATTTGCATTTAATTCAGTATTGAGACATTTAAATATGATTTTTTTTTTAAATGTTGCTTCCACTATTCCATTTTGATTTAAAACATTTATTTAAAGTTACAATATGCAGTGCTGACAAACTAGTTTTAAAACACATGTGTTAAATTAAAATTAATTGGTTCCACCTGCTAACCCAAGAACAATCTGTCAATGCTCTTATGGATGCAATATGACAGGTTCTCTAAATTTCTTTGCTGGAGAAGTAGCGTTTTACTTAATTTAACTATTTAGACACCGTCACAGACAGGACAGCCAATAGACTGGCAAGATTATTTACTAAGCTGAGAATTGTGCGAATCAGTCAGAGAATCTTAAATATACAGGAACATTTTCATAATTTTTAATGACAAAATTACAATAAAAAATAGGATGTATCATTTTCCTTGTATGTGTATCATTTTACAGTGTGTACAAATGCAGGTAATCAAGAGCTAGTGCGTGTACACGAATATTGACATCATATGCCGGCTCCTCAAAGATGCACTAATACTCCGTATTAGTAGATATGTGGGTAAGGTAACACAAGAGATACATTAAATAAAGTGTTATTCCAAGTCTACAATTCCCTAATGAAGTCACAAACCGATTCAATAATACTTATCTTGTTCTACAGGTCGTCCTCACTTTGCGACCTACCTGTTTTACAATGGCTCGCACTTACCGCCAGCTCTCTAGCGTGGAGATTTAAGGGATTCCCCACTTTAGAGAGCTGGTCTATGTTCGGACTGACGAGAACATGTGTCCATGAAACGTTGGGCTATCTCTCTATAGGCAGTGTTTCCAGCTGAGATCACTTGCACTATGACCATTTCTAAAAGCAGAAGTGGTCATGGTGGTGAATAACCCTTAACCCCTTAAGGACCAAAATTCTGGAATAAAAGGGAATCATGACATGTCACACATGTCATGTGTCCTTAAGGGGTTAAACTTATAGGTATGCGTTACACAATACTCGACGAGGTTATATTACATGTAATCTTTTATTTCCAGTGATAATAAAAAGAGATCATAGTTTTTCGTTAAGGACCAGGTGATCAAACTCAAAAATAGCTGCAATCGTGGAGTCTTCCAGTTTGAATATATTGGACAAAAATCTGTAATTTTCTGATCTAGTCCTGACATCAACGACAGTAATGGTTGTGAAGGCCAAGAATACGAAAACGAATAAAATAAAACAGTGCAGTAATGTGACACTGGCAGCGTTTGCATGAGACTTTGCAGGACAGATATTAAGAAATCTGAGTTTAAGAGGAATTAGATGAACTGTAACTATAGCTGAGTGGAAGTTTATTTTGCAAAAACTGTGGCTGAGTAGAAGGATTTTTACAGAATTAGCTGTGACTGTAGCTGAGTGGCAGGATTTTTACAACATTAACTGTAGCTGTAGCTGAGTGGGAAGATTTATACACGATTAATCTGCTTTTTTTGCATGTATTTTTCAATTCTGCTTTCAGATTGTTGCTGTTTGTTGTCCAGTGGATAATCTCCATTGTTTTCATCCAACTGTGAAATTCACCATTAACCCAGGTACGACTTGTTGCTATGACCACTTACGATTTTGTTAATGACAGTTACGCAAACATAAATCTATTGTTAAAGGTTAAAAGCGCTAATCTCTGGACAGATTGAAAACTCATTACTGAGTCTATTCTAATGTGCAGCACAATGAAAGACAAATTATTACATGTGCTATGGTTAAATCTGTACAAAGAATGCCTCACATTCAAAGAGATCAATAATTGTATCGATTATGGCCGAATTCCAACTTTTCCCAAAACATATAAATATAGTGTGTGTGTGTCAGTGAGCATGTGTGTGTCAGTGACACTGTTTGTAGTGAGTGTGTGTGTCAGTGAGATTGTTTGTAGTGAGCATGTGTGTGTGTCAGTGAGATTGTTTGTAGTGAGTTTGTCAGTGAGATTGTCTGTAGTGTTGTCTAGCCACCAAGCATGTAATAATCTGCTGCCTGAATTATTTTAAAGTTCCCCATCTCTGTACTTTTACGGGTAAAGGAGCACAAGGTACCTGGAAACCAGAGGGGGCAAAGAAAAAGCGTGACTAACAATACCAAGAAACAGATATATATCCCAGAAATAAGATGGCAGCCTGCATTTAGAGACAGCTGGAACAGAGACTGCTGGGTCGCTGGATCAGAATTCAACTGCTTTTGGTCTTGATGGTAAGGTATGTGTTTTTGCTGATGATAATAAGATATGTAACAGGGTTGATGTTCCAGGAGGGATAAGCCAAATGACAAATGATTTAGGTAAACTAGAAAAATGGTCAGAATTGTGGCAACTGACATTTAATGTGGATAAGTGCAAGATAATGCATCTTGGACGTAAAAACCCAAGGGCAGAGTACAGAATATTTGATAGAGTCCTAACCTCAACAATTGAGGAAAGGGATTTAGGGGTGATTATTTCTGATGACTTAAAGGTAGGCAGACAATGTAATAGAGCAGCAGGAAATGCTAGCAGAATGCTTGGTTGTATAGGGAGAGGTATTAGCAGTAGAAAGAGGGAAGTGCTCATGCCATTGTACAGAACACTGGTGAGACCTCACTTGGAGTATTGTACACAGTACTGGAGACCGTATCTTCAGAAGGATATTGATACCTTAGAGAGGGTTCAGAGAAGGGCTACTAAACTGGTTCATGGATTGCAGGATAAAACTTACTAGGAAAGGTTAAAGGATCTTAACATGTATAGCTTGGAAGAAAGACGAGACAGGGGGGATATGACAAACATTTAAATATATAAAGGGAATCAACACAGTAAAGGAGGAGACTATATTTAAAAGAAGAAAAACTACCACAACAAGAGGACATAGTCTTAAATTAGAGGGACAAAGGTTTAAGTGGTAGAGGTTAACACAGTAAAGGAGTTTAAGCATGCGTGGGATAGGCATAAGGCTATCCTAACTATAAGATAAGACTAGGGACTAATGAAAGTATTTAGAAAATTGGGCAGACTAAATGGGCCGAATGGTTCTTATCTGCCGTCACATTCTATGTTTCTATGTTTCTCTGTTTATTTTGTTCCTTCTCTGTAACCTCAGAGAATAGAGGATTCCTATGGAATGCAATGACAAACCAGAAGCACCTACTGCTGCAAATACTTGCATCAAACATTTTAACTCTCCATTAAACAATGAAGAAGCATGGGGGGGTGGGGCCTGACCTTCATGGTGGACAGATGTGTCTGGGGAGAGCTCCACAATAATTCACTGTTTATCGTGATTTAGCCTTGAATCAAATCCAAACGGCAATTACTCTACCCAGCACAGAGTGGGACCTTGTGAAACCCACTTTTGGGAGTTGATTTCTTGCTCCCGCTGCTAAACTACAGATTGAGGCCTGCACGGCGAGGAGCTGACAGAGCCCTCACAGGCTATACTTAGAGCCCCTTCCCCCCCCCCCCCTTTGGGGCCAGCGGGGGTTATCTCGGTCCACACTGGGGAAAATGTATTTGTTATACCGACGTCTGAAATCTATAGTGGCAAACCCTAGAGGTGTCCCCAAAATGGACACGGTGAGGACGGAGCAGGAGTGGGCCAAGGCATTTCAAGCAAAACTTGATGCAATCTGCGTGGCATTTTGACAGCGCATCCATACATGTGCACTGAAGCCTGGATGGTGCCTTGGAACACACCTCTCCTTCTGGGCCGGGAGCCAAAATGGATGCCGATCCTGACCTTGGAGGCCACTGTGTGAGACGTAGGTCTCTTGGGACTATAGACAAGCCACCTGAAATGGAGGGTCTGTTGGTCCAGAGGAGGCTGCTCCACTAAAGCCTGGGCTCGGAGAATGAAGGTTCAGAGGTGCTGACTAAAAGTTACATTTACTTTACATATTTTCTTTGCCCTGCCTTACTGATGGGGAGCAAAGGCGGCCATACTCACCTCTCCCTGCATGGACTGGGAAGACTTTTGACACCAACTTGCTGCAAATATCAGTAACCTGCAAATTATCTTCAGGAGAGCTACCCAGTACTGTGTCCATGCCAAGGAACTGGCTGAATACATGTGGGGACATATCTACACCAGGCTGCCATGTGTCCCAGTAGCAACAACTACAAGGGCCAAATATACCTTTTTCTTTACTTGTGCCTCTTTCTTTGATTTAAGTTGTACAGAAGTTAGTTTTTGCTGATTTCAAAGAATACGTCTAACTCTAGCTGTCACCTGCTTAAATGTACATAGATGTCCTTGGTGGTTATGTGCTCCCTGTCTTAGATACTTCAGCTTAATATTGTTCACCCTCTCTTGCTCCTCAAAGTTTGTCTGAGTCAGGCTGATATTCCACAGCAATACTTTCTATACCACACATCTCAGTTCTTACGTTTTAACACTGCAAATATGTGCCTTCAGCTTACTAACATTATCTAAGGATTATACAGGTTCTGCAGTTTAATAAGTCAGCCTTGGTTTGTCACAGAGATGGTTACTTTTTAAAAATGCGCCGTTTACATTGACATTTTGTGTTCTATTTGCATGCCGCCTCTTAACTATCACATGTCGTTGCCAACTGGTGAATTTGAAACTGCACATCAAAAATAAAGAATGTCAACAGAATATAATGAAGAGGCATACTACCTTGCAAATCCACTCCTCAGGGACCCTCAGTCACACACTCGCCATGAATGAAACTCCTTGGCACGCTCGTTACACCAGCTAGCTGGGGTCCACGCTCTCCGAGATGTGTTTCTGCTGTCTGCTGGCTCTTTCTGCTCTATGGAAATTCACTTCAAGCAGCGATTGTATTGTAAACAGCTACAAGATGAATGACCGTGTTTGTGATTTTCTTTCCACCTTTAGCAAACACACAATGCATAGTAAAACAGGCAGCGAAATGCTAATTAGTGAGGAATCGCAGGTGCCAAGCAGAGCAGAGCGTTCTGGATCGGTTTACATTGGCTGAGTGGCTCTATTCTTTCCTGCCAACCTCCAGCGAATATCATTGAAAATCTTATAACGCCACTTACCTTTTTACAATGACACATTGTGTCCATTTCTGTATTACTTACAAACAACTACATTCTTGAAAACATGTATTCCGTACAGTGTGGAGACTGGAGAGGCAGTGCTGCCAAAACGAGCTTCGCACCCTCTGTCACCCATTTTCTGGCGTTAAAACTTCCTTCACATTGATGCCTTCTCAATGTATATTTTCAAGCCCTCACTCTCTAAACAGCAGGTTTTAACAGTCAATTTCTCTATTTCTTCATTAGTGTCACTGTGCTCACAAGGGTGCCGCGGTTAAAGGACCACTATAGTGCCAGGAAAGCATACTCGTTTTCCTGGCACTCTAGTGCCCTGAGGGTGCTCCCACCCTCAGGGACCCCCTCCCGCCGGGCTTTGGGGGGGAGGAAAGGGTTAAACTCACCTCTTTCTCCAGCGTCGGACGGGGAGCTCTCCTCCTTCTCTTCACCTCTTCGGCTGAATGCGCATGCGCGGCAGGAGCTGCGCGCGCATTCAGCCAGTCCATAGGAAAGCATTCATAATGCTTTCCTATGGACGCTGGCATCTTCTCACTGTGAAAATCACAGTGAGAAGCGCGGAAGCGCCTCTAGAGGCTGTCAATGAGACAGCCGCTAGAGACTGGATTAACCCATTTATAAACATAGCATGTTTATAGAAAAAATGGTTAAACGTAGCTGGACCTGGCACCCAGACCACTTCATTAAGCTGAAGTGGTATGGGTGCCTATAGTGGTCCTTTAAAGCAACATTGTAGTCACCCAGGGCCACTTGTTAAAGTGGTCTGGGTGCAGTGCCCCATTACCACTTAGTCCTGCAATGTAAATCATGCCAGTTTTTGAGAACTTACAGGACTGCCTCTAGTGACTGTCAATCAGGCAGAGCAATGTTATCAGTTTGGCCATTTTACTTAAAATTTCTAACAATTCAGTTTTGGAGAATTAGCCTGGGAAGTTAAGCTCCAGAGCTGTGGAGCCTCTTGCAGAACATGTTTCAATCCGGAGACAATAAAACAGCTTCCTGAATTTTAAAATCCACACTGTCTTAAAGGGGATCGCATTGCCAGGATTTTTAAATGTTTAATAAACATGTGATTGTAAGGTCTGAAAAATAAAACATCAATGTAGAAATCCGCCCTTCTCTATCCTGAAACTGAATGCCAATGTCTTGGCTTCTTGTCAATCATTACTATGAGCTCTGATAATTGCACCTGTCAGTCAGCATAGAGAGAATGGAGAAAGGATTTCTCCTCGAATGCAACGTGTGCCCGGCTGTGCCAAGCCTGAACTGGATGGCCACTTGCTTAATCTTGACTATATGTTGGAAAAATAACAGAGTATCACACCCATCACATATAAGAAATGTTAGCATACGTTATAGGAGATTTTCAGTGGTTTAATTTCTAGAGAAGTGACACCTCCTGTTTACATCGAGTTCCATAAATGCTGCCTATTTATTTTTATTTATTTCATTTTTATTTGTTTGCGGATGAAGCAGAAACGTACAGAGCTGCACGAAGGGTCTGTGGTTTGTAAATAAGATAATCTAATAAATATACAAATTTGCACTCAGTCCTCAGAAGACATACATAGCGGGTATTTGATATGCATGATCAATAATGCTTAACAAAAACCTCCCCTATAAATCAGACGCTTCCCGCCTAGTTGGTACTAGCGCAGTAAATTAAGTTCAGCAAGCATGTCAATTGATGTGACCTGAGGTTAATAACTAGCAGTTAATGAGAACAGCTGTTATTTTGCGTTAGAAACATGATTTTCCCCTTAGAATAGCAGAATAAGAAAACAAAGACCATTATTTCTAGAGCGCCAACATATTGTGCAGTGCTGTAACGTCAGTAAACAGAACAAAGCACACAAACAAAAACATTAAGGTAAATAAAAAAAATGACTAACAAGGGCCTTGCTTAAATTACATTGTTACATATTCATATATATGTGTTCGAGGCGCAATGTTTTATTGTAAGAAATTTTTATTAACGATATAGTAGTGCAGTACTATATAAAGATATAGTAGTACAGACATTATAAGACAATAGCCTGGATAAAAAAAAAATATATATATATATTATTTTTTTTTAAATAAACATGTACACTATTTCCGTGTCGATCGTATGAATGAGCATCATCTGGTGATAACATGAGGGATAAGGCAGGAGGGTGGTTGAAAGGTGAAGAAGATGACGAAAAAAACAACTCAGGGGAAGAGTAGAAGAAAATGGAGAAACAATGAATTGTGGAAGAAGAAATGAGAGAGAAGAGGATAAAAGAGCAAAAATAGAAAAGGCACACAATGTGGAAACCTATTTGCGCAACAAGGTAACAGAGCAATCACAAAAAAGCACACTTAAAATCAGCTGTCTCAAGTACAAAATATATTGTTTTGGTACATCACATACCCAGGAACAATTAAGTTCACCACTACTCCCATGTATTCCAATATCGTTGGGTTTTACTATTATTTTAGAGTTTCAGAGGTCAGATCGCCCATACCTCACTTGGGCCTCCCATACCTCAAGGTGCCAATGCTATCTGTGCTACCGCTAGAATGTCCTACATGTTGAATCAATGGGACTGTCATGGCTGCTAGTGTGGTCCAACACGCAGAAACTATGTAAACCTATACAAAGAAATAAGAAAGGAAATAAAAGGATAGAACGTAAACCGGACCCAGGGCCGGTGCAAGGATTTTTGCCGTCCTAGGCAAAAAAGATTTTGCTGCTCCCCCTCCCCCATATGTCCTGCCCACCATGTGACATCACAATGCCCCGCCCATATGCTCTGCCATATGGGCCAACGCCAGTCTTCACAAAGTGTCTTTTATCTGAAAAGACAGTGTGTTTACATTAAAAAGCCTACAGGCACAGGCTATAGACACCAGAACCACTACATTATGCTGTAGTGCTTCTGATGACTATAGTATCCATTTAATGTGAGGTAAATTAGAGATTAGTGCCACTAATAATATATTGGATTGCCTACTTCCCACCAGATGAGGACAAGAAGATGATGATGGGCTCTGTCTGGCTCCACAGGTCTGTGTAGAAGAGGCTCTCTGGAGACTGTTTTTAACAGTGCTCACAACAATTAACGAACAGGAGCAGCTCCATTTTTTAGGGCCCCTTACACAGCTCAAGGTCTGGGCCCCCAGGGCTTGACCGTGAGTATGCCTACAATGCCCACCCATAAATCCACCTACATGGCCCACCCGTGAGCAGGGCCGGTGCTAGGATTTTTGACTACACAGGCGAAGATGCATTTTGACGCCCCCTCCCCCCCCAAAAAAATAAACAATGCATCTTCACCTCTGTGTCTCGTAGCCCCCTTTTGAATTTCTTACCCCCATTAGTGTTGCATATCCACTCTCTTGAATGTCTTACCCCTTTGGCCCCTTTGTGCCTTACACCCCCCTTTAGTGTGTCTCCTACAACCCCTCTTATGTATTTCTTACTTCCCCGCCAGCCCCTATCTATCTCTCTTTTTCTCCCACATAGACATAGATACAGGCAAAAATACATACATGCACAAATACACAAACATACAGACACACAACCATACAAGCACACAGACATAATTTTTCAGGCACACAGTCACAAAGATATACAGACACACAGTCATAAAAGGCACACAAACAAACACAGTCATACAATCTACACATACAGGTACATTGTCGTACAAACACAGACATACATTCATACAGACACAGGCACTCACAGAAATACATACACAGACATAAAGAAACAGAGATAGGCATACAGAGACATACATACACAGACAAACAAAGAACCCTGCACACTGATACCGTGTAAATGCTCTGGCCATCAACAGAGGTGGATGCTCCATGTCAGGCAGACATTGCTGGATCCACCAGTAAAGTCTTCAAAAGGAATAAACGCAGGCAACACTCCAATAGTAAGGATGGTATATTTATTGGTAGGTGAACCACCCCATAGAAAGTGTGATGTTTCAGCTCATGCAATAAGGCTCTGCTGAGCCGAAACGACGCACTTTCTTTGGGGTGGTTCACCTATCAATAAATATACCATCCTTACTATTGGAGTGTTGCCTGCGTTTATTCCTTTTGAATACATTCACACAGTCATACAGAGACATACATACTGTATGTCTCTGTATGACGGTCTGTGTATGTACACAGGATGGCTAAAAGATAGATCCCCATCTGTCGTGCAACTTCAACAATGCTTTGAAAGCTGGGGCTCTACCGATTCCCCATGCTTGCAGGATTGTATTTAGCATGGAGCAGTATTTGTGTGTTTGACTGTAAGCATGTGTTTGTATGGAGTATGTTTGTATGATTGTAGCGGTGTGTTTGTATGTAGTGTTTGCATTTGAATGCAAGCATGCATTTATGTGTAGTGTTGGTTTTTGAACGCAGGTGTGTGTTTATATATAATTTTGGTGTCCGATACAGAGGTGTGTTTGTATGTAGTGTTGACATTTGAATGCAGGGGTGTGTTTGTATGTAGTGTTGATGTTTGCATGCAGGTGTTTATTTGTGTGTAGTGTTGGTGTTTGAATGCTGAGATATATGCACATATACACATACACTGCCACACACGCACACACTGTGATACACATACACAAAGATACACACACTGACACATGCAGATATACATATACACAAACTGATACACATTCAGATAGACACACAGATACACACAAACACTGACAGACATACAGATAAACACACAGTGACATACAGACACACATACACAATGATAGGGAAGAAGACACACAAAGACACACTAACAGACAGACACACACACTAACAGACATTTAGATACACACAGACACACGGACAGAGACATATACATACACACACACACTGACAGACATACACACACACACACTGACAGACATAGATACACACACACACACTGACAGACATATACACACACACTGACAGACATAGATACACACAGTGACAGACATAGATACACACAGACACACTGACCAACAGGTTCAGAAGGGGGGCTTACCTGGGATCCAAAGTGCTGCCTGAGGTAGTTGGGAGTTGGAGGAGCTGGTCCTGCCCAGCCCCCCTCCTCTCTGCCTTCTGCTGCTCTTGTCTTCTTGGGAGGACTTCCTCCCATGCTGACAAAAAGGGGACCGGTGGTAGCTCCGCCCCTGCTGGGCACCAGCCGCGCTGTGTGCTACAGAGGGAGCAGGGATATGACGTTCATATCCCCGCCCCCTCCACACAGTCCGCGGCACTGCAGGGTGGCGCTCGGCCACGCTACAAAAAGTGACCGGCAGGAGAGGGGAGCGGTGCGCTTCCCTCCTGCGGGCCACCCGGACATTTGCGCCCCCGGGCCGGTGCGCCCTAAGGCGGCCGCCTGTGCCGCCTTATGGACGCGCCGGCCCTGCCCGTGAGTTCTCTCACAGGAAGTGGAGTGTATGTGTGGAGGGGATGTTTTATGTGTTATTGTAGAGGATGCAACGTGTGTGTTCTTATAGAATGTAGTGTATAGGGATACCAATTTCTGTAAGGGATGTAGTGTGTTTATAGGGGATGCAGTGTGTGTTTGCGTGTAAGGAATGCATTGTATGTTTCTGGGTGTGTGTGTGTAAGGTGTGCAAGGTGTGTTTCTGTGTATTTAATTGAATGCAGTGTGTGTCTGTAAGGGGTGTATTGATTGTGTAAGAGATGCATTTTGTTTCTGTGTGTAAGAGAATGAGTTTGTATGAACGTAAGGGATGCATTGTGTGTTTCGGGTGTGTGAGTAGGAATGCATTGTATGTTTCTGTGTGTGTGGGGGGGGGGATGCATTGTGTATGTGTGTAGTGTAAAAGAGAGGGTTTGTGGGGTAGGATAGGGACTGAGAGGGGAGCATTTTTTTCATTTTTTGCATAGTGCTCACCCTCCTGTCAATTATTGATTTCCCTTTCCCTCCTGTCCCTTAGTGCTCTCCCTTGGCCCCCTGTAGTCCCCCCTTAGTGGTCCTCCATCCCTCCCCTTAGACATTCCCCTCCTCCCCCCTACCCACTTAGTGGTAATCTCCCCCTCCTAAGTGGTCATTATGCTCTTTCTCCCCCCCCCCCTTAGTGGTCCTTACCCTCCTCCCCTCTCCTTAGTGGTCCTCCCTACTTACCCCCCTTTGGTGGTCCTCCCTCTCCCAAACCCCTTAGTGGACCTCCCCTTCCCCAGTGGTTCTTCCTCCCCCAGTTGTCCTTACTCCCCCCTCCTCCCCCAGTGGTCCTTACCCAGCCCCGGTGGTCTTACCTCCCGGTGGTCCTTGCCCCCTCACCGTGGGGGCCGCTTACCTCCCCCCTCCCAGAGTGGTCCTAACCTCCCCTCCTTGTGGTCATACCTCCCCCCTCCCCTTGTGATCTTACTTGTTTCCCCCTCCCTCCCCTTATTACTGAGTTCCTTGCTTGTTCCCCCCTCCCTCCCACTTGTGGTCCTTACTTGTCCCCCCCTCCCCTCCCCCATTTGTGGTCCTTACTTTGTCCCCCCCTCCCTCCCCTTGTGGTCCTTACTTGTCCCCCACTCCCCTTGTGGTCCTTACTTGTCCCCCCTCCCCTCCCCTGCCCCTTGTGGTCCTTACTTGTCCCCCTCCCCTGGTGGTCCTTGCTCACGTATGTAGCGTGGCCGGGCGGCGCGGAACGCGGGACAGGAACTTCTGTTTCCTGTTCCCGGCCGCCGGCGGACTGAAGGGAAGTGCTCACTCAGTGAGCACTTCCTGTCATTCCGCCGGCGGCCGGGTACAGGAAACAGAAGTTCCTGTCCCGCGTTCCGCGCCGCCACGCTACATTGAGAGACCGGTGGGAGGGAGCGCTCTGCGCTTCCCTCCTGCCGGTCACTCAAATCCGGCCACCCTCCACAGCAGTGCTGCGCCGCCTGAGGCTTGTAAAAGCGCTCAGGCGGCACAGCATGAGAAGCCGCCGGGCGCAGGGATCCGGTGCCCCCTGTTAAGGTGCGCCTTAGGCGGCTGCCTAGGTCGCCTTACAGGTGGCGCCGGCCCTGACCGGACCTTAGAATGGCCGGACTAATATGTTGGAGACAGAGAATGGTCAAAGGGAAAGCGGAAGTCAAGGAAGCCAGAAATACACAATACCGTTTTAACAAGCCAAATCAGGGGAACCAGAAATCGGAATAACCAGGAATAGCCAAGATCAGAATACCAGAATATCAATATCACAAGGAAAAATGCACTCTCAGGAAACCAGGAACGGGAAACCACGACAAGGCAAGGTACTGGGGTGAATTAGAGATTTAAATATCCATCTATAGGCTCTGATTGGTCAGAGGATGACCTCTGACCCCAGAACGTGTGCGTGCGTTGACGTTGTGACGTCACACGCACGTTCGTATAATTTTGGGGAGTGGAGCCATGGATGGACGCGACCTCATGGTCGGTGCCATCTTGGATTTCCCCGAGCGGCGTGGAGGAGCAGTTCCCGGGCTCGCTGCTGAGCAGGTAAGCTCAGTCAGTTGGTGCGGTCGTGCCGGTCGGGCACGGACGCACATGGTGGCGAGCCGGAGGCCGTGACAGG
Source organism: Pelobates cultripes (assembly GCA_933207985.1). Classification (NCBI taxonomy): domain Eukaryota; kingdom Metazoa; phylum Chordata; class Amphibia; order Anura; family Pelobatidae; genus Pelobates; species Pelobates cultripes. The sequence continues at coordinate 113,976,313 of OW240923.1, forward strand.
GACCCACTTTCCTATATTGCTCCATAGTGTGCGTCCATGTTTAAGATGTCCAGCACTTTGGTGTCCATGTCAGTTTACAATGTGGAGGTGAGTTCCATGTTAGCCAGGTTTCACTATATTATCTGACCTCCTTACTGTCTACACCTCAAAGAACATACTTGATGTAGGCACCAAAACATCCTGGATACATAATATGTGTTAATGACGTGAATGTTTCTTACAATGGATCCCGAAAGTATTAATTCCAACATAAGCCAATACTGACGCAGGTATCTTTGAAACATCGAATGTTTTGACCTGATGACCACCAATATAGCAGAAGGCGTTGAACATGACTGTTCCAATACTCATGACAACTAAACAGTGAATTAGGGGAAGCACACACCTAACGTCACTTTAATAATTTTCATTAAAGGAGTCTGTTTATGGCCATCGAGTAATAAATCCAGTAAAAAGAAATGATGTCCACCAATCCTCATGACTTGATGTCTCTTTATTTTTAACCCGTTAGCAGCAACATTTTGAAAAGTGTGTCTTTAACAGGCAATCTAATGTGAATCTGAACAATGCTCCATGTTAAACCATCTTAATTAGACATGTGACCTAATCAGGGGTGTGGTGAGCCCAATTGAAGTGAATTATGTCACAGTAACAGTTACTAGGTGACAACACAATCAAAGTGCCTTGTGCTTAATATCACTTCAAAAATATTGTTCTTAAAAATAAACATCACAGTGAGGTGCTCAAACCTGATATGAAGTGCATTATTTAAAAAAAAAATACATAGAAAGTGAATAACCACAATCAACCTATTTTAACAATATAAAAACATATTAAATATTAACCCCTTAAAGGACCACTCTAGGCACCCAGACCACTTCAGCTTAATGAAGTGGTCTGGGTGCCAGGTCCAGCTAGGGTTAACCCATTTTTTTATAAACATAGCAGTTTCAGAGAAACTGCTATGTTTATGAATGGGTTAAGCCTTCCCCCTAATCATCTAGTGGCTGTCTCATTGACAGCCACTAGAGCTTGCGTTTCTCACTGCGATTTTCACAGTGAGAGACGCAAGCGCCCTAGGAAAGCATTGTAAATGCTTTCCCATCGGACAGCTGATGCGCGCGCAGCTCTTGCGCATTACGCATTCAGCCCAGGAGGAAACGAGGAGGAGAGGAGGAGAGCTCCTCGCCCAGCGCTTGAAAAGGTAAGTTTTAACCCTTTCCCCTTTCAGAGCCGAGAGGGGGTCCCTGAGGGTGGGGGCACCCTCAGGGCACTATAGTGCCAGGAAAACGAGTATGTTTTCCTGGCACTATAGTGGTCCTTTAAGGACCGGACTGTTTTGGCCATGTTGTACGTTAAGGACCGGACTGTTTTGGCCATGTTGTACGTTAAGGACCAGGGCTGTTTTAACACTTTTGTGGTGTTTGTGTTAAGCTGTAATTTTCCTCTGTCTCATTAACTGTTATATATTGGGGGGCTTTATTTACATACCATTATTTGTATCAAGTCATATAATTTACTTTAAAGGGACCCTATAGTCACCCAGACCACTTCAGCTTAATGAAGTGGTCTGGGTGCCAGTGTGACTGTGTGTGTGTGTCACAGCTCGCACATGGCTGGTGTCAGGGGAGCTAAAACAGGTACCCGGGTGGAGGATTAATTATTCTCCACCCGGGTATATATTAAAAATAAAAAAAAAGAGGTGGTGGGGGCGAGGCTTAATGAGTGGTGGGCGGGACTTATCAAGATGCAAAGGCGGGGCTTAAACTTACCTGAAGCCCCTGGTAATACCTACCTGCAGCTGCACAGGAAGGCGCCCCTGCTTCCCCAACAAACAACTGCATCCACTACTCCTTACAGCCATAATGGAAAGAGGTAAGTCTGTGTGTGTGACTGTAACTGCCTGCCTGTGTGTGTGTGACTGTGTGTGTCTGTAACTGCCTGCCTGTGTGTGTGTGACTGTGTGTGTGACTGCCTGTGTGTGACTGCCTACCTGTGTGTGTGTGTGACTGTCTGTCTGACTGCCCGTATGTGTGACTGCCTGCCTGTGTGTGTGTGTGACTGTCTGTCTGACTGCCCGTATGTGTGACTGCCTGCCTGTGTGTTTGTGTGAGAGACTGCCTCCCTGTGTGACTGCCTCCCTGTGTGTGTGTGTGTGTGTGTGTGTGTGTGACTGTCTGCCTGTGTGTGGCTGTCTGTCTGTGTGACTGCCTGCCTGTGTGTGTGTGAGAGAGAGAGACTGTCTGTCTGTGTGACTGCCTCTGTGTGTGTGACTGTCTGCCTGTGTGTGTGTGTGTGTCTGTCTGTGTGACTGACTGCCTGTGTGTGTGTGTGTCTGTTTGTGTGACTGCCTCCCTGTGTGTATGACTGTGTCTGTGTAACATAGAAACATTGAAACATAGAATGTGACGGCAGATAAGAACCATTCGGCCCATCTAGTCTGCCCAATTTTCTAAATACTTTCATTAGTCCCTAGTCTTATCTTATAGTTAGGATAGCCTTATGCCTATCCCACGCATGCTTAAACTCCTTCACTGTGTTAACCTCTACCACTTCAGCTGGAAGGCTATTCCATGCATCCACTACCCTCACAGTAAAGTAATACTTCCTGATATTATTTTTAAACCTTTGTCCCTCTAATTTAAGACTATGTCCTCTTGTTGTGGTAGTTTTCTTCTTTTATATATAGTCTCCTCCTTTACTGTGTTGATTCCCTTTATATATTTAAATGTTTCTATCATATCCCCCCTGTCTTGTCTTTCCTCCAAGCTGTACATGTTAAGATCCTTTAACCTTTCCTGGTAAGTTTTATCCCGCAATCCATGAACCAGTTTAGTAGCCCTACTCTGAACCCTCTCTAAGGTATCAATATCCTTCTGAAGATACGGTCTCCAGTACTGTGTACAATACTCAAAGTGAGGTCTCACCAGTGTTCTGTACAATGGCATGAGCACTTCCCTCTTTCTACCGCTAATACCTCTCCCTATACAACCAAGCATTCTGCTAGCATTTCCTGCTGCTCTATTACATTGTCTGCCTACCTTTAAGTCATCAGAAATAATCACCCCTAAAATCCCTTTCCTCATATGTTGAGGTTAGAACTCTATCAAATATTCTGTACTCTGCCCTTGGGTTTTTACGTCCAAGATGCATTATCTTGCACTTATCCACATTAAATGTCAGTTGCCACAATTCTGACCATTTTTCTAGTTTACCTAAATCATTTGGCTTATCCCTCCTGGAACATCAACCCTGTTACATTGTGACAGACCCATCTGTCTGGATTACAAATGCTTTGTTCGCCTGTTTTGCCGGTTACATGAATTTCCCCATTCGTATGCTTTATTCAAGGGAATGTCGTTTTTTGTCGAACGGAACTACCGAACGGACGGCCACCCAGAAGAGAAGTGTGCTGCTGGTTAACCTATTGATCCCAATTAGAACGTTGCAGTTAACCACAGACACTTCTCAATTAAAACCGAATGCCGGGTGGTCGTCGTTCGTATGTCGACCACGAGGCGGCGGCCATTTTGTCCATGCGAAAGACCAGCGGTGTTCGACGATTATTTCATGGATCTGAAAACTGACACTTTTTCAGCTGAACACCGCTGAAGCCGTCGACCTCCCCTTCTCAATCGACAAAAGTATACGAATGCCAGCCGTTCGGGCTCTCTGGAGATATGCAATACGAATGTAATATGTTCGGCAGTTATGAAGTTATGGATTTTCATGTGTTTTTGTGACTTGTGTTTAAAATGGCGATTGCCTCTGCTCGGGGAGATAATTGAGTTACTTCCCAATTATCCCCCGAGCAGAGGGGAGGGAACTGTGATGCATGCTGGGAATATTGTGGGGATGTATGTCCAAATTGTCCCCATGTCCTTCTGTGATTTCAGTCTCCCATTTGGTCCCCTAGGGGAGTGTCCACCAAGTGGGAGACCTGCATAAATACCGGGCAGGTAGCCCCCAGTAAATCAGTTCGTGTTTTACCCTCAAAGCGGAGCTTGGTCTCGTTATTGGGGGGATTTGGTTACCAGCGACTAGAGACTGCTTATTTGGATTATTTGCAGCTTGGGAGATATTGACGTTCGGTTACTATTTGCCATTCGTGGATTTGCAGCTCGTGAAGGGAATTAGCCGTTCGGGAGTTTGGAGTGTTCCCTGGCTGGCGGTTCGCATGGTTTTACTATACCCGCTACCCGACCACATTATTGCGAACGGGGAATACTCGCTAAACGGCGGTTTGTACATTTCATTACTGGAGGTACCGTAACATACATATCTTAGTATCATCAGCAAAAAGACATACCTTACCATCAAGACCTTCTGCAATATCACTAATAAAAATATTAAAGAGAATGGGTCCAAGTACAGATCCCTGAGGTACCCCACTGGTGACAAGTCCAAGCTTCGAATATATTCCATTAGCTACAACCCTCTGTTGCCTGTCACTCAGCCACTGCCTTACCCATTCAACAATATTTGAATCCAAATTTAAAGATTGCAGTTTATTGATAAGCCTTCTATGTGCAACAGTGTCAAAAGCCTTACTGAAATCTAGGTAAGCAATGTCTACTGCACCACCCTGATCTATAATTTTAGTTACCCAATCAAAAAAATCAATAAGATTAGTTTGGCATGATCTCCCTGAAGTAAACCCATGTTGTCTCTGATCTTGAAATCCATGTGTTTTTAGATGTTTATCAATCCTATCCTTTAACATGGTTTCCATCACTCCATTACAAGTATGTGTATGTGTATGTGTGTGACTGTCTACCTGTGTGTGTGTGTGTGTGTGTGTGTGTGTGTGACTTTCTGCCTGTGTGTGTGACTCCAATTGTGTGTGTCGCTGTAGCTGTGCCGTTATGTATGTGTATGTGTGACTATCTGCCTTTAACTGAGTGTGTGTGTGCGCCTATCATCATGTGTGAGTGTCTGCATGCCTGTAACGGAGTGTGTATGACTGTCTGCTTGTAATGGAGTATGTGTCACTGTCTGCTTGTAACTGTATGTGACTGTCTGTCTGTAACTGTGTGCCTCTAACTGTTTGTGACTGTCTGCCTTTAACTGTGTGTTTGGCTCTGTGACTGTCTGCCTGTAACTGAGCATGTGTCACTGTCTGCCTGATTGTAACTGAGCTTGTCTGACTGTCTGCTTGTAACTGTCTGTGTGACTGTCTGCTTGTAACTGTCTGTGTGACTGTCTGCTTGTGCCTGTGTGTGTGACTGTATACAGGCAACTTGGTGAAGGCTTTTCACACAGGGCGCCTAATGGCCTAAGGCTGGCCGTGTGTGTGTGTGTGTGTGAGTTGCAGTCGGCGAGGGAGCACTAATCCTCCTGTTCAGGAAAAGTGACAACCCACCCCAGCATTCCCAGAGGTATTAGTGCTGCCAGCCTGGGGGGCCCTGAGGTGGCCAGCCGGCCAGCTCCTGTGCACCCCAGAACAAGAGGCTGGCAAGGCCTTTGCCAGCGCATTTGGGGGGCGGCTTTTTTTTCCGCCCCCAGAAAGTGCCGCCCGAGGCAAATGCCTTGTTTGCCACGGGGTAAACACAACCCTGTGTTAGGGTACTGTGTGTGTGAGGGTGCTGTGTGTGTTTGGAGGGATTGTGTGTTGGGGGGATAATAAAATTAAAAAAACAGGCATCATATCCCCCCATCCCTTCTTACCTTTATCCTGGGAGGGGGTCTGTGCTGCTATCCCTGGTGGTCCTAGTGGTGAGTGAACGCTAGCCTTTGTGACTGTGACCCATTTGCCCGGTGTGCCAGATGGCCAGTCTGAGCCTGATCAATAATATAGATGTTCATCTGTAACGAGAATATGCAAGCTCTCTTCTAGTTGGCTTCAGCTCTCATGATGCTTGTCCAGCCAAGGGTAACAATGTAACAATATGACTCGAGCTGTGGGACAATGATCTGCCCTAATGTAAGGAATCCAAGCTCTGTTTTAAATGAACAAATTCAGTTTTCACATTACATTTAAAGGATTTGCCTTCTGTTCCTACCACACATTTGCATCCTCTGCAGAGTGTTACTAGTCTCCAAAGAAACATTTAAGGTTAATTTATTTGTTTAAAACAAACACTATTCAAAATGCACACGGTGTATGTCAGTGATATATCGTTTAGCTACAATAACGGGTGAAAAAGGTTAGTCCATACTTAAAGGGACACTATAGTCACCTGAACAACTTTAGCTTAAAGGACCACTATAGTGCCAGGAAAACATACTCGTTTTCCTGGCACTATAGTGCCCTGAGGGTGCCCCCACCCTCAGGGTCCCCCTCCCGCCTGGCTCTGGAAGGGGGAAAGGGGTAAAAACGTACCTTTTTCCAGCACTGGGCGGGGAGCTCTCCTCCTCCGATCCTCCCCGTCGGCTGAATGCGCACACGCGGCAAGAGCTGTGCGCGCATTCAGCCGGTCGCATAGGAAAGCATTATCAATGCTTTCTTATGGACGCTGGCGTGCTCTCACTGTGAAAATCACAGTGCGAATCACGCAAGCGCCTCTAGTGGCTGTCAATGAGACAGCCGCTAGAGGAAATAGGGGAAGGCTTAACCCATTCATAAACATAGCAGTTTCTCTGAAATTGCTATGTTTATAAAAGAATGGCTTAACCCTAGCTGGACCTGGCACCCAGACCACTTCATTAAGCTGAAGTGGTCTGTGTGCCTAGAGTGGTCCTTTAATGAAGCAGTTTTGGTGTATAGAACATGTACCCACCCGGGTACCTCACTGCTCAATCCTCTGCCATTTAGGAGTTAAATCCCTTTGTTTATGAACCCTTGTCACACCTCCCTGCATGTGACTTGCACAGCCTTCCATAAACACTTCCTGTAAAGAGAGCCATATTTAGGCTTTCTTTATTTCAAGTTCTGTTTAATTAAGATTTTCTTATCCCCTGCTATGTTAATAGCTTGCTAGACTCTGTAAGAGCCTCCTGTATGTGATTAAAGTTCAATTTAGAGATTGAGATACAATTATTTAAGGTAAATTACATCTGTTTGAAAGTGAAACCAGTTTTTTCTTTCATGCAGGCTCTGTCAATCATAGCCAGGGGAGGTGTGGCTAGGGCTGCATAAACAGAAACAAAGTGATTTAACTCCTAAATGACAGTGAATTGAGCAGTGAAATTGCAGGGGAATGATCTATACACTAAAACTGCTTTATTTAGCTAAAGTAATTTAGGTGACTATAGTGTTCCTTTAATGATCTGTGACGATTACGTCTCCTACTTCAACATTAATCCGTAAGCTCCCAATAACCCAAAGTCTTCCCAATCTATTGAGATCATTTAAAATGGTTGCAGCATTAAAGGAACACGACAGTCACCCAGACCACTTCATCTACAAACTACAATGTTAACATTGCAGGGTTAACTCCTCTACTGGTTTTCATACGGAGGAACTTCCGCAGCACAAACCGAGTAATACTCTGTCACATGACATGGAGGAGCCATAGGAAACCACTGTTTCAATACAGGAAAGCTTGAATGTGCTCAGGGAGCTCGTTGCTAATGCGCATTTGGTCCTGCCTCCGTCATGATGGCGCCTGGCTGGGTGAGCAGAGACGAGTAATGAAGGGTTTTTAACCTTTCCGGTGCTGGAGGAGGCCTAAGAACAGGAACACCATATTTGCATTCCTAAGGGTATAGTGTGGAGATTTAACCATCACTCAAAGAATGTTTATTAGTTACTACTTATCTTTTAATTGTTTTAAATATATACCTTCTTGGCATTTCCCACGAGGTACATGGACTGGTCAACTCCCAAAACCATTAAAAGGGCACGACACGCATAACATAAAACTCAGTTTCCAGCTGTTAGTGATTACATCACTTGGCTCACCGAACAGCAAGTATTTTGAGATCAACAACTGTCAGACTTGATGTAAATCTACAAATTCTGTTTGAATTCTACAAAAAATGTAGAGTCTAAGGCAATCTTTTTGTATCTTGCCTGGATATTCAATTCAAAAGAAAGCGGCCTGATTCTCCTTCTCCTACTGAGCGCCGCAATTGTGGAATGACCTCTCGCACACTTTAAAATCTTCCCCAAGCCTAAAGTCCTTTAAGAGATCCCTCTCTACATACCTCAAAACAGAATGCACGTGTCATGGTTGATTATATATTTCCTACCTGTTCTATGTTACATTTTGTATTTATTGTGTATTAATATTGTTTTTGTATTTTGTTGTACCCTAATGTAACAATGCAATGATTTGTGGACCCAGGACATACTTGAAAACGAGAGAAATCTCTATGTATCTTTCCTGGTAAAATATTTTATAAATAAATAAATATTGTGTTTCTTGTTATGTATTATTCTGTCTCGGTACTTATTTATATTCCTACATCTGGGACGTACATTGAAAGAGACGCAGAGAGACATAGATATTCACTTACAGCACTGTCCGATAGAGAAATATGTTTGGTGTTAAAATTTAGTAGTAAATACAGTAAGAATCGCTTTATGTAAACGATGTGACAAATAAAGCGAATCTTAATGCTATCCAGTCGGTTTTGTTGTTGATCCTTCATTGGAGATTGATTAATAAAAAAAGATTATCAATTTGTACAAGCAGCTCAGCCACCTTTACAAATTGAATATCTGCCAAAAAGCAGAATTATGCGTTACTAGCTACCAGTTCAACT
>OW240923.1:114001715-114026551 GCA_933207985.1 Pelobates cultripes
GCGAGATATTACGCCACATGTTGGTAAATAACCCTGAATCTCACCGAGCTCGTCACGGTAACCGGGAGCCTGACTGACACAATATAAACCAGGGATACCCGCACTGCGCAGGGTCTGGGACATGGCGAGATATTACACTACATGTTAGTAAATAACCCTGAATCTCATGAGCCCGTCACGGTAACCGGGAGCCTGACTGACACAATATAAACCAGGGATACCCGCACTGCGCAGGGTCTGGGATATGGCGAGATATTACACTACATGTTAGTAAATAACCCTGAATCTCACCGAGCCCGTCACGGTAACCGGGAGCCTGACTGACACAATATAAACCAGGGATACCCGCACTGCGCAGGGTCTGGGATATGGCGAGATATTACACTACATGTTGGGGTAAATAACCCCGAATCTCACCGGAAGCCTGTCACGTAACTCGGAGCCTGACTGCACAATATAAAACTGTATTACCCTCGCATCATGCAGGGTCTGGGATATGGCGAGATATTACCATTACGTTAGTAAATAACCCTGAATCTCACCGAAATTCACGTAACCGGAGTCTGACTGACACAATAAAACTAGATAATTCAAGACCAGCGCGAGGGGAAATGGCGCAGATATTGCGCCACATGTTGGTAAATAACCCTGAATCTCACCGAACAAGCCACGGTAACTCTGAGCCCACACAATATAAACCAGGGATACCCGCACTGCGCAGGGTCTGGGATATGGCGAGATATTACACTACATGTTAGTAAATAACCCTGAATCTCACCGAGCCCGTCACGGTAACCGGGAGCCTGACTGACACAATATAAACCAGGGATACCTGCACTGCGCAGGGTCTGGGATATGGCGAGATGTTACGCTACATGTTAGTAAATAACCCTGAATCTCACCGAGCACGTCACGGTAACCGGGAGCCTGACTGACACAATATAAACCAGGGATACCCGCACTGCGCAGGGTCTGGGATATGGCGAGATATTACACTGCATGTTAGTAAATAACCCTGAATCTCACCGAGCCCGTCACGGTAACCGGGAGCCTGACTGACACAATATAAACCAGGGATACCCGCACTGCGCAGGGTCTGGGATATGGCGAGATATTACAGTACATGTTGGTAAATAACCCTGAATCTCACCTAGCCCGTCACGGTAACCGGGAGCCTGACTGACACAATATAAACCAGGGATACCCGCACTGCGCAGGGTCTGGGATATGGCGAGATATTACAGTACATGTTAGTAAATAACCCTGAATCTCACCGAGCTCGTCACGGTAACCGGGAGCCTGACTGACACAATCTAAACCAGGGATACCTGCACTGCGCAGGGTCTGGGATATGGCGAGATATTACGCTACATGTTAGTAAATAACCCTGAATCTCACCGAGCCCGTCACAGTAACCGGGAGTCTGACTGACACAATATAAACCAGGGATACCTGCACTGCGCAGGGTCTGGGATATGGCGAGATATTACGCTACATGTTAGTAAATAACCCTGAATGTCACCGAGCCTCGCCACACGGTAACCGAGCCTGACTGACACAATATAAACTAGGATACCTGCACTGGCAAGAGGGTCTGGACATGTATAGATATTACGCCACATGTTAGTAAATAACCCTGAATCTCACCGAGCCCGTCACGGTAACCGGGAGCCTGACTGACACAATATAAACCAGGGATACCCGCACTGCGCAGGGTCTGGGAAATGGCGAGATATTACGCTGCATGTTAGTAAATAACCCTGAATCTCACCGAGCCCGTCACGGTAACCGGGAGCCTGACTGACACAATATAAACCAGGGATACCCGCACTGCGCAGGGTCTGAGACATGGCGAGATATTATGCTACATGTTAGTAAATAACCCTGAATCTCACCGAGCTCGTCACGGTAACCGGGAGCCTGACTGACACAATATAAACCAGGGATACCCGCACTGCGCAGGGTCTGGGATATGGCGAGATATTACGCTACATGTTAGTAAATAACCCTGAATCTCACCGAGCTCGTCACGGTAACCAGGAGCCTGACTGACACAATATAAACCAGGGATACCTGCTCTGCGCAGGGTCTGGGATATGGCGAGATATTACGCTACATGTTGGTAAATAACCCTGAATCTCACCGAGCTCGTCACGGTAACCGGGAGCCTGACTGACACAATATAAACCAGGGATACCCGCTCTGCGCAGGGTCTGGGATATGGCGAGATATTACGTTACATGTTAGTAAATAACCCTGAATCTCACCGAGCTCGTCACAGTAACCGGGAGTCTGACTGACACAATATAAACCAGGGATACCTGCACTGCGCATGGTCTGCGACATGTCGAGATATTATGCTACATGTTAGTAAATAACCCTGACTCTCACCGAGCCTGACTGACACAATATAAACCAGGGATACCTGCACTGCGCAGGGTCTGGGATATGGCGAGATATTACACTACATGTTAGTAAATAACCCTGAATCTCACCTAGCTCGTCACGGTAACCGGGAGCCTGACTGACACAATATAAACCAGGGATACCTGCACTGCGCAGGGTCTGGGATATGGCGAGATATTACGCTGCATGTTAGTAAATAACCCTGAATCTCACCGAGCCCGTCACGGTAACCGGGAGCCTGACTGACACAATATAAACCAGGGATACCTGCACTGCGCAGGGTCTGGGATATGGCGAGATATTACAATACATGTTAGTAAATAACCCTGAATCTCACCGAGCCCGTCACGGTAACCGGGAGCCTGACTGACACAATATAAACCAGGGATACCTGCACTGCGCAGGGTCTGGGATATGGCGAGATATTACGCTACATGTTAGTAAATAACCCTGAATCTCACCGAGCTCGTCACAATAACCGGGAGCCTGACTGACACAATATAAACCAGGGATACCCGCACTGCGCAGGGTCTGGGATATGGCGAGATATTACACTACATGTTAGTAAATAACCCTGAATCTCACCGAAAGCTCGTCATTAACCGGAGCCTGACTGACACCAGGATACCCGCATCAAGCGCAGGGTCTGGGATGGTACGCAGATATTACACTACATGTTAGTAAATAACCCTGAATTCACCGAGCCCGCCACGGTAACCGGAGCCTGACTGACACAATATAAACCAGGGATACCCAAGACTGGGATATGGCGAGATATTACACTACATGTTAGTAAATAACCCTGAATCTCACCGAGCCCGTCACGGTAACCGGGAGTCTGACTGACACAATATAAACCAGGGATACCCTGCACTGCGCAGGGTCTGGGATATGTCGAGATATTACAATACATGTTAGTAAATAACCCTGAATCTCACCGAGCCCGTCACGGTAACCGGGAGTCTGACTGACACAATATAAACCAGGGATACCTGCACTGCGCAGGGTCTGGGATATGGCGAGATATTACGCTACATGTTAGTAAATAACCCTGAATCTCACCGAGCTCGTCACGGTAACCGGGAGCCTGACTGACACAATATAAACCAGGGATACCCGCACTGCGCAGGGTCTGGGACATGGCGAGATATTACACTACATGTTAGTAAATAACCCTGAATCTCATGAGCCCGTCACGGTAACCGGGAGCCTGACTGACACAATATAAACCAGGGATACCCGCACTGCGCAGGGTCTGGGATATGGCGAGATATTACACTACATGTTAGTAAATAACCCTGAATCTCACCGAGCCTGTCACGGTAACCGGGAGCCTGACTGACACAATATAAACCAGGGATACCCGCACTGCGCAGGGTCTGGGATATGGCGAGATATTACACTACATGTTAGTAAATAACCCTGAATCTCACCGAGCCTGTCACGGTAACCGGGAGCCTGACTGACACAATATAAACCAGGGATACCCGCACTGCGCAGGGTCTGGAATATGGCGAGATATTACGCCACATGTTAGTAAATAACCCTGAATCTCACCGAGCTCGTCACGGTAACCGGGAGTCTGACTGACACAATGTAAACCAGGGATACCCGCACTGCGCAGGGTCTGGGAAATGGCGAGATATTGCGCTACATGTTGGTAAATAACCCTGAATCTCACCGAGCTCGTCACGGTAACCGGGAGTCTGACTGACACAATATAAACCAGGGATACCCGCACTGCGCAGGGTCTGGGACATGGCGAGATATTACGCTACATGTTAGTAAATAACCCTGAATCTCACCGAGCTCGTCACGGTAACCGGGAGCCTGACTGACACAATATAAACCAGGGATACCCGCACTGCGCAGGGTCTGGGATATGGCGAGATATTACGCTACATGTTAGTAAATAACCCTGAATCTCACCGAGCCCGTCACGGTAACCGGGAGCCTGACTGACACAATATAAACCAGGGATACCCGCACTGTGCAGGGTCTGGGATATGGCGAGATATTACGCCACATGTTAGTAAATAACCCTGAATCTCACCGAGCCCGTCACGGTAACCGGGAGCCTGACTGACACAATATAAACCAGGGATACCCACACTGCGCAGGGTCTGGGATATGGCGAGATATTACACTACATGTTAGTAAATAACCCTGAATCTCACCGAGCCCGTCACGGTAACCGGGAGCCTGACTGACACAATATAAACCAGGGATACCCGCACTGCGCAGGGTCTGGGACATGTGAATGCAGCTACATGTTAGTAAATAACTGAATCTCACCGAGGCGCTGCGTCCGCATTGGCCGGAACCCTGACTGACACAATATAAGCCAGGGATACCACTGCGCGGGTCTGGGATATGGAGAGATATTACACTACATGTTAGTAAATAGCCTGAATCTCACGAGCCCATCCGCGGTAACCGGGAGCCTGGCCCGGCCACAATATAAACCAGGATACCTGCACTGCGCAGGGTCTGGGACATGGCGAAATATTACTACATGTTAGTAAATAACCTGAATCTCACGGAAGGCTCGTCCGCGGTAACGGGAGCCTGACTGACACAATATAAAACCAGGGATACCACTGCGCGGAGTCTGGGATATGGCGGCGAGATATTACGCTACATTTTAGTAAATAACCCTGGAATATGCGGGCCGTCACGGTAACCGGGAGCCTGACTGACACAATATAAACCAGGGATACCTGCACTGCGCAGGGTCTGGGATATGGCGAGATATTACGCTACATGTTAGTAAATAACCCTGAATCTCACCGAGCTCGTCACGGTAACCGGGAGTCTGACTGACACAATATAAACCAGGGATACCTGCACTGCGCAGGGTCTGGGATATGGCGAGATATTACACTACATGTTAGTAAATAACCCTGAATCTCACCGAGCCCGTCACGGTAACCGGGAGCCTGACTGACACAATATAAACCAGGGATACCCGCACTGCACAGGGTCTGGGATATGGCGAGATATTACAGTACATGTTAGTAAATAACCCTGAATCTCACCGAGCCCGTCACGGTAACCGGGAGCCTGACTGACAATATAAACCAGGGATAACCGCACTGCGCAGGGTCTGGGATATGGCGAGATATTACGGTACATGTTAGTAAATAACCCTGAATCTCACCGAGCCCGTCACGGTAACCGGGAGCCTGACTGACACAATATAAACCAGGGATACCCGCACTGCGCAGGGTCTGGGATATGGGGAGATATTACACTACATGTTAGTAAATAACCCTGAATCTCACCGAGCTCGTCACGGTAACCGGGAGCCTGACTGACACAATATAAACCAGGGATACCTGCACTGCGCAGGGTCTGGGATATGGCGAGATATTACGCTACATGTTAGTAAATAACCCTGAATCTCACCGAGCTCGTCACGGTAACCGGGAGCCTGACTGACACAATATAAACCAGGGATATCTGCACTGCGCAGGGTCTGGGATATGGCAAGATGTTACGCTACATGTTGGTAAATAACCCTGAATCTCACCGAGCTCGTCACGGTAACCGGGAGCCTGACTGACACAATATAAACCAGGGATACCCGCACTGCGCAGGGTCTGGGATATGGCGAGATATTACGCCACATGTGACTCCCGAGCCTGGCTGACACAATATAAACCAGGGATACCTGCACTGCGCAGGGTCTGGGACATGGCGAGATATTACGCTACATGTTAGTAAATAACCCTGAATCTCACCGAGCTCGTCACGGTAACCGGGAGCCTGACTGACACAATATAAACCAGGGATACCCGCACTGCGCAGGGTCTGGGATATGGAGAGATATTACACTACATGTTAGTAAATAACCCTGAATCTCACCGAGCCCATCACGGTAACCGGGAGCCTGACTGACACAATATAAACCAGGGATACCTGCACTGCGCAGGGTCTGGGACATGGCGAAATATTACGCTACATGTTAGTAAATAACCCTGAATCTCACCGAGCTCGTCACGGTAACCGGGAGCCTGACTGACACAATATAAACCAGGGATACCCGCACTGCGCAGGGTCTGGGATATGGCGAGATATTACGCTACATGTTAGTAAATAACCCTGAATCTCACCGAGCTCGTCACGGTAACCAGGAGCCTGACTGACACAATATAAACCAGGGATACCTGCACTGCGCTTGAGGTCTGGATATGGCGAGATATTGCGCCACATGTTGGTAAATAACCCTGAATCTCACCGAGCTGCGTCCGCGGTAACCGGGGCCACAGCTGACACAATATAAACCAGGGATACCTGCACTGCGCAGGGTCTGGGATATGGCGAGATATTACACTACATGTTAGTAAATAACCCTGAATCTCACCGAGCCCGTCACGGTAACCGGGAGCCTGACTGACACAATATAAACCAGGGATACCCGCACTGCACAGGGTCTGGGATATGGCGAGATATTACAGTACATGTTAGTAAATAACCCTGAATCTCACCGAGCCCGTCACGGTAACCGGGAGCCTGACTGACAATATAAACCAGGGATAACCGCACTGCGCAGGGTCTGGGATATGGCGAGATATTACGGTACATGTTAGTAAATAACCCTGAATCTCACCGAGCCCGTCACGGTAACCGGGAGCCTGACTGACACAATATAAACCAGGGATACCCGCACTGCGCAGGGTCTGGGATATGGCGAGATATTACACTACATGTTAGTAAATAACCCTGAATCTCACCGAGCCTGTCACGGTAACCGGGAGCCTGACTGACACAATATAAACCAGGGATATCTGCACTGCGCAGGGTCTGGGATATGGCGAGATATTACGCTACATGTTAGTAAATAACCCTGAATCTCACCGAGCTCGTCACGGTAACCGGGAGCCTGACTGACACAATATAAACCAGGGATACCCGCACTGCGCAGGGTCTGAGACATGGCGAGATATTATGCTACATGTTAGTAAATAACCCTGAATCTCACCGAGCTCGTCACGGTAACCGGGAGCCTGACTGACACAATATAAACCAGGGATACCCGCACTGCGCAGGGTCTGGGATATGGCGAGATATTACGCTACATGTTAGTAAATAACCCTGAATCTCACCGAGCTCGTCACAGTAACCGGGAGCCTGACTGACACAATATAAACCAGGGATACCCGCACTGCGCAGGGTCTGGGATATGGCGAGATATTACGCTACATGTTAGTAAATAACCCTGAATCTCACCGAGCCCGTCACGGTAACCGGGAGTCTGACTGACACAATATAAACCAGGGATACCCGCACTGCGCAGGGTTTGGGATATGGCGAGATATTACACTACATGTTAGTAAATAACCCTGAATCTCACCGAGCCCGTCACGGTAACCGGGAGCCTGACTGACACAATATAAACCAGGGATACCTGCACTGCGCAGGGTCTGGGATATGGCGAGATATTACACTACATGTTAGTAAATAACCCTGAATCTCACCGAGCCCGTCACGGTAACCGGGAGCCTGACTGACACAATATAAACCAGGGATACCCGCACTGCACAGGGTCTGGGATATGGCGAGATATTACAGTACATGTTAGTAAATAACCCTGAATCTCACCGAGCCCGTCACGGTAACCGGGAGCCTGACTGACAATATAAACCAGGGATAACCGCACTGCGCAGGGTCTGGGATATGGCGAGATATTACGGTACATGTTAGTAAATAACCCTGAATCTCACCGAGCCCGTCACGGTAACCGGGAGCCTGACTGACACAATATAAACCAGGGATACCCGCACTGCGCAGGGTCTGGGATATGGCGAGATATTACACTACATGTTAGTAAATAACCCTGAATCTCACCGAGCCTGTCACGGTAACCGGGAGCCTGACTGACACAATATAAACCAGGGATATCTGCACTGCGCAGGGTCTGGGATATGGCGAGATATTACACTACATGTTAGTAAATAACCCTGGTCTCACCGAGCCCGTCCACGCGGTAACGGGGAGCCTGACTGACACAATATATAAACCAGGGATACCCTTTCGCGGGAGTCTGGGATATGGCGGGAATATTACTACATGTTGAAATGCGTAACCCTGAATCTCCTGCGAGCCTGTCCACGGTAACGGGAGCCTGATTGACACAATATAAACCAGGGATACCCGCACTGCGCAGGGTCTGGGATATGGCGAGATATTACGCTACATGTTAGTAAATAACCCTGAATCTCACCGAGCTCGTCACGGTAACCGGGAGCCTGACTGACACAATATAAACCAGGGATATCTGCACTGCGCAGGGTCTGGGATATGGCAAGATGTTACGCTACATGTTGGTAAATAACCCTGAATCTCACCGAGCTCGTCACGGTAACCGGGAGCCTGACTGACACAATATAAACCAGGGATACCCGCACTGCGCAGGGTCTGGGATATGGCGAGATATTACGCCACATGTTAGTAAATAACCCTGAATCTCACCGAGCTCGTCACGGTAACCGGGAGTCTGACTGACACAATGTAAACCAGGGATACCCGCACTGCGCAGGGTCTGGGAAATGGCGAGATATTGCGCTACATGTTGGTAAATAACCCTGAATCTCACCGAGCTCGTCACGGTAACCGGGAGTCTGACTGACACAATATAAACCAGGGATACCCGCACTGCGCAGGGTCTGGGACATGGCGAGATATTACGCCACATGTTAGTAAATAACCCTGAATCTCACCGAGCTCGTCACGGTAACCGGGAGCCTGACTGACACAATATAAACCAGGGATACCTGCACTGCGCAGGGTCTGGGATATGGCGAGATATTACGCTACATGTTAGTAAATAACCCTGAATCTCACCGAGCTCGTCACGGTAACCGGGAGCCTGACTGACACAATATAAACCAGGGATACCCGCACTGCGCAGGGTCTGGGATATGGCGAGATATTACAGTACATGTTGGTAAATAACCCTGAATCTCACCTAGCCCGTCACGGTAACCGGGAGTCTGACTGACACAATATAAACCAGGGATACCCGCACTGCGCGGGGTCTGGGATATGAGATATTACGGCTACATGTTAGTAAATAACCTGAATCTCACCCGAGGCTCCTCACACGGTAACCGGGGCCTGACTGACACAATATAAACCAGGGATACCACTGCGCAGGGTCTGGGATATGGCGATATTACAGTACATGTTAGTAGTAACCCTGAATCTCACGAGCTTCGTCCGGTAACCCGGGGCGCCTGACTGACACAATATAAACCAGGGATACCCGCACTGCGCAGGGTCTGGGATATGGCGAGATATTACGCCACATGTTAGTAAATAACCCTGAATCTCACCGAGCTCGTCACGGTAACCGGGAGCCTGACTGACACAATATAAACCAGGGATACCCGCACTGCGCAGGGTCTGGGATATGGCGAGATATTACAGTACATGTTAGTAAATAACCCTGAATCTCACCGAGCTCGTCACGGTAACCGGGAGCCTGACTGACACAATATAAACCAGGGATACCCGCACTGCGCAGGGTCTGGGATATGGCGAGATATTACAGTACATGTTGGTAAATAACCCTGAATCTCACCGAGCTCGTCACGGTAACCGGGAGCCTGATTGACACAATATAAACCAGGGATACCCGCACTGCGCAGGGTCTGGGATATGGCGAGATATTACGCCACATGTTAGTAAATAACCCTGAATCTCACAGGCTCGTCCACGCGGTAACCGGGAACCTGACTGACACAATAAACCAGGGATACCTGCACTGCGCGGGGTCTGGGACATGGCGGATATTACGCTACATGTTAGTAAATAACCCTGAATCTCACCGAGCTCGTCACGGTAACCGGGAGCCTGACTGACACAATATAAACCAGGGATACCTGCACTGCGCAGGGTCTGGGACATGGCGAGATATTACGCTACATGTTAGTAAATAACCCTGAATCTCACCGAGCCCGTCACGGTAACCGGGAGCCTGACTGACACAATATAAACCAGGGATACCCGCACTGCGCAGGGTCTGAGACATGGCGAGATATTATGCTACATGTTAGTAAATAACCCTGAATCTCACCGAGCTCGTCACGGTAACCGGGAGCCTGACTGACACAATATAAACCAGGGATACCCGCACTGCGCAGGGTCTGGGATATGGCGAGATATTACGCTACATGTTAGTAAATAACCCTGAATCTCACCGAGCTCGTCACGGTAACCAGGAGACTGACTGACACAATATAAACCAGGGATACCTGCTCTGCGCAGGGTCTGGGATATGGCGAGATATTACGCTACATGTTGGTAAATAACCCTGAATCTCACCGAGCTCGTCACGGTAACCGGGAGCCTGACTGACACAATATAAACCAGGGATACCCGCTCTGCGCAGGGTCTGGGATATGGCGAGATATTACGTTACATGTTAGTAAATAACCCTGAATCTCACCGAGCTCGTCACAGTAACCGGGAGTCTGACTGACACAATATAAACCAGGGATACCTGCACTGCGCATGGTCTGCGACATGTCGAGATATTATGCTACATGTTAGTAAATAACCCTGACTCTCACCGAGCCTGACTGACACAATATAAACCAGGGATACCTGCACTGCGCAGGGTCTGGGATATGGCGAGATATTACACTACATGTTAGTAAATAACCCTGAATCTCACCAAGCCCGTCACGGTAACCGGGAGTCTGACTGACACAATATAAACCAGGGATACCTGCACTGCGCAGGGTCTGGGATATGGCGAGATATTACGCTACATGTTAGTAAATAACCCTGAATCTTGCACAGCCTGTTTAATTTAGAATATTTTATCTCCTACTTTTTTAAATAACCTTCTAGATCCTACAGGAGTTTCCTGTGTGAATATTATTCAATTTACAGAGCAGGAGGTAAAAACTAGGGCTGCATAAACAGAAACAAAAGTGATTTAACTCCTAAATGGCAGAGAATTGAGTAGTGAGACTGCAGGGGCATGATATATGCACCAAACTGCTTCATTAAGCTAAAGTTCTCTTGGTGCCTATAGAGTCTCTTTAATTCATGCTGTGTTTGAAGAAAAGATTTTTTTTGCTCTGCAAAAATGTTCACAATTTGTTGCTTAATCTTTATGTATGTGTCTAGGCAAAGGCTGCTAAAGCCTTGAAGTCTCTACAGTTTGCAAATCCAGGACGGCAAACTGAATTTACTCCTGAAACAAGCAAAAGAGAAACACGGCGTCTTCAGTCAAAGAGCTCAGCAGGTGGCTCCGATAGGTGAGTATGTTGGATGTGTTTTGTTTAATGTTTTGGATGTGTGTTTATATTTTTGTAGCAATGCATGTATGGCCTTTCAATTCAAGGTAGTCTTTAAAGGACCACTATAGGCACCCAGACCACTTCAGCTTAATGAAGTGGTCTGGGTGCCAGGTCCAGCTAGGTTTAACCCTTTTTTTTCTATAAACCTAGCAGTTTCAGAGAAACTGCTATGTTTATAATAGGGTTAATCCAGCCTCTAGTGGCTGTATCATTGACAGCCGCTAGAGGCGCTTCCGCGCTCTCATTGTGAATGCTTTCCTATGGACTGGCTGAATGCGTGCGCGGCTCAGCCGAGGAGGAGGAGAAGAGTCACCCGCCCGGCGCTGGAGAAAGATGTAAATTTAATCCCTTCCACCCCCTAGAGCATGGCGGGAGGGGGCCCCTGAGGGTGGTGGCACCCTCAGGGCACTATAGTGCCAGGAAAACAAGTGTGTTTTCCTGGCACTATAGTGGTCCTTTAAATATGCTATATACACTAAACATGGCTATAAAGTGAGTTAAGAGACTATTTATGTGTTTTGGTTTTTTTAAAAGGGTCTAAATAGCTGATTTGGGGAAAAAAATGACAACTCTGTTAGTCACAACTTGATTAATTTTCAATGTCTGTTCAGTAGAATTCACTGTTTAGTGAATTAACTAGGGATGCACCGAAATGAAAATTATGGACCGAAAATCTGACAATTACTTTTCCCCCAAATGATTTTTAAAAAGTTTTTTTCCTATAATTTTATTAATATTAGCCTTTTAATGAATTTAATCTAATATGAAAAACTTCCCTTCTCTTTTAGTGCCCCCCCTCACTTAATGTTCCTCTCTCCCCCTCTAGTGTCTCCCCTTCCTCTTTTTTTAGTGTTCTTTCCTACCTCCTCCCCAGTCCCATAGTGTTCTTTCCTACCTCCTCCCCAGTCCCATAGTGTTCTTTCCTACCTCCTCCCCAGTCCCATAGTGTTCTTTCCTACCTCCTCCCCAGTCCCATAGTGTTCTTTCCTGCCTCCTCCCCAGTCCCATAGTGTTCTTTCCTGCCTCCTCCCCAGTCCCATAGTGTTCTTTCCTGCCTCCTCCCCAGTCCCATAGTGTTCTTTCCTGCCTCCTCCCCAGTCCCATAGTGTTCTTTCCTGCCTCCTCCCCAGTCCCATAGTGTTTTTTCCTGCCTCCTCCCCAGTCCCATAGTGTTCTTTCCTGCCTCCTCCCCAGTCTCATTGGTTTTTTTTTTCTCCTCTCCCCTGTCCCATAGTGTTCTTCTTCTCCCTCCCCCCCCCCTCACCCCCCTGTCCCATAGTGTGCTTTACCCCAGGAATGAGTCTTGCCTTCTTACACTTCTACCTCCCTTCCCAGCAGCTCCATTCAGCTCCCCTGTCTAACTCTCGCGGCATGGTAACCAGTGGCAATGCTCTAAAGGTCACAAGACGAGATTTAGACAGGGGAACTGAAGGGAGCTACTGGGAAGGGAAGTAAGAGTGTGCTGCAGGCCACCCAGGACCATGACAACGTCTCGGTTGTCATGCCCTGATGGTGGCCCTGGTCTGCATTATCGGCAATATCAATATCTTTTTATAGATATTGAGGTCGATCCCTAATATCGAATGCCTGGAATAGCATCCCAGTGAAGTAGTAAAAGCTAATACAGGAAATGGAAGAATGCTTCTAATTTAGCAAGGCCATATCTATTGAAATTTCATAGTGGGACAAGTTGGATGGGCCAGTAAGTACTTGCTTGCCACCAAGGTCTCATTTTGTGTCTGAGACATTGGGAACAATATTGCCCTGCGAAGGTTATGTCAGTTAGCTGTTGAACCTAGCATGCTCCCTACATGTTCTAGGCATATATAAGTGATAAACATTGATTTACGCTGATGAAACTAGCGGTACATACGTCCAGATATATTAAAAGCTGTGTGATTGTAGTTTGCTAAATAATTAGGATCCCCTATGTACCCACTTATCCACTAGGTGGCATAGTACACTAAGGGAAAAACTAATTCAAAGTCCAATAATTCTTCAGATTTAAAGAATTCTGCTTTTGATATTTGTGGGTGCTGCAGTTGCTTTGTAGTGTTGTATTTCTGCGTATGTGTGCTGTTATAGTGTATGTTTGTGAGTAGTTTTGTGGTATTTTGAATACGTGTGTGTGTATATGTCATATCGTATGTTTTAGTGTTGTGTTTATGTGCCTGTATATGGGCCTGCTTGTGGTATTGCATGTGAGAGGTGGTCAGTGGCGTTGTTTGAGGGGGCAGCATCTTCTGTAACTGTGTGTGTGTGTGTGTGTGTGTGTGTGTGTGTGTGTGTACATGTTAGGCGTGTGGGTGGCTTTCCAGGAATTCAGTGGGGACGAGATTGGCCAGGTAGCGGTCAAGGGCAGGGGCTGCGATAGCTGCTGCAGCATGCTCTTCTCCAGTGCGGATTCCCATTCACAAATATAGGGAGAAAGTGATCTGAGATTACATCCTCAAGGTCTGCAGTGCGTATATTGAGGATTATCCCTCACCACCTGTAATCACAGCTCGGTTTGCTCTAGCAGATATCTGAAGTCCCACTGTCAATCCTGATAGGACAGAGCCTGTTGGACTCTGGCAGCCTTGAGGTCGGTGCAAAGGCACCTAAAGTGCCATAGGTTGCTGACTGCTGCTCTGCCTTGTAGAATAGTGTGAACAGGTCCTATGTCACCAAGTGTGAAGTATAGGCTAAAGTACATTAATGCTGTGGTTTGCGTTTGTTTAAAATACAAATATTGGAATATGTATGTGGGAAAAGGGACTCCTTATACGTGTTCCCTTAATTATACATAATTATGTATCGTCTAATGTTTACCTGCATTCGAATGGAATTGTTCCCTTCTGTTCGGTTACTGAACAGATTCTGTGGGGTCCCCTTGTTCGCAAATCATGTTTAGGCTTGATTGGAAGTTTTTGCTTGTCCCATTCTAAATATGATAAAAATTAGGCAAAAGCGGTTTTCCCGACACTATATAATCCTTGGGGGACCCTCACCCTCAGGGTCCCTCACCATCAGGGACCCCCTCCCCTTCAGCAGTTTACCTTTACCCAGCGCCAGGCTCCCTCGGCGCTGGTGACCTCTCCTCCCCCAGCCGACGTCAGCTCCCGAGTGGAGTGAGCATGGCGGCAAGTGCCGCGCGTGCATTCAAACCATCCATAGGAAAGCATTTCTTAATGCTTTTCCTATGGACGCTCTGCGCGATCGATGTGAAATTTGCATCCAGCATCGCAGATGTGCCTTTAGTGGCTGTCCAGAAGACAGCCACTAGAGGTTGGATTAACCCCAAATGTAAACTTAGCAGTTTCTCTGAAACTGCTATGTTTACATCTGAAGGGTTAAAACCTGAGGGACCTGGCACCCAGACCACTTCATTGAGCTGGAGTGGTCTGGGTGACTATAGTGTCCCTTTAATCTGTGGATAGGTATTAATGTCTCTTTTGGGTATGATGTTGGAACACAAGGCTTGTTCATATCAAAGGACTCCTTATCTAAGAGGCAATCAAGACATATGGCAAATTAGTTAGTTTATACTGAAACCAGATTTCCAGGACACTTATGTGTGACTTCTCACACCTTACAGAGTATCTCTGCTGGGATCCCAGCTTCAAAGAGCAATTTAGGTTATTATTGCCATTTATATAGCGCCAACAGATTCCGTAGCGCTTTACAATATTATGAGAGGGGGGATGTAACTATAAATAGGACAATTATAAGAAAACTTACATGAACCATAGGTTGAAGAGGACCCTGCTCATACGAGCTTACAGTCTATCTCCGATAAAATCAAATTAACCCCTTTTGAAATTGACAATACCACCTCTAACAGGCAGCCAGTTCACATTTGCACAAACATAACTTTCGTGTTACCGAACCGATCTGAGCGCTTTTTGGTTATGTTGTGCACTCAGATTGGGGCTATTCGAGAATATAATTTTTGTGGGTTCCAATACTGTTGTCGTATTTTTGTGATATGTAAAAATTGTACATACATTTTCCTATTTGAGAGATAATTGGATTAGCTTAATTAGAGCTCAACTGTCTCTCTCACACACACACAATGGCTTGTGGGAAGGAAACCCCTTTGATTTTGTATTAGAAACCCCATGCTAGGGGCACTGCATAAGAAGCAAAGTGTGGCCTCATAAAGTTCAGATTGTTGCTTTTACCCAATACAACTGGTTGCATCCATTATATTGGGAAACTCTACACAAAGGGAATAATTTCACTGTATTCAGCACATCTGGAATTGGGACTAGTGGAGGATTGAACCTGCTTTTTATATCAGATATTGTAGCAAGCCAATTTTGGGAAGTTTTATATACATTCTTATCCTTGTGGTCAGAATTGTGAAAAGGTTTTGGATAGAATTGATGTTGGGTTAAGAAATAAATCAACTCTCAATACATTTTTGATTGTTGGAATTTTGGTCCTGCCTTTTTCTATATTCACCATTATTATATTTAGTGTACTATTACATCGAACTGTTGGCATTTTTTATCTGTGGAGCGCACATATATATTCCAGTATTTGTATTTTAGATACCAAGTCGCTCACCACATGTATGTTGCAGCCCAAATTCTCATTGAATTTGTTACCCTTTTTAGTTAATATTCTGGTTTGCTTTTGTTTACCATCTATCTGTTCATCCCATACTGTATCTCTACACTCTCTCAACTTGCAGAGATATGCAGCATATGCAGGAAATTGTAAATACAGAAATGTCGCCTTCCAATACTGCGCAGCCAAAACGTGACTGTTATGTGAACGGTAGGGTGTAAGAACACTTCTATTGGGTTCCGGGTGTAACCATTTCTTACAGTATACCTCTAAAGATCAGTTCTTGATCAGCCCATTGCTAAAGGGGAAAAGTGTACATAATTTTGTGTTAGGCTTTATTTAATATTTAAAAATGCAATGCATACAGTAGGTGAATCACACTCCTTGAGGCATCTACAAAAAATTTAGAACAATATAGTGTAATATTGTCAATAGATATATAAAAGAAAATAAGAAAGAGGATCAGGTACTCACAAACCAGGAGCCAAATATAAACATATGGCTGTCATGGGAACAGCATTGGGACCATTGTGTAGGATGTCACTCTCCTTCTTTAGGATCTTCTTGTGGTGAATCTGATGCAGTAGGATAAAATGCAGCTTGCCACACTTACTTTCTTCATAAAGTATTTATTGATCCAATAATAAAGTAAATAACACACAAAAAAGAATAGACTGCAACAAAATATAAGTCCACAGTCTACTTCAATCCAGTATTTTTGGAAATGTCTGTTAAAATCCGAAACGCGTTTTGCCCAGTACCAGGGGCTTCCTCAGTCGGCATTAAGTGTTCAGTCTTCCTCTGTGTCTTTTTATATTTATTAGTGTGGGTATTTCCGGGTTTTGCTATAATCCGTGGAACGTATGATACGTTCAGTTCCAGGCGCCATAGAGTTTCACTTCCGGATTGTAGATACCACGTGGGTGCAAAATTGATGTAATTAGAACGCACGACGTATAACGTGTGCGTTCCACCTCGGAAGTTCTTTCAAGTCCGATATATTAATATACTACACAAAGTCCTACAACGGGGGTACATTTCCCATAAAAATACATATAAATATAGAACAATTGGTCACAAAGTATAAGTGCAATTTTAAAAGTGCCTGTGCATAACTTATAATGAAAGGGTGCTAAAGAGTGCAAAGGTTGTCTTTATTAATACTGAAGTGCTATTACTTTTATTGTGTGCTCCAAGAAAGTGTCTTCAAATTGAGAAGTAGTGCACCAGCTGAACTTTTCTGTACATTGTACATGCATATCGAAAAAAAATTTTTTAAATATTTATTTTCTCTCTCTCTCTCTCTGTGATTTGCAGGCAAATCTTGCCGTCAAAGAATAAAATCTATGACCAGGCTGGAGTTCTTATCTCCAGTGGAATGGACCTCTGTGATTGTTTGGACGAGGAATGCCTGGGATGCTTCTATGCATGCAAAAAGTGTGGCTCTAACAAGTGCGGCATAGAATGCAGATGTGACCGCAAATGGCTCTATGAACAAATTGAGGTTGAAGGAGGGGCAGTAATCCGAAACAGACATCTAAGTTGAGGTGTTGATTAATAGAAAGGAAGCATGTGTGCCAGAGGCCATTAGTCATTATTCAATGCTGCCACAGTCAACGTTTCAAGACTTTGTTTGAACAGAAGTGACCTCAAGAATGCTGAAGCCAATTCAACGTAGCAAATCCGTTAACTTTTGTGTTACCTGGTTTTGGAGTTTTTATTGGTTGTTGTGGTTTTTTTTTTTTAATCCTCTCCTTCCCTCAGATGTATGTACCCAAGTTTACAAGGGGCTCTGTCTGTTTTTATTGAATTTTTTTTTTTTTGCCCCACTTATGTTTTTTTATACTTTTTTTGATTGTTCATGGGAAGTTAACATAATATTGTGGAGACTATGTTAGATTTCCACGTTATGGATGCATAAAATATAAACTGCATTTTTTCCCTGTACATATACCTGGGTTAGACATCGGGTCGCTGTTCACTGTTATAGATATTAATCTCTGACAAAGCTACCAAAGTGTTGATGACCGTTATTGCAGTTGTAGTTTTACAGCAGTTGGACAGCTACCCTAATTTACAAACGCATATTTAAATTTTACAGCTAAATTAAACAAACCCCGACAGTAAAGTTTATAATGGAACAGAAAGTATTTGAAAACACTCTCAGTGGATATCATTTGTATCCTGTTAAAGTTCTGCTTTTCTATACACTTTAATATATGCATTTTTATATTTCCAAAAGAATTTCTCTATCTTATTATGCTGTAGTGTACATTACAAATAAAGTATTCTGTTACAAAATGTAACTATTAAAAGTAGCAGTTTGTTTATCAATGTATTTGCTAAAGATTGTTCATGACCTGCACTTATTCAAGTGCTTTATCTGTGAAGTGTTTCCTCTATTTTTAATTTTATTAAGATTTCAATAGAAATTGGGGCACTTTTATAAAGGAACCTTGTTGCATCCCCCTGGCTGTGTGATAACCCGTCCTGTTATATTTCTTGGTTTGTTAAGCTTAGTGGGTCTAAATTTAAGAGGCAGCAATTGTCCAGACCACCTGCCTTGAAAGACATCTATTGAGCTGCATTGGGAAGTCTGTGATTAGATCGACACAAAGTATGTGCTTACATGAGGAAGGCTTTTAGATATACCTGCAATGAAATATGCATATTTGCATGCATGTTTCATTAGGGGTGTATCTACTAAGCAGTGATTATTTTGGGATTGGTGCTGTAAGTGTCCCTTTAAAATAATTGTGTTTTTTTTTTTTTTTTAAACCTTTGTGTGGTGAAAGCATGAGCAATGCATACATTTCTTTTATGAAAAGTGTTAAGGAAACCTTTCAAGCATCATAACCATTAGAGGACCATATAGTGGTTATGGTGCAAACAGGATCCTGTCAGGATCTGGCAACCATCTCCATTACGAATGGAATTTCTCAAAATTTAGCTTAGCCCAAAAAGAGCAAGGCTGAGAGGGTCAGCTGACTGCTTTCGGCCATGGAGTGCCCCTCCACGGTATGGTTTATCTCACGAGCGCAAACAAACTCTGTACAGGGGATTCCAATTCTCAGTGGAAGAAGTGATAGTCAGTCTCAGTACTTTCCAAGTAATTTGGCAAACTACTTGAGTGGTTATTCTGCATGATGTGTTTTATTTAATTTTAGGCTCTCCCATCAAAGCTCGCTTCCCTTCTTGCAAATTCATTCTTGATTATCCAATGCTTATCATAGGGAAGCATTGAGAATTAAATATCCGTGGACTGTGTGCATCCAATCAAATGCTTCTCTTATGGAAGCATTGAATCCATTGCTTCTCTGCATTTTGACATCCTCCTGCAATGTGGAAGCACTTCTAGAGGCTGTTTATGAAGACAAAACAGACAGTTTTCACTGAAGGCTCCTGTACCTAGACCACTTCATTGAGATGAAGTGGTATGACTACTTTAATGTCCCGAAATCTGAAACTCTTGAATGGAAAAATGCTGCCAACGGAGAGATTGATAGTTACTGGTCTACAGTGTACATGATGCCAGTATGACTGAACACCAGCACACTAAGCATTATTTCATACATGTTTTAGAAATAAATTACTTTAGCTTTGTTTCTGCAGACTTTTTTTTTTTTTTGGTTGCGGGGGGGCGGGGGTGAGGGGAGTTTGTCTCTCTAATAGAATAGACATTCAGCACTACTAGAAATGAGTAATGCTGGGATAGAAGAGAGAGGTAGGAGCTTGATTTCCAAATATGAACTTTTCCCTTCTCAAACTAGGACCTTTACTAGCTATAAACATAATAAGCTTTTCCAGATACCTTTTATAAACCCTTATGTATGTATTGCAACGTGTTCTGTCTTGTGCATCTTTCAAGTGCATAACAAGTGTTACAGCTACTGCCATCACTAGTGACCGCTGTGAGGAAAAAAATAAAACATTGTCTATGGAAGGGTCTTGCGGGATCTTCCATAGACATCAGTGTTGTGGTCTTGCACATGCGCGAGTACTGTACTGATGTGGGCTTATGACAGATGAAGCGCCAGTAGCTGAAGATCAACTGAATGCTCATGGCGGCAACAGTGAGGGTCACTATCAGGAAAGTAAAACACCGTCCCCTACATCCCCATTCACCTGTACTGCAAGTGGCAAAATCACTAGTGGGGGTCTCTAACAAAATATTCCAAGAACCCAGAAGGTGACAGCTGTTCTAAGAATGTGTATGATCATGTATGTTATTGCTAACTGCTGCAAATGTCAGGTCCTGTTTCAGGCCAGTATTTAAAGCCTTGCTCTTGTGTAGTCCCCCTGGCCCACTTTGACTGGGATCTTCATCCTCTACATTTTAGGGTGTATTTGTGGCAAACTACCCTTTTTACGCAAGTTTGCCACGAGCTCCTGGTGAAGCCTGCTTGCCAGCCTCCTGCCCAGACTATGGGCCCTGCAGGGAAACCTGTAAAAGACTACCGAACGTGACAGACTGTTAGCACTGATTTCCCTGGAGCTGTTTTGGGCATGGGGCCATGCTTGCAGTCAGTCAAAACTGACTTCCAGGAAATTCCTGAACCGATCTGGGTGATTTTTGGATATGTTGCTCACCCAGATCGGGGCTATCAGGGGATGTAACTTTTATGGGGTTTAGTATGTTTTTAAGGTACTTTTTGGGGGTTTTATAAAATGTTATGATGTTTTCTGTGCTTGTAGATAATTGGGTTAGATTAGTACAGTTCCTGATTCAATTATCTCCTAAGCACAGAGGAGGGATTCTATTGTTTGTGTATGGGAGTGTCTCACTATGTGACTGTTTTTTATTGGTTTGTTCACTTTGTGTCTCTGTGCCCAACAAGGTCCATCTTGCATAAAAGGCCAGTGTGCCTCCATTAAAATCTATTCCAGCTTACACTCCAAAACTGTGTGCTGTCCTGTTATTGGAGGCTGTTCCAGCTTGCAGGGGATTCAACAGGGAAAGTCCTTGTAAGGACTAGAGCTAATTCCCCATTCGGCTCCAGGAAGGAGTGGTTCCAGGGCCCCAGTCAAGCCACTGCGTATGTGGGAAGAAGTGCTGCGGTTTGTCCCCTGTTCCAGCTAGGACGGGGTCCTTGGTGGAGGTACCCCGCTAGGGGTACAGGGAGCTACATTACAGTATGCATTAAACCTTTTAATTAAAAAAAATAAACCTAATTTAGTTCAAAACAGCCAAGCTGTGTAAAGTTAGTTGAGTTAGGGAATATTATCCTACTTTAGTTTTGGACTAAATTTTGGTTTTAATTTTGCTGTTTAGTAAATCATTACCCCATAAGATGTATTCTAATCAGAAAAATAATACACTGGGCAAAATTGTTAAGCGGGAAAATTTGTTACCTGTGTTTCAAGCAGAGCATTGTTTTTTTTTATTTTTATTGTTTGTTCCCTGCTGGAATACTCCCATTTCAGGGTAAATAATCTGTTGCTACAGTTACAATACTTTGGTTGTTTGAGATTCCCAATTTCACAATTTAGGCAGTTACTTGTATAGACTCCTGGGCCCTGGTTTAACTCCAGTGATTGAGATTACTGACAGCATTAATATTTCATCATTGTGGTTTAAATACCATAATGAGCAGCATACAATCTGTAGCAGAGCTACTCCTATGGAAGCTGGGGGAACCGATTCAGTACTTGTTTAAAGTCACAGTATCCAGTAAATACCATCTGTATGGAGGTTATGGTTCAGGTCATAAATACACATCAGCTCTAGCTGTCTATAACAATCCTTCAGCAAATAGCTGCCAACATACATTGAGGGAGGGTGGGTGAATGTCTACTATATCCCAGGTGGGATTTTTGTTACTAGCATTGTTTCAGGTGCCACTATAACCTTTAGCTTAGGCTGGAGGACCTGGGCACTGTCTTACATTAGGGGTTAAACCACTTACAAACCATTTAAACCCCAGTGTAGTCCAGTCAATGCTGAATGCTCTGCCTTTTTTTTTTTCTTTCTTTCTTTCTTTCTTTCTTTCTTTCTTAAATTTATATAGCGATGGCAGTTGCTGTTTAGATTTGTAAATAAAAGCAAATACTACTGGTTTTACAGAAACCATGCAGTAGGCATAACAAAGTGCTGATTTATAAGCAGATTGTATTATCAATCTATGAATGTAATAGATTTTTTATACTGTGTATTGTCAGGCATTCAGTGTGAATTTAAGGTGAATTTCAGAACCTAGACCAATATATCCAAACTGAAGAAATGTCTTATGTGGAGAAAATGTTGGCCTAAAATGTTAAATTAATTCTGAACTGCTGACTATTTACACTTTACTAAATACTCCCATAAGTCATTTGAAAACTGTAAGTAGCAGAAAAATTAGCAAAGAAAGTTATTTAGAATTTTTTTTATTCCAATTTTAAACATATTTTAGTTAGTAATGTGCTACTCTAAAAGTAAATATATATTTACCTTTAACTCAGTATCTTGTGACTGCACATTTTTTATTTTCCTTTTCTCTCTGTAATGTAATTCAAACTGACATCTCAGTTTCCATTTATATCATGATGGAGTGTACCCCATGCAATACTCTTTAATTTGTCTGTTTTGTTTTTGTATTTTTGCATTTTTTCCTCATCACACGAGATAAAACTAATATTGATCCCCAACCCATCTCCCTTCCTGACTACAGCAATTCCGTGTTAATTTACTTTCCTATCTCCTGTCCCCTCTGCAATCGATACGGAATGCTGTCACTTGTCTGTCATTGCAATCTCCTCTCAATACTTTGTAATGGTTGTCTCTCTTTTTTAAGGTCCGATTAAAATCTCTAATTTCTACAGCACTTTTTAATACTTACTTTAATTCTGTTTTTAGGAAATGTGTTCCAGACCATTCCCTCTGTGACGCCCATTACAATTCCAGCATGATTACATTGACTGATTACTCTGTACATGAGCTGGTGTTAAGAACAGAATTAGTATGTGTCCAGTATAAGCTCTCTGTATTACTGTGTGTGAAGACACAGTATTTGTATCCACTATATGCTCTCTGTATTAGTTACTATGAAGACACAGTATTTGTATCCACTGTATGCTCTCTGTATAAGTGTGGGTAGAGACACAGTATTTGTATCCACTATATGCTCTCTGTATTAGTGTGTGAAGACAGCCTCAATATTGAGTCTCGGGAGGGGATGTTAGCACTGGGTCGGTGCTTGCTGCGATCTGCTTCCCTCCTTATTTCATCTATATATATGTTTATGGTTTAACTATCTCCCGGGTAATCAGAGGCATTAAGGAATAGAGTGAGATTCTTTCCTAAGAGTCTTAGCATCTAAGTACAGACGTGTGCTGACCAATTCCGTTATTAGGCAGGCTCAGGAGTACACTCTATAGATCTCTATTTATTCTATCTTTCGTTAGATCAGTATCCATTATATTGTTATGGATACTCACTCTATACCTTAACAGTCATATTGAGCTATATAGACTTACTATATTATTATTATGATATTTATAGAGCGCTGTCAAATTCTGCAGCGCTTTACAATGGGTGGACGAACAGACGTAGTTGTAACCAGACAAGCTGGACACACAGGAACAGAGAGGTTGAGGGCCCTGCGCAATGAGCTTATCATGCTAGAGGGAGTGGGGTAAAATGACACAAAAAGGGAAGGATAGTATTAGACTAATGACAGTTACAGAAGAGGAATCAGTCAGGACCTATTAACAGTTTAATTGACACGCTTTTATGAAGAAGTGGGTTTTTAACGATTTTTTGAAGGAGTGGAGACTGGGTGAGCATCTAACGGAAGAGGGAAGCGAGTTCCACAGGAACGGTGCAGCCCTCGAGAAATCTTGAAGGCGAGCATCAGAGGTGGGAGTAGGGACAGAAGATAGACGTATCTGTGTGTAAACTCAATGTCTCTGATCAAGTTACATGCAAGTAATGCAGGGATTTTCCCTACACCAGTATATCACTAATATCTATTGCCACAATTTCCATATACCGCTATAATTAGTATAGGAGAGATCGGTTCCAGGGCCCCAGTCAAGCCACGGCGACTGCGGGCAGAAGTGCTGCGGTTTGTCCCCTGTTCCAGCTAGGACGGGGTCCTTGGTGGAGGTACCCAGCCAGGGGTACAGGGAGCTCCGTTACAATATGCTCTCTGTGTTAGTGTGTTTGAAGACACAGACTCAGTGTTTGTATACACTATATGCTCTCTGTATTAGTTACTATGAAGACACAGCCACAGTATGTATCCACTATATGCTCTCTGTGTTAGAGTGTATGAAGACACAGCCCCGGTATATGAGTCCAATATAATCTTTGTGTATGAGCTGTTGTGAAGACAATTTAACCCCTTAAGACCACAGAACGCCCTGCGATCTTATGTACTTACCCGGTCGCCGGCGATCCCACACCGGTGATCGCGGTATGGAGACTTACCTGGGAGCCCAGGGAGTCGCCTTCCATCCTCTTCGGCCCCCATGGGCCATGTGATCGTGAGGTCCTTGCGAGGAACTCGCGATCACATGGACGGCATAGCTGTCCAAGGCATTGCCAGCAGGGGGAGTGCCTGTCATGACAGGTACTCCCCC
>OW240923.1:114026651-114098523 GCA_933207985.1 Pelobates cultripes
TGTGTCCCGTCGCCGGAATCCCCCTGAAACTCTTATTTTCAACTACTGAAACCATCCTGTATCCTGGCTCCTGAAAACATCCTGATCCTCTATGGAGACTCCGTGTGTCCCGTCACCGGAATCCCCCTGAAACTCTTATCTTCAACTTCTGCAACTCTGCAAAATCCTGTAAGCAACCTGTACCATATTATACTGGAATCTACTTACCTGTCTCAACTGCTGCAACACTGCACGATCTTGTAAGCAACCTGTATTTCATTATTCTGGAATCTACTTACCTGTCTCAACTGCTGCATCTCTGCATAATACTTTAAGCAACTTGTACTCTATTACACTGAAAGTGTAATCTACTATCTACTAATCTACTATTAATCTACTTGGAAATACCTTCAAACCTACTTCTATATAAAATACTTTATTCATTTACTTTCAAAGTATCCTGTTTGTGGCATATTGCCTTTATTCTGTTTTAGCTCTCAAAGTATCCTTTTTGTGGCATATTGCCTCAATTCTTGCTTTCAAGTAAATTGTTATCTCTAAAAAGACAAATAAAGTTTCAACCAATAACCCCGGCAATTGTCTCCTCTCTGACCTGCTCCAGGAACATGACATATGCTCAATTAGATTGAGATCTGGGGAACTTGGAGGCCAAGGCAACACCTTGAACCAGGGCTCGACAAATCCCAGGTGCGAGGTCGCCATGGCGACTAAGAATTTTTTCCTGGCGCCGGGGATTTGCCAGCCCGTCCCCTCCTCCTCCTGTCTCTCTGTCTCTGCGCGCCAGAAGGAAGTGATGCGGCTGAAAAGAGTGGTCTGCTGCTGATCCAGACTCCCACTCTCCTGTCTCTGTTATCTCAGTGCGCTGGGAGGAAGTGAAAGGAACTGTTACTACTTCCTCCCGGTGCTGAAACCGAGTAAGAGAAGGACAAGCTGACAGGGAAACAGGTTGAGATGTCTGTGGACGCAGAGTCACCCGCCCGATCGCCCATTCTGTAGAGCAGCCCAACCGACTGACCATTCGACAGAGCCACACACCCGCACGCCGGCTCGCCCATTCCCCTGCGCTGGTCCAGCACCGGGAGAAAGTAGTTAAGTTGCTTTCACTTCCTCCTGGTGCACTGAGATATCGGAGACAGAAGAGTGGGAGTCTGGATCAGCGGCAGCCCACTCCTTTCAGCCATATCCAGCCCCACTGTAACCTGCTCCTAGTCCCACTGGACCCAAGGAAAGCCCCTCCTGCACCCACAAGGTAGGTACGAGGAGGGTGGTAATATATGTATTTATCTTTTTTTCTGTGTGTGCGCGTATGTCTGTATGTGTATGTCTGTATGTGTATTTGTCTCTGTGTGTGTGTGTATATATAAAAAAAAGTGAGTGTTTGTACATGTGTGTCTGAGTGTGTGTACATATATCTGTGAGTGTGTTTGTGTGTGTCATTCTGTATGCTTGTGTATATGTATGTCTTTCTGTGTGTATATGTGTGTCTGTATGTATGTTTCTGTCTGTCAGTGAATGTTTAGGTCACCAGCTCCCCTTCAGTCACATGTGAATAGTGTTTTTACTTACCTTTTTTTCGATGTGCCTGTCTTCCTGCATCTGTCATGCCTCCATAGCTGTGATAATCAATCTTAATGATCTCAGCCAATCCAATGCTTTTCCATAGGAAAACATTGGTAAGCTATTGAGCATGTGTGGCAAAACACTGCTTTAAATCCTGCATCTCTATGGGGAACGTCCAGCTCCTCCATGCAGAGCGAGGAGATTATGAATGAAGATAGGAGACTCTTTAGTGTCCAGATAGCAGAAACTTTAGTTAGGAGTTAGTTTTTTTTCAACAACAAATATAAAATTCTTAAAGGAACAATCTATAGACACGAGAGCCATTACATTAAGCTACAGTGGTTCTGGTTACGATAGTGTTCCTTTAAGAATTGTATTTTTGTCGTTGGAAAAACACTGGCTCCTAACTATTTTAGCTGGCTCCTATATTTAAAGCAAATTTGTCAAGCCCTGCCTTGAACGCTGTCATGTTCTGCAAACCATTCCTGAATAATATAATCCTGCTGAAAGAGGCCACTGCCATCAGGAAACACCATTGCCATGAAGGACATGGGGACCCGGTGCAAAACTGCTCCGTGGGCCCCCCCTCCCCCTCTCCCTTCTCCCCTGTCCCCTCTCCCCCTCCCTCTCCTGATCTGTGGGCCCCCCGATACATAGACACAAACACATACACACAGACAGACACCCCCGACAGACACATACATACACACATACACACAGACACACACATATATACACACAGACAGACACACACACATACAGACACATACACACATACATACAGAGACACACACACATACAGAGACACAGACACACACAGAGACACACACATACAGAGACACAGATACACACACATACAGACACATACACACATACATACAGAGAAACACACACAAATACACAAAATGCTTCCTACCTTTTGTTACTTTCCCTGGGGTCCAGTGGGGGATCAGCCTGACGGGTGTCAGAGTTCCCACTCTGACTCCCTCCTCCTTCCTCCCGCACGGGCTCTCTGTATGCTGGGAGGAGTGATCGGGGAATCACTTCCTCCTAGCAGTGATGTCATCACAGGGCACCCGGTCGCTCTGTTAACAGCTGCGACCGGGCCCCCTCACAAGCCATATCCATCGGGTGGCCCCTTAACATACGGCTCCGGCGGTTTGCCGCGTGGGCCGAGGCCACAAAATGTGGCAGCTAGTCCCCAGTCGCGGGGGTCCGCAGGGTGGCTGGGCCCCCTGGAGTGACGGGCCCGGTCGCAGCTGTGAGTCCTGCGACCGCGATATGTATGCCGCTGGGTGTACGTGGCCCGGATCAATCTCTAGGTAGGTGGTACTTGTCAGGGGAACATCCACATAAATGCTAGAATCCTAGGTTTCCCAGCATAACACTGCATCTGCTGGCCTGCCCTTTCCTGTCAGTGGTTTTAATGTTGTGGCTGATCAATTTAATGCATCTATTTGCAGTTAAGGGTTACTCTAACGCTTTGCCAGAATTAGCCTTTTTAGGTTTGCTCTGTCCTATTGCACATTGCTATTAGGTCCTCCTTGAGATTAACAACAAATTAGTGTTAAAATTTACATGTAATCCAGTACCAAGCAAAGCTACTGGTGCTAATCTCCATGTGACATCATAGAGAAGTCAGTGTTTGGACTATTTCGCCCACTCAGTGAGCATGCACGCCATCTAGCCGTTAAAGGGAGGGTGGAAGGATTTGGGAAGGGAATACCGATTAAAATAAAAGAACAAAAGAACAAAGCAACGAGGGGAGTAGAACACAGTAGGAGGGAGGGATGGTGGGACTGAGGAGAAAGCAATCTTCCCCTAGCAGGCGCTCTACTCTTTCATGCAGAAACACTGCACATCCAGTCTCCCATCACCATGACCACTTTGAATCACCAAAGTGGTCATGGTGGTTGGAGTATCCCTTGAATGCTACAAAACATTAATAGTTTCTGAATGTGCTGTATGTGTTTACATGACAAAATGGTAAACACAGAGGCTATAATACATGCAATGATTTATTTTAAATAATAAACATGGTGACTTTTTTTGTAGAAGAGTCTTAATCAGGATGAGATGTAAATAAGACCTGCTATATTGTATAACTTGTAGAGAAAAACTGTTAAATTAATACTTTGTGATAGGCCACATTATTGCAGAAACAATATATTATTTAGCATTATACGTCAGTAACAGATACATTTTACATTCTGAAATGTGTTACACCATATAAATAATTTCACAGTTATAACCAGGAATCCAGAAAACCATCAAATATTCTGCAGGCGTGCAAAACCACAACTTCCGGGTTCAGTTACATGAGTATTGGGTCATCAGAACAGTATATAATTCAGATATTAATCCAGATTTTGAAAAAACAAATCTTTCAGATGAACTCACCTTAGCTTTCAGCAGAGACCATTTTCACGGCCGATTCTGGCATTCCAGAAAGTATTTCAAGAAAGGAGATCTGATATGTTTTCACTAGTTAGTTTCACAGGATTCTTGTCGTACTGCCAAATCCTGGGTCTATCAAAAACAATCCTACATATTCTGGGAAATATAAACAGACATCATGTCAATGAATTCCATGGAGATCCCCCCCATAAGTTCACTTGTAAATTGCATCAGCCAAATACAAAGATATAAAGAAAATAAACCAAGAACGATTTGCGAGTGCTTGCAAAGCCCAGTATAGTAAATTAAAATCGTTGCAGTCAGACGTCAGCAAAAAAGGTCTACGCTAGTTACTAACATTTGCACATTCCCGCCCAATTATCTTGACATTTTACGAAACATTTGGTAATCAGACTCAAGTGTTTACTGTATTCTGTTACAAATTTACTCAACTATTTTAGCCCAAGTTATTCAGATTTTTATTTGTTACAGTTTTCGAGTGTTTTATGTATAGATACACTTATACAGTATATTAATGCATTTGTATACAAACATGTTATATATAAAATTATGTTTATAGTATACAAATGTAAATATT
This sequence comes from Pelobates cultripes, assembly GCA_933207985.1. Taxonomy (NCBI): domain Eukaryota; kingdom Metazoa; phylum Chordata; class Amphibia; order Anura; family Pelobatidae; genus Pelobates; species Pelobates cultripes. Next base: position 114,031,207 of record OW240923.1, read on the forward strand.
TATATAAATTAATTGTAGATTATGCTAGCTTTAGTGTACCTATAATCTTAATTTTATTAATGACAGGAGGCGAGTATTTGCTTTAGTCTCTCTTTACTAGAACTCCACAGCAGCATAGAAAAACAACCAATCAGAAAAAAGTTAGGTACTATAAAACCCTCTTCCCATTGCATCATTTCCTCTTTCAAGCTGCAACAAAACAGAACAAAGGCAGAAAAAATAATGGGAAGCAACGAAGTCCAGATACGATGAATACAGCAATGTCCAACGTCTGAGAAGAACTGTCAACCGGATAGCGTTGATGGACTGAAAATAAGTCAATGCCCACCATCCACGAAGAAGAGCCACACCAGATAGTGCTGAAGGACTGGAAACTGAAACGAGAGAAAAACAGAATCGAACAGGTTGATTATCCAATGAAATGTATTTTGAATAAACTTGTAGATACCCAATGTAGCAAAACAAAATTACCTTAATATGTAGATATCCCAACCCTACTTATGAAAAACAGGCATAAGGACAGGTGACAGGTAGCTGAAACAACAAGCAGAGTTGTATACATACCTGATAAATCCAAACTATAAAATTAAACAAGGGAGGGATAAGAATGGGTGGGAAATACTCGCCTCCTGTCATTAATAAAATTAAGATTATAGGTACACTAAAGCTAGCATAATCTACAATTTTATAACATGACAGGAGGCTTCGTATTTGCTGTTTTAACGCTCAGCCAACAAATCCAACGCTGCTTGTTTCACTGGTACCCATTCCGAGAATATTAGAGCAAACCTAAATCGACCTTCCAACTGCGAGAAGTGACCTCCGTTGATAGATCCATTGTACGTGGGGTTACGACCTGTTCCCTAGCAGTCGGTCCATGGGCAGCCAAGTTGACCTATTAGCCATATTCCTGTAGGTGTAAAGTGCCGAGGGGTCGCGAGAAGAGACTTCCACCGTGTCTCGACTCTTGATGTGAGAGGTGATTCCTCCGATCGTGTCAGGTTCACCAGGCGATGTGGCCTTGCAGACAAACTCCAACCTCAGGCCGGCGCCTAAGTCCACCGTCAATACTCGAATAGAACCGAATAGTGTCTATTCGTTCCTTTATGACCTACCTGGTGAATTGTCTCCTCTGAAATAAAGTTATATACAGATAATAGTGTGGACAATACTAGCTGTATCCTAAGAGACTCCAGTCTACCAACTGGACTGTGTAATCCACGGCTGCGGTCTAGAAATGACATCCAAAGGGCGTCCAATCAAGGTCTCAAACTGAACTCGTGTGGTAAACGGTGGTCAACTATTCTGGGAATTGTGGATCCTGGAAAGCTCAAAAGGATGGGATCGGAAACCGGGGTTGAGATTTCCATCCAAATACATCATCCTCTAAGAGTGCTAAGATGGCCGGATCCAATAGAGTTTAGGACCGTATAACACAGAAGAGCCCTTACGTGTTGCAGTGAGTGTGAGATACTCTGGTTACCATTTGTACAATCCTGTTCCATGCCCAACCTGTCAATATTCGTGTAGGGGTTCCTGGCCTACACGCCACCTACAAGATAGGGAATAATATAGTGAGACTCCTAGGTTCCTGTCTCATAGACTGTCTAAGCATGTATCTCCCAGTGTAGGTTTCCTTGATGGTAGTTGAATAGGAAGGCTAGTGAGAACCCAAATCAAGATGGTTCCCGTGATGGATATAGAGTCCGAACACTGTTCTCAAGGTGTGTTCAGAGTTGTAGGAGCAGTCCTGCCAACTTTATCTCAAGATTGTAAGGACCAGGGAAGCCAAGTCCTGAGAATTTCGGTTTCTCCATGCGATCCATTCATACGGTGCACCTGAAAACCGTTTATGTGAATTTTCCAGTCTTGTTACTCAAGTGCCCGTTTGCCCTATGCAGGTCTCAGAATCTCATGCCACCCTTACACGGGAGAATAGTCTGCACAGTTTGTACACAATGAATATCTGAAACAGAGTGCAAAGTCTGTTTGATATAGCACAGGTTTTACCAAAACCTGTACTCTTGTAAGAACTGAGGTTCCTCCTTAGCCGTACTGTCTCCCGGAATGTGTGTACATAAGTGGGAAACCTCCCCCACTAATACCTCTGAGGGCATTTCTCATGTGGATTACAAGATGGATCCAGACAAACTATGTATACCTAGCCCGATCAGGTAGCCCTCTAGAACGAAATCAGTAGCGCGGACATCATATTTAAATTGGATGTAGGAGGGACGCCCCTCTATGCGGTCATAGTTGACCTGTACAGGTACAAGCCTGTGTGAGGAACAAATGGACGGCACCATAGTGCGTTGAGTGTATGAGAGAGTCGCACTCTGTAAAATGTGATCGCACTCTGAGTCCGCGTTCCTTCTATGAGAATGAGTCACTCGGAGCATGTCCTCTATATCTAGCTCAGTATCGGGCCGAGGTTGAGGGAGGGCCACGCCCTCTAATAATGAATCAGTGTCCAATTCGGTAAATGAGAGGGGTTCGCCCTCAACTCTTGAAAAATAAAAATATCAGTCTCGGGCCGAGGTGAAGGAGGGCCGCACCCTCTGTAATCCAAACCAGAGTCCAGTAGAGACTCAGGGTGACCAAACGTGGGGTTACACCCTTATTTAATATAAGCAAAGTATACAACCTCGGGCCGTGTCCGACCTTAAGAGAAAGGGGTGATGAGAAAAGTACGTTTCGGAGCTGAAGATGGTAACTATCAACGGACCGCCCGGATCCCGTGCGTGCGCGCGGGCTCCAGGATGACCGTCGGTAGTCTGAGGAAAGCTGGAGACGTTCTCCGCAATCCACAAGTGCCCGGGAGGTCGGAGGAGGTCAAGTCAGGCCTCTCGACGACCCGAGCAATAGGACAATAGAAGGCACGAAAACAAAGAAACGACCAATGAAGTAGAAAGTGGAAAATACGTACCTCGGAAAGCAGGTCGGATAGCAGAACTGGAAAAAAATGAATCAAGTGAATCCAGTTGAAAAGGTCAAGAGCTAAACATGACATAGAAAAACACTACCTATACCTAATATGGCGTCTGAGCACTGTTCCCTGCTTGTGCGAAATTCCCATTGGAGATGTGTCGTCGTTGGGTATAACCCGTAATTGCGTGCCCGGGAATTCTCATAAAAACTTTACCCTTCAGGGCATGAGGTGTAGGGCCTTCACCCCTCCAATCACAGTTAGATGTCCATATCCTGGTGTCCTCTTGGATAATCTGGCAGCAGTGTCTGTCCGGACACCCACCTAGAGGGTACTGTGCTTACTTCAGTGATATTCCCCGAGGTTTGTGGTCCAAAGGGGAGTTCGGGCACAGGTAGAGCAGGCCAATCTTATGGGCACAGACAAAGCTGGCCAATCTTATGGGCACAGACATAGCAGGCCAATCTTATGGGCACAGACAAGGCAGGCCAATCTTATGGGCACAGACAAAGCAGGCCAATCTTATGGGCACAGACATAGCAGGCCAATCTTATGGGCACAGACATAGCAGGCCAATCTTATGGGCACAGACATAGCAGGCCCATTAATGGGGCACAGACATAGCAGGCCAATCCTGGGTTTCATCTTAAATGAGTAATGGGGACCTCTGAGTTTGGCAGAGTCCCCTAAATATCTGTAAATCCTCCGGGAATCCTGTGACCTAGTACCCTTAGACACTAATCTTAGACAGCGTACTACTGTGTGAATAAACCGTAACCGGGACTGGCGGTCCCTAAGTGCCCAGCAGGCAACATAGAGGTAAAACCAGTTGTATTGGGTTTAAGCTGGACATGTTCCAGTGAGTGTCCATAAAATCAAGCTCTGCTGAGCAATACCTTCTTTAAGGTGCAAATTGTAATGCACATGTACATACAGATCCGTATGAGATATCTTATCTTTATTGTAGGTCATCATCATCCTCGTACCGCCTGAAGGGTATTGTACTCATGGTCTCTTCAGGAGTAGAGCAAAAACAATTGCCAACTCAATGAATCTTCCCAAGAAGCCTGATAAGATAGAATAGTATCGGCATAGACAGGACTGACATCTACCGTCAGTGAAACTCACAGCAATCCGTGAGATCTATGGCACTAAGACTCACAGCAAGCGGTGCTATATACACTGACATAGAACTCACAGAAATCTGTGATTTATGTATACACTGTCCTATAACTCACAGAATCCGTGATATAAGTATATACTGCCCAAGGACTCACAGAAATCCGCGATATATATATACACATAGAAACTCACAGTAATCCGAGAAATCTGTGATATAACTCACCAAAGTCTGTGACATATCTACATGGAAATTCACAGTAATGTGTGATATATAGACCTGGACACTCACAGTAATTTGTGGAATATATACTCATGGAAACTCACAGTAGTCTGTGATATATAGAGCTGGAAATTCACAGCAATCTGTGATATATCTACATATGGAAACTCACAGTAATCTGTGATATATCTACATATGGAAACTCACAGAAATCTGTGACTAAAACACATGGAAAGCTACCAAAAATCGGTATAAATAAAACACATGGCAAACTACCAGTAATCTGTATAAATAAAACACATGGCAAACTACCAGTAATCTGTACAAATAAAACACAGGGCAAGCTACCAGTAATCTGTACAAATAATACACATGGCAAACTACCAGTAATCTGTATAAATAAAACACATGGCAAGCTACCAGTAATCTGTATAAATAAAACACATGGCAAACTACCAGTAATATGTAATAGAGCAGCAGGAAATGCTAGCAGAATGCTTGGTTGTATAGGGAGAGGTATTAGCAGTAGAAAGAGGGAAGTGCTCATGCCATTATACAGAACACTGGTGAGACCTCACTTGGAGTATTGTACACAGTACTGGAGACCGTATCTTCAGAAGGATATTGATACCTTAGAGAGGGTTCAGAGAAGGGCTACTAAACTGGTTCATGGATTGCGGGATAAAACTTACCAGGAAAGGTTAAAGGATCTTAACATGTATAGCTTGGAGGAAAGACGAGACAGGGGGGATATGATAGAAACATTTAAATATATAAAGGGAATCAACACAGTAAAGGAGGAGACTATATTTAAAAGAAGAAAAACTACCACAACAAGAGGACATAGTCTTAAATTAGAGGGACAAAGGTTTAAAAATAATATCAGGAAGTATTACTTTACTGAGAGGGTAGTGGATGCATGGAATAGCCTTCCAGCTGAAGTGGTAGAGGTTAACACAGTAAAGGAGTTTAAGCATGCGTGGGATAGGCATAAGGCTATCCTAACTATAAGATAAGGCTAGGGACTAATGAAAGTATTTAGAAAATTGGGCAGACTAGATGGGCCGAATGGTTCTTATCTGCCGTCACATTCTATGTTTCTATGTTTCTATGTACAAATAAAACACAGGGCAAGCTACCAAAAATCGGTATAAATAAAACACATGGCAAGCTGCCAGTAATCTATATAAATAAAACACATGGCAAACTACCAGTAATCTGTACAAATAAAACACATGGCAAGCTACCAGTAATCTGTATAAATAAAACACATGGCAAACTACCAGTAATCTGTACAAATAAAACACAGGGCAAGCTACCAAAAATCGGTATAAATAAAACACATGGCAAAACTACCAGTAATCTGTATAAATAAAACACATGGCAAACTACCAGTAATCTGTACAAATAAAACACATGGCAAACTACCAGTAATCTGTATAAATAAAACACATGGCAAGCTACCAGTAATCTGTATAAATAAAACACATGGCAAACTACCAGTAATCTGTACAAATAAAACACAGGGCAAGCTACCAGTAATCTGTATAAATAAAACACAGGGCAAGCTACCAGTAACCTGTACAAATAAAACACATGGCAAAACTATCAGTAATCTGTACAAATAAAACACATGGCAAAACTATCAGTAATCTGTACAAATAAAACACATGGCAAAACTACCAGTAATCTGTATAAATAAAACACATGGCAAAACTACCAGTAATCTTTATAAATAAACACATTGAGGTGGAATCTCGGTAAAAATAAATTTAGTAGGCCGAGATTACCACGTGGCATGTGTACGTGCATATGCTGACGTATCGATCAGTTGGTTGCACGAGGCAAGATACGATCAGTAGTGTACGGAGCATGTGCAAGAATACAGGATGTAGTATTCCCCTCCTCCATTGTGCTGGACAAGCCATGCGGTCAAGCAGGAAGTTAATTCTTATTTGTAATGATTGGTCAAGAGAATGTGCGGGTGGAGCTTAATATGGGAGGAGTTATGTGCCTATATAGGGAGCCTGCACTATTGTTCAGGGCTCAGAACTTGCTGTATTTTTGGTGACATTAGTCCCTCTGAGTCCCGATCGGTGATCCAATAAAGAATCTCTTCCTTCCTGAAGAAACCTGTGTCCATCCCTCTGTGCTTTGCTTCCGTCAGTTTCTCCGGTATCATTTGGTGCATTGGCCGGGAAGCTCATCGTTCAACGGTAGCTGAGAGGCAGAGGCGCGAGACGGTCTATCTTTGCCCACGTTCTCTACGGCTGCACCCCTGAACTTCTGCGTGGACCTCCCTTCGTCTCGGCGCCACTGGTCTGTTGTCCAGGAGATCATCGGCCTCTACGTAAGAAGTGCTGGGGTGTCCCCGTCGATGAGTGTGAACTCAGGTTCAGGAACGAAGAGGTAAGACAACTGCTGTTTTAGACCGTTTGATCTGGTTAGTCAGGCGGGGTCCTGTGTAAATAGCCCTAGCCGGACACCGGTGTCTTGTCTAGACTAGCGTTCTAGGGTGTATATTACGTTCGCTAGGTCGGAGGGACCGGGAGACTAAGCGGCGCCTGTGTAAATTCGGTTCGCTAGCTCTCAACCTATCTTGGCTAAGTGGGAAGGCGTGTAAATTTGGAACCCACTAGACTTTTGATAGAGTAAATAGACTAGAAGGGCAATTTTGTAAATTTCGCCCTCTAGTTCGCTATATGTGGTGTTTGGGCAGTGTGGCTAACCAAAACGGGTGTATATAGTTTTAGGTAGTCCATTCAAGGTACTGGCCAATAGTTTAGTTGGGATTGTAAATGTGTTAAAGATTGTTAGTAAAGTGTATATCTTGTTAGATAGCGCGAGCTCAGCCGTCTAGCGAGAGTGTTAATAGTGTGTTGCTGTATCATAGTGCACGGTACCATAACCCTGTATATTTACTGACACTGTATATAAGTACTAATCATTGTCGCCTATTGCATGTTTAACACCGTAACCACTAATAATTGTATTGTGACCTTAAATTGTGCTTTGACCTATGCTAACCGTACTGTAACCGATACTAGTAAAAGACGATGTTACTGGGGTGTGTTATAGACGGGTAATTCATATATAGAGAATTATAGCGTGGGTGACTGTATAGTTTCGCCAAAGGGCATAATATTGATTATTTAGTGACTGGTGTAACAGCTGTGTGTGTACGGGAATTCCCTGAGTGATTATTGTGTTATTGTGTACGTTTCACTCGGTAACTGTACCACGTGGTGCTGTTGCCAGAGGAAACGGGTGTGACTGTTGAATAAGAACGCGTGCATAGTATTCGTTGTCAACGACGTTCCATTGATAAGTATGGGCGCGTCAGAGTCAACGATTTCGGATCCCTTAGGTTGTATGGTAAAGAATTTTAAAAAGGATTCAAAACATGTGATTTTGGGGTTAAAATGTCTCCTGTACGTTTGGTCACTTTGTGCACTAGGGAGTGGCCTACTTTGGTTGCGGCATGGCCGCCGCGTGGCAGTTTGGATCCAACCCTGGTACAGCGTGTACACGTGGCTGTATCAGGTAGGCCTGAACTTTACGGACAGTTTCCATACATTGATTGTTGGGGCAGGCCGTAAACGACTCGCCAAAATGGATCCGGATATGCCACGAGGAGCAATGTCGCCTCATGGTGGCCAGGACTTGTTTGTCCACTAGGACTGGTGTTAGGCCCATTTTGGACACGCCCCCTGAGTCCGAGATCCCTTTGCCGCCTCCTTACTTTCCTTTAAGAGGAAGTGACGCGAATGCAGGAAGCTCTGCACCCCTTCCCCTATTGCCCCCATCCACTTCCGCTTCCTCCTCCAGTACAGAATCCACCCCCCCTCGTATTAAAACTCCCCTTCCGGAACCAGGACCAACCCCCATTAGATTTGAATATCCTGATTTGGCGCCACTTCAAACTTCCGGTCAAGCTTCTTCTAGCTCGGCTCGGAGTATACTATTCACTAACTTTTCCCAAAATCAAGTTCCCACATCCTCATGCCCTATTACCTCTCGACCGGAACCTTTAACTGACGCCCCTCCACGTAGCCCCATACTAACCCGACAACTGACCGGTACCCAACAATTAAAACATTATCAGATGCCTCTTCGCCTGAATCCTGGGTCAGCCTATATCGATGCCGCAGGTCAAATGGCACATGCTGACCCAGTCTTCGTATATGTCCCGTTCACGACTACCGATCTCTTGAATTGGAAGACCCACAATTCCTCGTACACTGAGAAACCACAAGCTATGAACGATCTGTTCACCTCGATAGTTCAGACACATAACCCGACATGGGCTGATTGCCAGCAGTTATTAATGACATTGTTCAATAATGAGGAAAGGACAAGGATTAACCAAGCGGCCATTAAGGCGCTAGAGGAGAGAGCCCGTGCTTTAAATCAAGCCAATCCGGCAGCATGGGCCGCAACACATTACCCTAACACCGATCCTGACTGGAATGTAAATGGCGCAGATATGGCTCAACTTAAAGCCTATAGAGATGCTATAATTGCTGGCATGAAAGCCGGAGGGAAGAAAGCTATTAACATGTCGAAGACAGTTGAGGTGATTCAGAAAAGTGATGAAGCGCCCAGTGTCTTTTATGACCGATTATTGGAGGCATACCGCTTGTATACCCCCTTTAATCCGGAAGACGCTGATAATTCCCGAATGGTAAACTCCGCCTTTGTCAGCCAAGCTTACGGAGATATTAAGCGCAAGCTACAGAAATTAGAAGGGTTTGCAGGTATGTCTATCACCCAACTAATGGAGGTAGCGAACAAAGTATATATGAATAGGGAAACAGAAAGTAAGAAAGAGGAAGAGCGCAAGATGCGTAGAAAGGCAGATATGCTAGCGGTAGCGATCGCAGGCGTAGATAGACGGGCCCAGATAGAGGCGATGGTAGATGGAATAGGGAGCCTTTGAGTAGGAATCAGTGCGCGTACTGTAAGGAAGAAGGGCATTGGAGGAACGAGTGTCCGCAAAGAGAGCAGTATGAGAGAGACTTACCCAGGGCAGGTTACGGAAACTTTAGAGGCAGAGCGAGAGGTAGAGGAGGCCCCGGAGGGAGTAATGGTAATAGAGGGAGTAATGGTAATAGAGGGAGTAATGGGAACAGAGGAAGTGTAAGGGAAGATAGGTACTATCCAGCAGCGCAAAGGTCCCGCGATAGAGAAGGTAGGGACTTTGTGGGATTGGCTGACACGGTCATGGAGGACTATTGATACCGACCGGGCTCCATCCCCCTTGGTCGAGCGGAGCCTATGGTCGATGTATCAATAGGGGGAAAAAGGAGTGCGTTCATGATCGACACTGGTGCTGAACATTCGGTGGTGACTAATCAAGTTGCTCCTCCATCTGGAAGAACTATTACTGTAATAGGAGCAACTGGAAGAAGTGCTGAAAAACCGGTTCTTAAAAGTCGACTCTGTACATTGGGAGGCCACGTAGTAAAACATCAATTCCTTTATATGCCTGAGTGTCCAGTCCAATTGCTGGGACGTGATATGCTATCCAAATTACAAGCGCAGATTACGTTCCTACCAAATGGAACAACATCCTTAAAGTTTAATGGACCCTCAGGTATTATGACATTGTCCGTACCAAAGGAAGAAGAGTGGCGACTTTATACAGTGTTGACTAGCCAAAACCCGAGGAGTGATGAATCCTTATTTAACATACCAGGAGTTTGGGCAGAGAACAACCCACCAGGACTGGCCCGCAATATTCCACCTATTAAAATTGAACTAAAACTTGGGGTTTATCCAGTAAGCCTGAGACAATATCATATTCCGCAGAAGGCTAAGAAGAACATCCAATCTTATCTGGATAAGTTCATACGGTATGGTATCCTAAAATTCTGTACTTCCCCCTGGAACACCCCATTGCTGCCTGTTCAAAAGCCCGGTACAGATGAGTATCGACCTGTGCAGGACTTGAGAGCAGTCAATGATGCGGTTGTTAGTATACATCCAGTCGTGCCCAATCCATATAACCTGCTTGCTTTAATTCCGGGCGGGGCTACTTACTTTACAGTCTTAGATCTCAAAGATGCCTTCTTTTGCCTCCGAATTGCCGCAGAAAGCCAATGTATCTTCGCTTTCCAATGGGAAAATGCTGTAACGGGCTCGAAACGCCAAATGACCTGGACAAGATTGCCCCAGGGGTTTAAAAATTCACCTACCCTATTTGGTTCAGCTCTAAGTCAAGATCTACTAGATTTCGAGTCTATCCCAGGAGAGTGTGTATTATTACAATATGTAGATGACTTGTTGATAGCAGCAGTTACAAAGGAAGTATGTCAGCAAGCAACGCACGATCTACTACACATTCTCTGGAAGGCAGGATACAAGGTGTCAAGAAGGAAGGCTCAGTTGTGTTTGCCAACTGTCAAATATCTGGGATTCCATATCTCTGAAGGTCAAAGAATTATGGGGCCAGAGAGAAAAGAAGCTGTGTGCCAAATACCGATACCCAGGAATAGAAGACAAGTGCGAGAATTCTTGGGGGCAGCAGGCTTCTGTAGGATATGGATTCCCAGCTACGCGATACTGGCAAAACCTCTGTATGCAGCTATCAAAGGTACAGAGCACGACCCCTTCTTATGGACTCAAGAACAGCAAACGGCATTCGAAGATGTGAAGAGGGCTTTGATGAGTGCCCCAGCATTAGGTCTACCTGACCACACACGGCCATTCTACCTGTATGTACATGAGCAAAGAAGAATGGCTGTGGGAGTATTGACACAGTACTTGGGATCATGGCAAAGACCTGTTGCCTACATGTCTAAGCAACTGGATGCAGTGGCCAGCGGACTTCCACCTTGTCTAAGAGCTGTAGCTGCAGCCGCCCTGCTGGTAGCTGAAGCCGATAAACTCACTCTGGGTCAAGAACTTTATGTACGAGTTCCACATGCAGTACAGACGTTGTTGGATTACAAAGGAAATCATTGGTTTAGTAACAGCCGTATGACCAAGTATCAAGCAATGTTGTGTGAAAACCCAAGAGTGCATTTAGAGACTGTAAATACCTTAAATCCAGCTACCCTTTTGCCACAACCTACTGAAAGTCAACATGATTGTTTGGAAGTAATGGATGAAGTATTTTCAAGTAGACCAGATCTTCGTGATTTTCCCATCCAGAACCCTGATGTTCAATATTACACCGACGGCAGTAGTTATGTAAAAGAAGGGATCCGCTATGCAGGATATGCAGTAACAACAATAGACAAGGTGATAGAAGCTCAGCCACTGGCAAAAGGAACATCAGCACAAAAGGCAGAATTGATAGCACTGACACGAGCGTTACAATTGGCTGAAGGTTTAAGAGTGAACATCTACACGGACTCCAAGTATGCGTTTTTAACCACTCATGCCCACGGAGCTTTGTATAAAGAAAGAGGACTATTGAATTCAGAAGGCAAAGAAATCAAATACGCAGCTGAGATCCTACAACTATTGGAAGCAGTGTGGGAGCCGAAAGAAGTCGGTATTATACATTGTCGGGCGCATCTGAGAGGAGATGGTGATGTAACCAAAGGGAATCGGATGGCAGATAGTGCAGCTAAGCGTGCTGCTGAATCAGGAAGACAGGAATATGTGGGGCATATAGCTGCTCTTATACCAACTCCACTGTCTCAATGGACTCCAATTTATACAGCTCAAGAAGAGGAGTGGTTAAGGACTGAACCTGGAAAGTATTTGGAGAACAAATGGTATCAGTTAGAAGATGGAAGAATAGTTATTCCAGCATCACTAGCGGTAGAAATTGTCCAAAACTATCATAACGGGACACATTCTGGGAGAGACAGTACAGAAGAATCTCTCAGAAAACATTTCTACATACCAAGATTGTCCAACTTGACTCAGGCCATTGTACGTAGATGTGTAACGTGTGCTAAAAATAATGCAAGACAAGGACCAGTAAAGCCACCAGGAGTCCAGTTTATGGGGGGACTTCCCATGTCCGATTTACAAATTGACTATACAGTGATGCCTAAATCGGGTGGACATCGCTACCTGCTGGTAGTGGTGTGCACCTATTCAGGCTGGGTAGAAGCATGTCCTACTCGTACAGAGAAAGCAGGAGAAGTCGTGAGATTCCTGCTACGAGAAATAATACCCCGATATGGACTACCCTGCTCTATAGGATCGGACAATGGTCCAGCTTTTGTTCATCAGTGCCTACAACAATTGACTCATATGCTTGGTATAAAGTGGAGGCTTCATACGGCATATAGACCCCAGAGTTCTGGTAAGGTAGAGAGAATGAATAGAACTATTAAGAATCAGTTGGCTAAAATGTGTCAGGAAACCCAACTTAAGTGGAACGTTCTCTTGCCCATAGCTCTATTGCGAATCCGTAGTACACCTACCAGAAGGATGGGCCTCTCTCCTTTTGAAATCATGTACGGGCGACCACCTCCCGTGCTTGGTAACTTAAGGGGGGATTTGAGTCAGTTGGGAGAAGGAATTACCCGGCAGCAGGTTGTAGAGTTGGGTAAGACTATGGAGGAGGTACAGAAATGGGTACAAGATAGATTACCTGTGAATATTTATCCCCCAATTCATAGTTACCACCCAGGCGACCAAGTGTGGATTAAAGAGTGGAATAATGTGCCGTTAGGGCCCAAGTGGAGAGGTCCTTATGTTGTTCTTCTGTCTACCCCTACAGCGATAAAAGTAGCCGAAGTGGCTCCGTGGATACATCACTCCAGGGTTAAACCAGCAGCAGCCGATTCCTGGCAAGTTACAGCAAATCCAGAGAATCCCTGCAAGATCCGGTTAAAACGCACGACTCAGTCGGAGTGACGAGGAACCTTGTAGATTACAAATTTTATTGTTTCAGAGACTTGGTAAGTGAGTGAGAAGGCCATAATAAAGCCTGTCCACTCACCAACGAGTGTATAAGTCAGGGAAAGTCTTGAGGGGACCCCTGTGAAGACGAGCAGAACTCCATTCCCTGCAGTCCTTACATCCTGGAAGCTGAGGTGCCTTCACACGGACGAAGACTGAGGATGACGACGAAAGATGTATTTTTAATAATGTTTATTTATGTGTATTTTTATATTCAGGAAGGTAGAGGTACCAACACTCCTAGCTGTGAGGTATGCATTAAGACTACAAGAACAGGTAACCATATATCCCAGACCCTAATTTGGCATTCGCAATATGAGTGTAAAGGAGATGTATCAAGATGTAGATACTTAAATATAGAATATAGTGTGTGTCATTTAGGAGTAGGAGAACCTAAGTGCTTCAGTCCTGAGTATCAACCCCGTACAATTTGGTTGACTCTCAGAAATGGAGATCCTCAGGGGACCCTAATTAATAAGACGGTATTAGAATCCGTATATTCTTCAGGTGCTCTGCTATTTGATGCGTGTAAAGCAATATCAAGTGGTAGAAAGCCGTGGAATGTATGTGGGGATCTTAGATGGGAGAGGACGTATGGGTCTAACGATAAATATATTTGTCCCAGTAGTAAAAATAAATATGTAAGTCCAAGATGCCCAAATAGAGATTATAACTTCTGCCCATATTGGTCTTGTGTGGGGTGGGCGACTTGGGGACAGACAGCAGACAAGGACATGATTGTGACTAAGTTGCCTACTAATCCATATTGTAAGTCTATGGAATGCAATCCAATCCATATACTTATAAATAACCCTGACAAGTTCTTAGATAAATATGGTAATTTATTTGGGTTTCAAATATATGGGACGGGTTTAGACCCTGGGACAATATTGTTTATAGGGATAGAGACTGATACGGTAACCTCCCAAACTCATCAAGTATACCATTCCTTTTATGAAGAGATGAGCATAGATAATAAGATCCCCCATAATGCTAAAAACTTGTTCATTGATTTAGCCGAGAGTATTGCCGGTAGTCTTAATGTTACCAACTGCTATGTGTGTGGAGGTACTAACATGGGAGACCAATGGCCTTGGGAAGCAAAGGAGGTAATGTCCGGTTCTGAGGCAGTTGACCAATTAATATCTACACAAGCCGACTATCATATGAGTGTTAGAGGTAAATCTGAGTGGAGATTGAAGACCTCCATCATAGGTTATGTTTGCATAGCGAGGAAAGGAATGATGTATAATACTTCTGTAGGAGAATTAACTTGTCTAGGGCAAAAAGCTTATGATGATGATACAAAGAATACAACTTGGTGGTCGGCTTCAAATGTCTCAGAACCATCTAACCCGTTTGCAAGATATGCCAATTTAAAGGACGTATGGTTTGATCTATCCATCACATCTAACTGGAGAGCCCCAGCGAATTTGTACTGGATCTGTGGTAAGAAGGCCTATTCGGAGTTACCACAGGACTGGGAAGGGGCATGTGTGTTGGGTATGTTAAAACCATCCTTCTTCTTGTTGCCTATTGAAACAGGTGAGACTTTAGGTGTTAAAGTGTATGATGTGAATCATAGGAAGAAAAGGGGACCCATAGAGATAGGTGCCTGGGAAGATAATGAATGGCCTCCCCAGCGTATTATAGATTATTATGGGCCAGCCACGTGGGCAGAGGATGGTACCTTTGGTTATAGAACCCCTATTTATATGCTCAACCGCATTATAAGGTTACAGGCGGTGGTTGAGATCATTACTAACGAGACATCACAAGCGCTCAATCTTCTAGCGAAGCATAATACCAGGATGAGGACAGCAGTTTACCAAAATAGATTAGCCTTGGATTATCTTTTGGCAGTAGAGGGAGGTGTATGTGGGAAGTTTAACCTGAGCAATTGCTGTCTTCAAATAGATGACGAAGGGCAAGCAATAGCTGAGCTTACTAGCCATATGGTTAAACTAGCGCATGTGCCTACTCAGGTATGGAAAGGGTACAATCCAAGTAGTTGGTTTGGTAGCTGGTATGAGTGGTTTGGAGGGCTTAAGGCAGTGGTAGGTGGAGTCCTACTGATTTTAATGTTGTGTCTACTCCTGCCGTGTCTTATACCCTTAGTAGTTAGGTCTGTGCAAAGCCTGATAGAAAATATAGCAGAGAGGAAGGCTGCTGCACAGATAATGGCAATTTATAAATATAAGGCTCTAGATCAGGGAGAACCAATGCAGGAAGACGAGTGTTGAAGATTCACATCATAGGATAAGTCTGGTCTGGTTCAAAGGTAACTTGTGGTGTATGCAAACCAAGGTTAAGTGATGCCTCAAGTAATTGTAAAATATCAAGAGGCATCAAAGGGGGGAATGTGGTGGAATCTCGGTAAAAATAAATTTAGTAGGCCGAGATTACCACGTGGCATGTGTACGTGCATATGCTGACGTATCGATCAGTTGGTTGCACGAGGCAAGATACGATCAGTAGTGTACGGAGCATGTGCAAGAATACAGGATGTAGTATTCCCCTCCTCCATTGTGCTGGACAAGCCATGCGGTCAAGCAGGAAGTTAATTCTTATTTGTAATGATTGGTCAAGAGAATGTGCGGGTGGAGCTTAATATGGGAGGAGTTATGTGCCTATATAGGGAGCCTGCACTATTGTTCAGGGCTCAGAACTTGCTGTATTTTTGGTGACATTAGTCCCTCTGAGTCCCGATCGGTGATCCAATAAAGAATCTCTTCCTTCCTGAAGAAACCCGTGTCCATCCCTCTGTGCTTTGCTTCCGTCAGTTTCTCCGGTATCAACATGGCAAAACTACCAGTAATCTGTATGTATAAACACATGGCAAACTACCAGTAATCTGTATGTATAAACACATGGCAAACTACCAGTAATCTGATTAAATAAACAAACACATGGCAAACTACCAGTAATCTGTATAAATAAACAAACACATGGCAAACTACCAGTAATCTGTACAAATAAACACATGGCAAATCTACCAGTAATCTGTACAAATAAACACATGGAAAACCTATCAGTAATCTGAGTAAATAAACACATGGCAAAACTATCAGTAATCTGTACAAATAAACACATGGCAAAACTACCAGTAATCTGTATAAATAAACACATGGCAAAACTACCAGTAATCTGTGTAAGTAAACACATGGAAAAACTATCAGTAATGTAAAGGAAACATTCCCCAAAGAAAAGAAAAGAGCCAGAAAGGCACATAAATCTCACAAGCAAGCATAATTAATAACAATCATAAATAAATCACACTAAATCCCAAAGCCACCCACTATAAGCAGGAGGCAGTGGTACTCTGACCTGTACTGACTGCGGAGCAGCAAAGAAAGAGGCAATGCTGTATGGGAAGGGGGTTTTATAGTACCTAACTTTTTTCTGATTGGTTGTTTTTCTGTGCTGCTGTGGAGTTCTAGTAAAGAGAGACTAAAGCAAATACGAAGCCTCCTGTCATGTTATAAAATTAAGGAGACCCTTGTGACAAGGGGATCCCGATAGTAACTCTGCACACACAGAAAAAAGGTACGTAGTAACCAGTTAGTTGGAAAGGTGGGGGCACTCATACAGGAGTAGAGAAATGGAAAAGGTGAGAATAGAATGGGCACGGAGGCCCTATCTACACCTATGAACCATTTGAAACTCACTGTCTATTAGAAAAAAATAGTCCTTAAGATTGCATAATAGTAAGAGATACAGTATATAGGGAGAAGGGAGGAGGAGTATATCACTCCAAAAAGACCTTTCCCAATATGGGTAATTGAATTCCCTGTAACTCAAAGTAAATCAAGCTGACCGGACTAACAGAGGTTAATGCTGTCAGGATCTGCTCTGCTCTGTTCTGATGTCTGGCCTTGGCTTCTGGTATCCAGTACTCTTTTTACAATCCTTGCTTAGTTTTTCTTGGTTTTTCTGGTTTTCTATTCCATGTCTGTTTTTTTATGCTGGGTTTCTGGGTTCATTCTTATATTCCGTCCCTGGATTTCCCAGTCTTTTGGTTTCATTTATATGTTTGTTTTATGTTGCCACACCCGTTCCTTTTCCATTTTTACTTTTGTTTCAGCCTGGAACTGGAGCAGTGTTTCAAGTCTCTGCCCTTTCTTGCAGGTAAGTGCTATTGTGGTTTAGTATGGTTCTTTTAGCAAACATTAGGCAGTGTAGGAGCTGCCAGATATGGGGTACATTGGCGTTGTGGCAGGCTTATGCAATGTATGATCATATAATGTAACTAAATCCCCATGATTTACATATATAGTGCTTAGTTATGTCTCCTCTTGTTTTGCCTATTATATCTTGTCTTGTTTTATTGTGTAATCCTAGTCCATGTACAGTCCTGTCCTGTCCTGTCCTGCCCCTGTTTAGTTAATGTTCCTTCATGTCTTGTGTACATGTTCTGGGTTTAGCTTCCTATCCTTCTCTGGTTCTGGGTTCTACTAGTTCTGTCTTGTTTTCATGTTTGGTGACTATCCTAGTCTTGCCTTGTTTCTGTACTGGATACATTCTAGCTGCAGAGCCTCCCTATTCAGCTCCTGGGACGTCTGCTTAATTCCTGCTCCTAGTTCCTGGGATTCGCATAAGCTGCATCAGGGCTCTGGTATGTAGCTGCACCAACGCTGGTGTTTAACACCAGAGGGCGTTACCCTGCACCAGGCCCTGATAATCCACTTCCACGCTGAAGACTCCTAACCTCTCATCAGGCACTCAGGGGTCCCGGTTTCCGTACCGTCACCCTGACAAATGCCTCACAAAATGAAAAAAGACAGGGAGTGCCCACACTATGAATAGGAAGGCAGACGAGCTTTGATACTAGGTGGATGAGTCTTCAAGGGTGAGCAAACCCAGCCCCTAAACTGAGACCAGACCACCCCAACAAAACTGTTACTGTCCAAGCACCAAAACCTAAATAAACTGATAAACTAACTTAATAAAACCATACTAACTACCTAAATGCTAACTAGTAAAAAAAATAATTAAATAAAGTAAAGAAACGACACGTTTCGGTGTAATATACGCCATCGTCAGACGCTATTAAGATATAACTATTTATATAAACACATTAATATAATATACATACATGTGTATACTCTGACGCACCCAATGACACACACTGCACAATCTGACATAGATGCACCCACTAAGACACATAAACTCACTGACTCACACACAGCGCACTCTGATACACACAGACACAGATTCACTGACTCATACACACACACTGCACACTCTGATACACACAGACACAGATTCAATGATACACACTGCACACTCTGATACACACACACTGACCCCCCCACCCCCTACACACACACAATGCACACGTTGACACACACTGGTCTTTGCACACACACACACACACTGCACACTGACTGTCTCATACACACATTGTTCACTCTCAAATACAGATACAATGACACACACTGATCTATGCACACACTGTACACTCTCTGCCACACACTGACTCATATACACACAGTCCACAATTTATGTCACAATTTGCCCCGTATACAAACACACACGATGAACACTCTGACACACACAATGAACACTCTCTGACACACACATTCACTGACTCATACACATACATTGTACGCTCTCTGACACACACACATACACTGACTCATACACATACATTGTACGCAGGGCCGCCATCAGGGCATGACAACCGCAACGGTAGTCATGGGCCCGGCGGTCCTGGGGGGCCCGGACTGCTCAGGTCGTCTGGGCCCCAGATTCAGTGGGTACATACCGGGTCGTAGGGGGCCCTGCGACCCCTGTATGTACCCACAGGGCCAGCCTCTTCTCCTGGGGGGCCCCCAGAGGCTGGCCCTGCTGACACCCGGCGGGCGCACGAGGGAGCACTCTCTGTGTGCTTCCTCTTCAGCTCCCTCGCGCACCGTACTGATGCCGGAGCCGGAAGATGACGTCATCTTCCGGCTCCGGCGTCAGTACGTGGCGCGCGAGGGAGCTGAAGAGGAAGCACCCAGAGAGTGCTCCCTCGCGCGCTGGCCAGGTGTCAGGGAGAGTGAGTGAGTGGGGGTGGGGGAGAGGGAGGGAAGAAAATTGAGTCGGGGGAGGAAATTTGAGTGGGAGAGGGAAGAAATTTGAGTGGGGGGGAGAGAGGGAGGGAGGAAATT
This sequence comes from Pelobates cultripes, assembly GCA_933207985.1. Lineage (NCBI taxonomy): Eukaryota > Metazoa > Chordata > Amphibia > Anura > Pelobatidae > Pelobates > Pelobates cultripes. The sequence continues at coordinate 114,050,498 of OW240923.1, forward strand.
TGAGGGGGGAAGAGAGGGAAGGTGGGAATGAGTGGGGAGGAAATGGAGTGGGGGGGAGGTAGGAGGAAGAAATTTGAGTGGGGGGGAGAGAGGGAAGTTTGAGTGTGGGGGGGGAGGGAGGGAGGAAATTTGTGGGGGGAGAGGAGGGGGAAATTTGAGGGGTGAGTTGTGGGGAGAGGGAGGGGGGAGGAAATTTGAGGGGGGGAGAGTAAGGGAGGAAATTTGAGGGAGTGAGGGGGGAGAGGAAGGGAGGAAATTTGAGGGAGTGGGGGGGGTGAGGAAGGGAGGAAATTTGAGGGAGGGGGGGAGAGGAAGGAAATTTGAGGGGGGAGAGGAAGGAAATTTGAGGGGGGGAGAGGAAGGAAAATTGGGAGGAGTATGGGATGAAATTTGAAGGGGGAGGAAGGTAGGAATGGGGAGAGGAATGAACTTTGAGGGGGGGGAGGAGGAAGGAAATTTGAGGGAGGGGGAGAGGAAGGAGGAAATTTGAGGGGGGGAGAGGGGAAATTTGAGGAGGGGAGGAGAGGAAGGAAATTTGAGGGGAGGGAGAGAAGGAAATTTGAGGGGGAGAGGAAGGAATTGAGGGGAGGAAGGAAATTTGAGGGGAGGGGGGAGAGGAAGGAAATGGAGGGGAGGGGGAGGGATGAAATTTGAGGGGAGGGGGGAGGGAGTGAAGGAAATTGAGGGGGAGGGAGGAAGGAAATTTGAGGGAGGGGGGGAGAGTAAGGAATGGAGGGGGGAGGAAGGAAATTTGAGGGAGGGGAGGGGGAGGAAGGAAATTTGAGGGGGGGGGGAGAGGAAGGAAATTGGAGGGGGGGAGAAGGAAGGAAATGAGAGGGAGGGGGAGAAGAAGGAAATGAGAGGGAGGGGGAGAAGGCAATGAGAGGGGGGGAGAAGAAGGAAATTGGAGGGGGGGGGGAGAAGGAAATTGGAGGGGGGAGAGATTGACATCCATCACACACACACAAGCAATGCATCCCTTACACACAGCAACACACAATGCACCCCTTACACACACTCAGTGCATCCCTTACAGACGCACACACTGCATCCCATACATACACAAACTCACCTTGCAGCTCTTACACATACAAACACAGATTCACACAATGCATTCCTTACACACATATCAGGATATCCCCTACACACTCCACCCCCTGTGAACAAACTCATTGGTGGAACATGAAGGTGGACCCTGGGACCCAGACCTTGAGCTGTGTAAAGGGCCCCCAAAAAATGGAGCTGCTTCCCGTTCTCCCAGAACATTGATTTTTGTGACCACAGTTACAAACCGCCTCCAGAGAGCCTGTTCTACACCAGACCAGTGGAGCCAGACTGCAGCTAGAGCCCATCATCATCCTCATTTGGTTGTAAGTAGGCAATCTAGTATATTATTCGTGGCACTAAGCTCTAATTTACCTCACATTAAAGAAACACTATAGTCCCCAGAACCACTTCAGCTTAATGTAGTGGTCCTGGTGTCTATAGCCTGTCCCTGCAGGCCTTTTATTGTAAACACTGCAGCACTGGCGTTAGTTAACATGGCAGATCATATGGGTGGGGCATTGTGATGTCACATGGGGGGGCGGCAAACTTTACTTTTGCCTAGGGCGGCAAAAATCCTTGCACCGGCCCTGCAGACACTGCATCCCTGTGGGCGGACTCAGGAGGGGGACGGACGGACGGACTCGGGTGCAGGCACCGGGGGGCCCAGACCTTGAGCTGTGTCAGGGGCCCCAAAATTTCTGATGGCAGCCCTGATTGTACGCTCTCTGACACACGCATACACTGACTCATACACATACATTGTACGCTCTCTGACACACGCATACACTGACTCATACACATACATTGCACGCTCTCTGACACACATTGAACCACACACGCACAAACTACACACTGCACAGTCCAATTACATATATACATTAATAGTTACTACCCGGATCTCTTCCTCCCCTGACACTGGGTCTGCAGCCAATCCCCTTCTCTCTTTACCAGACACCGAGTGTTGGCCACTGGGATATGACATCATAACGTACCCCAGTGGCCTTCAATCTGTGCACCATGAGGAGCGACTGGGAGAAGCCGCTCCTTCTACCTGCCTATAAAATTTCATAAATAAAAAATCTTTCACCCCTGCAGCAGCCCCAGCTACAATGGTGATATTGGTAGTTTTCCAATGTGTCAGTCTGAGCCTGTTTATAGCCCCAAATCTCCTGGAAAACTGGAACCCGTATAGTGAACAGCTATCGATGACGCGGCTTCTATAGTTTGTGGTGGAGAGATTTTGCTCCAGTGGAGTTCAACAATCAACAAATCAATGAATAAAAAAAAACTAATTAACATGAAGAACAAGGCCTTAAATCCAACACTAACTGCTAAAATGGTAAATTGCACACACAACTACTTCTTAAAGGGTCACCTCAAATAATTCCAGGTTACTCTAAATATCTTTCTCAGGACTGCATTAACATTAAATCAGTTTTGAAACAGTTTTTTTTTTTTTACTAAAGTGAGAAATGATAGTGAATTCAAAATACATTTAAAATTTAAGGCCAGAGTAGCTGATCTGAAAACGTACCAAGTTCGGCTATTTTCACCTTAAATAGCACTTGCATTGATTCAAATTCTCACTTTAGTGATTAACTCTGTAAGCATTTGTCTTTTCTGTGGACTCTTTTGTACTTGGTCGGTTCCTTATAACAAGCAATACACATATATATGACAAATACCTTTTTAGAAGTCCCTTATGGGAGTCAATAAAAACACTGATAGCTACTGCAGAGTACGTGTTCATCATTTTATGTCAAAGCAAAACAACGGTGCCAAACTTTGAGGGCCGGACATATGGTGCACCTTTAGTGGAAAATAGAAAGTGCCCTTTAAAATAACTCCTTTGCTATTTCTAAGATGCTATAAGGAAGATTTGAAATCTCTCAAGACTCGCAGAGATCGAAAGCAGATAATTATTCCAATCACATTGTGGGAAGGTTGTAAGAGAGTCAGATTTTTGAAAGCTTCAAGGTTTCTAATGTACATTCAGCTGCAGATAAAGACTTGGGTTCTTGGTCAATAAAAGAGCAAACTTAGACAACTTGAACCTAGTGGCCCTGTATCTGATTTTCTACCCACAAGAGAAGTGTATTGTACTTACACAGACTGATTTCTACACTCATTTATTAGAGTTTAAAGACAAATTACTGTCAGCCATTGTGTTGGAGCTCTGTTATACACTAACAGGGTTATCCAATAAAGTCAGAATTGTCAGGAATTCAAATTTAAGTCCAAAGTAGCCAAGCTGGTCTTTGACATTTTGTCCAATGTGCCTTAAAAGAATACTCAAAAAACCTCTAAGCACTTTGGCTTGCTGAATCGCTTTATGTTTTAAAGAAGGATAACAGATTCTATAGATATTTTTTTTAATTAAAGCTTAGATACTTATTTGCATAGACAGAATATTCAAGGACATATTTGATATCTATGTAAACAGGTTGTTGATCAAAGGAGAAATCTGATTGCAATTATGGAGTCAAAAAGGAGTTTTCATACTTTACCAAATACTGGGTTCTGTTGGAACCAATGAGTATCCAGTGGGATAGGTAAACCTTAAAACCTGGCTACCATAGCAAATGGACACTCGGTGCGTCTTGCCATAACCATTTTTGGTTATTTGTGGGTGCTGGGCAGGAGACAGCCTGGTAGGGGAGACCGACTGCCTACTTCCCCTTATGCAAACTCTGGGGTGAGGGGTGCACTGCCCTATCCATCCCTTTCAACCCACCCCCTTTTTTTCACCTCTCATTTTCTCTTCCCCTTTTCTCTCCTATCTCTGCCAACTTGCAGCACGGTCACAAAGCATCGACACCGGGATTGTCAGGGTTACACATTCGCAAACCATTTTCACCTACCCTACAGCCATCTGAGCCTTGAATTTGCCGCAAAGTCCTATGACATTCTTGGTTCTTGCACGTATACACTTACTTTGAATTCACAACTCATGCTCGGTTTTCTACTTGCCTAAAGGAAGGATTTTCCTTTTTGTGGCATAATTGGAAATGGCTACAATTTAGTTTCTTTCCTTTTTTTGGATCAACAATAAATAACAATGGTACGAGAGAGCACTCACTTTTATTTTTCTTATGGGGCAATGACTCCGGCTCCACCTTCCCAGATAAGTATAAAAAAAATAAACATAAAAGATGTCAAGCACTCCTTATTGTGAAAAGATGATATCCCTTTTTTGGCAAGACAGCAACCTGTGACTTTGCTTGATAAAGACACACAGTCGAAACGTTGCGGTTTTGCCAATAAATGGATATCATCTTCTCACAATAAGGAGTGCTAGACTATTCTGGTCTTAAATTTGTTTATTCATCTGGATCCACAGCATAATAAATGGATGAACTTCATAGATTTTAGTCTTTTTAGTCATTTTGACAACCCAGACAATATGTAACTATGTGTAAAGGGTGTGTCCTCTTTTTTCATTTTTCAAAAAGAGCAGATTTCAATAGAAATGGGCACTTTTTATTTATAAATTAACTTTGTTACACCCCACTACCTGTCAATCAGACAACAGGTCATGTTACTTCCTGGCATTTTATCTCAGCGGAGCTAAAGTCAAGAGGCAGAAAACCTGCCTTACAAAGACTAATTGAGCTGCATTGGGAAGTCTGTGATTGGACAGCCACAGAAAGTCTGGGCGGGGTTAGAAGGGAGGGATCACAAAGGCTAAAGACAAGAGATCTGCAGCTTTTGTAAGCTGTTTGAGATAACTCCCAATGAAATGGCGTCTCTTTAAGTTTCAAATGTAATTTGAATTTACAACAAATCTTACTTTAGTTAATAATTATGTCAGACACACCAGCACAACATGGAGCTTCTAGAAAAGAGGGATAAAAGGATAGAAAACGGGGATGCAGGAGTTTGGGGCTAAGAAAGGGACTGTTTCTCCTTTATATGGACACTATTGTGCCTGTTATTGAATCTAATAAGTTTAGTTTATAGTATATCTACTTATAATGAAAATTAAGCAAGACTACTCCTTTATGTATATTAGTTTCATGGCAAGCTCCTTGTCCTGCACATTACCATGACAACCTATTATAATCTTGTATGATGTCATAATATCGTTTCATGTCATAATGTTACTTGATGTTCTCTACTTGCTTTAGTCCCGAGGACTTGTTTTGTTGTGTAGTAGTTGGAGTGAGGACGGCGAGAATTTGCAAGAATGGGGAAGAGAAAGATATTTATGAGTCTAATGGTGGTGAGAGTGTTAAACAGGCTGAGAGCAAAAACAAAAAAGGTGAGGGCAAAACATGTAAATAAAAAAATTGAAAAGTCTGAAAAGAAGGAAAGAGGAAGAAAGGATGGATCTGGACAGAAAATGCACAAAAAATTTGCAAACAAAGACCATAAAAAATTGTGCGAGAGCTGTACCAGCGGACGTGGTGAAGGAATACACAAAGAGCCCACAGACCTGCAGCCCCTGTGTCCATTCCTCCAGTGTGCAGGTAACATGGAAGACAAAGATCAGCCAATGGATTATATTAACGTGGAAAACATCAGGAAGAGGAAGGCAAAACAAGAACCAATGGACGGCTAAAAACTGGGCTGAACAGACATTAAATTAAACTGTATGCTTTTACATTTAATTTCATCCTGCATTTTTATCCACCATCCCCATCCATTCCTAACTTATCGTCCCTATTAACTATTAAAACTATTATTTTTTTAAGTTAAATCATTTTGCTCAGTGCATTTTCTTATTTAATGATAGGAAACAGTTATAACACTGTAATATTAAATTCCAAGAAAAGTGGAGCATTATAGGAACACTCCAAACATAGCTAATAAGATCTGGTTAAACAAAGTAAAATCTTAAAAACTGTTATATTTGCTGTGCTATTAATAGTAAATTATTTCTCTTGTTTGTTTATGATGTAAGCGTATTAACAATTACAATATATCATTATTTCCTATTCACAATATAGGTATTTTTCCTTTGCTTTGATATAAAAGGCAAGTAGAATTTGCAAGAAAATCATTACAAACAATAACAGCTGTGAGATTTGTGGAAATAATTGCATATAATACGTTCCAATAATCATACAATGTATTATATCTGACATGATATCACAACAAGGGATCTGAGTTTGTATTCGTTTATTGTGTTTTCTAGACAGGCACTATGTAATATATTCATTGGAAACGTTTTGTTCTAGTGGAGTATTACGCTAGTTGATCAGGAATATAATAAAAATCCACCGAAGTGACATTATCCATTTAATACAGATTAATGCAATCCAACTTTAACAGATGTCCTTCAGATCTCAAATTTTAATTTTAGGATCACTTTATATGTGTGTATATATGTATATGAAAGTACAAGAAGTAGTGCAGTGCCTAAAGCAATATATAAAAGCGGGGAGAAAAAGGGAAAATATATAGTGTAGTATGTCACTGTCCAAATAAATAGAATAAAACAAAAGAATTACACTCACAATTTCCTGGAGCTAAAATTGTAGCTCCAACTTGAACGCCTGGGCGGAACAATCCCCGCCAATGGATATATTTGGATATGATTTTTCAAATCCCCCCCCTATTTAAGCAGCTTAGGTTCCCCATGTCTGTAAAACACTTTTGAGAAAGCTTATTGCCAGGTGAAACACGTTAAGTGTATTTATTATTATTATTATCTACCTCACTTTGAATGTATTTTTTCTGTTTTATATTTTTATTTTAATTACTTTTAAATAAAAGTACTTTTTTATTGGACCAACCTTTGCTGCTATTCTGCTTGTACTACCGTATCCCTGGTGGGGATTGTACCACCCAAGCCCGAGGGATAGAGCAGTGCACATCTGCTCCATCAAATGTGAGTAAATTTCTCACTACTTAAATTGTATTTTTTTTGGTTTTCCTTTTTCATATAATTGGCTATATATTTCATATATATATGAAAGTACAAGAAGGAGTGCAGCGCCTAAAGTGTCTTTAAAATATATATATATAAAAGCAGGGAGAAAAGGGAAAAAAAAGGGAAAATATATAGTGTAGTATGTCACTGTCCAAATAAATAGAATAAAACAAAAGGAATACACTTACAATTTCCTTGAGCTAAAATTGTAGCTCCAACTTGAACGCCTGGGCGGAACAATCCCCGCCTATAGATATAGTGTGGTTCTTGGTGATTGCACTCACTCAAATGGTGCACTCACTCAAATGGTGGAAACAAAATCAGCTCTGCGCATATGGGTCTAGAATATTATAGTGTAGTTCCAACTTGTAAGTATAGATGATGGTCTTTTCCTTCCAGAGATATAGGAGAAAAAAGAAAAACCAAAAAAGCATGTACCGTAAGGCACAGAATACAATTAAAGTAGTGAGAAATTTACTCACATTTGATGGAGCAGATGTGGACTGCTCTATCCCACCAGGGATATGGTAGTTCAAGCAGAATAACAGCAAAGGTTGGTCCAATAAAATTGTACTTTTATTTAAAAGTAATTAAAATAAAAATATAAAACAGAAAAAATACACTCGAAGTGAGGTAGATAATAATAATAAATACACTTAATGTGTTTCACCTGGCAATAGGCTTTCTCAAAAGTGTTTTACAGACATGGGGAACCTAAGCTGCTTAAATAGGGGGGGGGATTTTAAAAATCATATCCAAATAAATCCATAGGCGGGGATTGTTCCGCCCAGGCATTCAAGTTGGAGCTACAATTTTAGCTCCAGGAAATTGTGAGTGTATTTCTTTTGTTTTATTCTATGTATTTGGACAGTGACATACTACACTATATATTTTCCCTTTTTTTATTTTTCTCACTGCTTTTATATATATATATATATATTTTTTTTAAGGACACTTTAGGCTCTGCACCACTCCTTGTACTTTCATCTGTTTATGAACGGGACGAGACAACCCGGCTTCGGTGATTTAGCTGCCGTTTGGACTATTCCAGTTATTGCTTAGCGCTGAATACCCTCTAGCTTTTTCAATATATATATATATATATATTTTTTTTAATTACTTTTTTCTTTTTTAAGTATTTGTGTGGTCTTTTAAAAATCAAAAAAAAACAAAAACAAAAAAAAAAACCCTATGTAATATAGAAATCCCCACTGCTGTTATTTCGCTATATTCTGGAACTCAGTGGCGTGATTGATAACTACGTGGTGGCTGGCCAGTGCTTCCTAGCCAGCCAACATGTATTAAAATGTAAAAAAAACAATTACCCCATATTGCCAACAAAGGCCCAATGAGAGACCAGACAGTGTAAGCCAACCAATCAGAGCACTCTGATTTACATTTTGAAACATGGAAAGGCTTTTTGGAAAAGCTTTTCCCGTCTTGAAATGTCACTTCACCAAAGCTTGGCTATCTGAAACAAAATTGGTGTTTAGTGATTAGTGAATAATCCTCTTAGTGTTTTGTTTAAATTGTTTCTAAAGGATACAGTTTAAGTGAAAATATGAATGGAAATCTTGAAGAACACACATTCCCCAATAATAATATAACCTGGGACGGGGGAGAAGATAGGGGATTTATTATTACTAGAGCTCTGTGCCAGCGACATTGGGCATCTCCTAAGCTTTCCTGAAGAGATGGGTTTTAAGGCACTATTTAAACTCTTGAAGACTACGGGAGACAATGATGGCAGTAGGCAATGTAATCCAGGGGTCTCTAACCTTAATTTAGCAGAAGGATTTAATCCAAGCTCTGAGTCCTTTATAGTAATCCAGGGGTCTCTAACCTTAATTTAGCAGAAGGATTTAATCCAAGTTCTGAGTCCTTTATAGTAATCCAGGGGTCTGTCACCTTAATTGGCAGAAGGGTTTAATCCAAACTCTGAGTCCTTTATTGTAATCCAGGGGTCTGTCACCTTAATCGGCAGAAGGGTTTAATCCAAGCTCTGATCCCATTAATATAATCCAGGGGTCTGTAACATTAATTTAGCAGAAGGTGTGAATCCATTATTATAATCCAGGGGTCTGTCACCTTAATTGGCAGAAGGGTTTAATCCAAACTCTGATCCATTATTGTAATCCAGGGGTCTGTCACTTTAATTGGCAGAAGAGTTTAATCCAAGCTCTGATCCCATTAATATAATCCAGGGGTCTGTCACCTTAATTGGCAGAAGGGTTTACTCCAAACTCTGATCCATTATTGTAATCCAGGGGTCTGTCACCTTAATTGGCAGAAGAGTTTAATCCAAACTCTGAATCCCTTATTGTAATCCAGTGGTCTGTAACATTAATTCAGCAGAAGGGTTTAATCCAAGCTGTGAATCCATTATTATAGTCCAGGGGTCTTTCACCTTAATCGGCAGAAGGGTTTAATCCAAGATCTGATCCCATTATTATAATCCAGGGGTCTTTCACTTTAATCGGCAGAAGGGTTTAATCCAAGATCTGATCCCATTATTATAATCCAGGGGTCTTTCACCTTAATCGGCAGAAGGGTTTAATCCAAGATCTGATCCCATTATTATAATCCAGGGGTCTGTCCCCGTAATTCGGCAGAAGGGTTTAATCCAAACTCTGAATCCACTATTATAATTCCTGTGTGTCCAACTTGTCTGTTTACAACTACATGTCTGTTTGTCCATCCACTGTAAAGCGCTACAGAATTTGTTGGCGCTATATAAATAATAGCATAATAATAATAATATTCCAGTTGTGATAGGAGCACTCGGGGCTGTGACTCCCAAGTTGGGGGAGTGGCTTCAGCAGATTCCAACAGGGACGTCTGAGATCGCTGTCCAGAAGAGTGCCGTTCTAGGAACAGCTAAGACACTGCGCAGAACCCTCAAACTCCCAGGCCTCTGGTAGAGGACACACCACAAAGGAGGGGCTGAGCAGATCAATATTATATATATATAAAAGATGCCAAGATCCCAGAGTATTGCAGTTTGCAATGATACCTTTTTTTATTGGACTAACATAATATTTAAAGACAAGCTTTCGAGAGTTCCCTCTCTTACTCAGGTTTTGCTTCAGACTTGAGGAAGAGAGGAAAACTCTTGAAAGCTTGTCTTTAAACATTATGTTAGTCCAATAAAAAAAGGTATCATAGCATACTGCAATACTCTGGGATTTTGGCATCTTGTCTACTGGACTAATACGGCTAATCCAATTTACACTATATATATATATATACATTTTTTCCCCCTAGAAATGGGTTGCCATTTTTTTTTTCAGGTTTCTTTGCCATTACATTGTGTCGATGTAGCATCTGACGTATCACATTTTACTGAGCACTGTTTGATTTATTACTTTGTTCGGCATTTACTATAATTACTTTTGGGTATTTCTAATTGATTGCATATAATCATTAATATAATTAGTCTTCACTAGATAGTGTATTATTCATTTTCTTTTTCCATGTTCCCCTATAAACTGGAAGAATGAAAAAGGTTGAGGTTGCAGTGTTGAGAAATCACAGCGTTTAGGGAGTTTTACAGCTATCAGAACTTTATATTTCACTTTCTGAGCGCCTTTTCACATTTGTTTTTCAATAGCTCTGAAAAGACCAACAAGCAAAAGACTCAATGTGTCTCCTACTTAATCTAATCATTTTACCTTATAGTATATCTACTAATGATGAAAATAAGCCAAGACTAGCCCTTTAAATATATATCAGTTGCATGGCATGCTCCTTGTCCTGCACATTACCATGGCAACCTTATGCCATAATCTTGTGTGATGTCACAATATTGTGTGATGTCATAATCTTACTATGTCATAAAGCAATCTTTCTTGCTTTAGTCCTGAGAGTTGGCTTAGTTGTGTAGTAGTTGGAGTGAGGCAGGTGAGAAATTGTAAGGATGGGGAAGAGAAAGATATTTATGAGTCTAATGGTGAGAGCAAAAACAATAAGGTGAGGGAAAAACATGCAAGGTCAGAAACAGAGGAGGAAAAAGGAAGAAAGGATGGATCTGCACAAAAATACACAAAAAATGTGCAAAGACAATAAAAAATTGTGCGAGAGCTGTACCAGCAGACGTGGTGAAGGAATACACAAAGAGCACACAGACCTGCAGCCCCTGTGTCTGTTCCTCCAGTGTGCAGGTAACATGGAAGACAAAGATCAGCCAATGGATTATATTAATGCGGAAAACATCAGGAAGAGGAAGGCAAAACAAGAACCGATGGACAGCTAAAAACTGGGCTGAACAGACATTAAATTAAACTGTATGCTTTAATATTTAATTTTATCCTGCATTTTTATCCACCACTCCTATCCATTCCTAATTTATTGTCCTTATTCGCTATTAAAATCTGGTTTTAAGTTAAATAATTTTGCTCAGTGCATGTTCTTATTTAATGATAGAAAGCATTTATAACACTTGTGTAATATTAAACTCAGGGAAAAGGGGAGCATAAAAGAAACACCCCAAACATAGCAAATCTGGTTGAAAAAAAGTAAAAATTCTGTAAAAACTTATATTTCACTAATCAGTAGTGAACCCTCCCACCTCCTGGACAGCATCCATTTTACATTCATTGTGAAGCTGCATTCTTAGTGAGCTGTCCAGGAGGTGGGAGGGTCTGGGAGGGAGGGTCTGCTGCTGATTGGCTGGAATGTGTCTGCTGACTGTGAGGTACAGGGTCAAAGTTTACTCAATGATGAGTCCGCGGCGAACCGTTCGGGACATCACTACTAATCAGCCAAAACCATGATAGCAGACCGTGGGACAGGAACAGCCAGCAGCCAGCACACAGGAGCAGCCAGGGAAGTCAGCCACGGCCGGCCCCTGCTGATGATGTCAGTAGGAGGGGGCGGGATTTCTACTGCTCTACTCCAGGACTCCATAGTACTCCGCTGGGGAGTCTGGGAGAAGAGCCGAGCAAGTAACGCCCCTCCTCCTGACATCATCAGCAGGGGCCGGCCGACTGACTTCCCTGGCTGCTCCTGTGTGCTGGCTGCAGGGAGAGTGAGGTAAGTAGAAAAATCTGAGTCACCATCCAGAGCCAGAGCAAGGGGCAGGGGCAGGGAGAGAGCCAGTGGCAGGGAGAGAGCCAGAGCCAGGGACAGGGGCAGGGAGAGAGCCATTGGCAGGGAGAGAGCCAGAGGCAGGTAGAGAGCCAGTGGCAGGGCCAGAGCCAGAGGCAGGGAGAGAGGTAAGTTGAAAAATCTGAGTCGCCAGCCAGAGGCAGGGCCAAAGCCAGTGGCAGGGAGAGAGGTAAGTTGAAAAATCTGAGTCGCAAGCCAGAGGCAAGGCCAGAGCCAGTGGCAGGGAGAGTGCCAGAGGCAGGGAGAGAGCCAGAGGCAGGGAAGTCCCAGTAGGATTTCAGATATCTGTTAATGAAAACCGAGCTGGTGGTGAGGGACAATTCTCAATTTACGCATTGCAGCATTTAGAGGAAGTAATCTCAGATCACTTCCTCTTAGAACTTGCTGGAATCCACACTGGAGTAAAGCATCCTGCAGCAGCTATCGCAGCTCCTGCCCTTGACCTGTACTTGGCCAGCTTGGCCCCCACTGGACCCCAGGAACGCCACCCATACTGCTAGGTATACAGAGAGCTGCAGAATAAGCCCCCCTCATACAAATAATACAAACAGCCTACACACAAACACAACACCACTGACAATCCACATACACGCACACAACCCCACATACATCCTCTACCACAAGCAGTCTCACACATACACACACCACCAAACACACAATGTGACATCATCCACACACACAATTCCACAAGTAGCCCCCAAACACAGCCCACATTCATAGGTATCATACACAATATCACAAACTACTCATGAATATATACAATACAACAGCCCACATACACACAAATGTATTGCTACAAAACAACAACAACACCCATAAATAACATAAACAGAATAAGGCAACATACACACCTCCGTTTAAAAGAAATTAGACCGGCACGCCAAGTTACTTCATACGTCATTTATAATGGGTTTACAGAAGGTATTAGAAACCTAGCTCAGACTTGTATTAATGCACTTGTTATTGAGATGGGAGATACTGATTGAATATCACCATGATAAATCATGAAAGGATTAAAGGGGACTCGAAGCACCCTAACCATTACATTATGGTGCCAAGAGTGCCCAGGTGCCCCTCGTTATAAGAATTAGAATGGTTTGACTTATAACGTGGGTCTGCCAAGCTCCCCTCTGCGCCTCCACCACCAGCTACAGGAGAACTGGAAACTCTTGCTTTGGAGCTTCCATTAGATCTAAGTTCCATTAGAGCTAAGTCCTGCAGTGCTATTTCATAACTACATCACTGGGAGACCTGCATCACCGGGAGACCTTCCTGTTCTCCTGTAGTGCAGATAAACAAATCAAATCTTTCTAAAATGGTTGGATTTCTTATAATAGGGGGTGCCAGGACACTCGTGGCACCATAACGACTACATAATGCTGTAGTGATTATGGTGTTTGGAGTTTTTCTTTAACAGTAGGATGATGCCAGGGGAGTCATGACACCATAACCACTACAACGTGTTGCAGCAGTTATTGTCCTTATACTGTTCCTTTAGATATTTCTTTTGCTCACTGGTAATAAAAAAAAATATTATTATTTTATCTATAGAACACCAAAATATAGAGATTGATACAAGCATTTTATCATCATAAAATCTGTCTGTATGTTTGTCTGTCTATACATCATGTAACTTTAATAAAGTGGTATTTAACCATTCTTTAATAGAGACTTAAACTAGGTACATAGCAACACTAAATTTGGACCCTACCTTTAGCTTTAACCGTAACTTAGCAACATATTTTTCAATTGAAATATATATATCGCAAAATTAATTGTCTTTGAACTTTATATCAGAGGGGATCTACAGCACGGGAGAAGGCAGCGTAAACAATATATTGTGGCCAGTTGCCTGGAGATTGATCAATAAATTTTGGGTCCTGAACCAAGGAACATGACTTTACGCAATGCTCTGCAAGCAATGCCCCACAGTAGCTCTCTTAATAAATAGCTATATTTAACCCCTAAATATCATATGATTTGCCAGGACTGTCAAGATATCGTAGACTTTGCCTAAACCCTTTTTTTTTGGTTTTAGATTGGCAGAATCTGATTAACCCTTCAACATTTCAATACCTATAAACTGAGCACAATGCGATTAAAAGTGAAAGTGATTGAAATGGTATTAGGAAATAGCAGCATGATAGTAGAATAGTGAATGAATACAGTGTAAAAGAATGACTCTTTGGAATTCTATAACAATATAATACAGAATTTCTAGCATACGTACATATACAATGCTTGCTTTTTCATAATACGGGGAAATATGCAACGTAAGATAAATGTTGAATTTTTATACAAAGTAATGCAACTGAAAATGTGGTCTTACAAGTGGTCACTTTAGAGTTAAAGTGACACTCAAGGCAACATAATCACGACGGCTCGCTGTCCCTTATCCTCAGTTTAATATCAAACAGTTTTCATATTGCCTATTGTCTGGATCAATGTAATTAATCCGAACTGTAACCCCCACATGGATGAATCCCAAATCGACTAATGCAGGGGTGATAATAAGGAGAAATTTAAGTGGTAGATTGCAGATAAGACATATCCCCAAAATATTCACTAGTCATATCTAATAATTTATTTATAAATACAAATTTAATAAATCTGGAACTTTTATGTTCTCATTGAACAATTCTTATACTTTAGAATGTATTCACTTAACAGTAAATTCTAGTGAGTTGGAAATTTAGGCTACAATCTGCAAGTTCAGTGTTGGATTGTAGTGTGGGATGACCAGTCTACAATGCTAATGGTGTATGTTTCCTTAATAATGAGAGGTGAGAGAAAATCTCATTCAGCGAGAGAGAGGAGTAAAGGAATCCCGGGAGAAGAGAAGAGTTAATGAATGCTGCAAGGAGAGAGGAATGAAGGAATACTGGGCTATAGTGGAGAGAATGCATGCTGCAAGGAGAGAGGAATGAAGGAATACTGGGCTATAGTGGAGAGAATGCATGCTGTAAGGAGAGAGGAATGAAGGAATACTGGGCTATAGTGGAGAGAATGCATGCTGCAAGGAGAGAGGAATGAAGGAATACTGGGCTGAGAGAGGACAGCCTGGGAGGAATTCTTACTTTAAATGACGCTGGGCGGGCTGACACAGGGCAGGCATGCATAAGTGTGTGTCCATTCGCTTGATCTCTGCCGTTTCTGACCTTTCGTGAACAGCAGGGAGCGGCAGCCATATTGGATGGGGCGATTCACGACGGAACCCCAATTTTGTTCTCCTCCGCGGAACACCAATTGGAAAACGCTGGACTAATGCAATATTTTTTCATGATGAATCTATTCCACCGAACCAAATTGTTTTGTTTTGCACAGATCTATTAAGTTTTACTTAGCAAATACTGAGCCATATCCGGTGAAAAGTTGCATTGTTCTGTAGCCCCTGCAGCATATACATAGTCACAGCAATATTACTATGACAATGTTTATACAATGCTTAAATAGATATATAAATAGGAATCGAGTTATATCCTCTCTCTTACTCTCTCTTTATAAATTCAAAAACAGTTTAACTTCTACAGGAACTCTCCAAGCACCATAATCTCTCTCTCTCTCTCTCTCTCTCTCTCTCAGTCTAGCAGTAGGTTACAATAGGGGATAGCAATTAAACCCAAAATATTTGGCATCTCCTGATCATTTTGGGGTACACCGTTTTGGAAAACTGCTTCTGGCTCCAGCAATGTATAGGATAGCCACCATTCGAATCGGGGGTTTGGAAACCCCTTGGTCATTTTCATTTATTTAATGCATCCAACTAATTAATTGTTGAAATTATGTTTAACCCCTTAAAGGATTACTCCAGGCATCATATTCACTGCAGCCCATGGTAGTGGAATGCCAGGAGTACCCAGGCTCAGCTCCCCAGTAAAGGGGCAAACGCTATCGCCATGGGTTTCCCTCTTACCTGGGTTCCTGCCCTGCTTTGAGGATCCTTTCTGCACTGGTGATGTGATTCTGACTTCTGCAGGGTTACCGAAGCCGCTCCATCAGTTACCATGAAAATGTCCTCAGAACTGACATTAGCTAGCCCACAACTCTTGATACCCCAATGACGCTGCCGGAGGTGATGTTACACACTGCACAAACAGACTCTAAGCACCATGACCACTTCAAATCCCCAAAGTGGCCATGGTACTAGAGTAACCTTTTACATCAAGTGTTGTGTTCAAAAATATCTGTAAAATGTGTTCACTTACCTCTTCTCTAAGGGAGGGTTTGCAAAGGCAGTAGACAACAGAACTACAGTTTTTGCAAGCTGTTTTCAGATTAACCCCCACTGAAAAAATGCATAATTAAATGCTTACATGTTTTGTGGTATATCAATTAAACAGCGATTTGTATTTATTTTGTATTTGGGCAGTGGAGTGTCCCTTTAACTGAATGGCCCTCACTATCATCACTGAGTATAGGGAGCTGAGACAAGAGGCAGATAACACTCCCACGTTAATTTTGTAATTGCAATTTTAGAACAAAGCAGCACAGATTTTTGCTGATTTTAAAAGGGGTTCTTCAATGTCCTAAACATCCATACTTTACAAATTAGTGGGGATCAAATAATATGTTTGTGATTCCTTATGGTAGCTTTACGCTGATAATAGCCCAGCTGTAAATTCAGTAATTAATTATACTGGCCGTTTCCTTGCACTTTGCTTCCAATAACATGGAGCCCCAGAAGGGCCTTAGATAATCAGGCCTATTCATTATTCCAACATCTGTAACTACATGAGCCGGTACTACTGTATGGACATTTCAGTTTTCAGCATGGCTTACTGTTGGGAGTAACCTACTCCGTTCTCTTTTCATAAGTGGCAATAAAAGATGGTGGCGTATAAGTAAAACAATCTAAAAATGGCACTTGAATATAGAGAAAATACTTCCTGGCCTCTTTATTAATTACTAGTTGAATTAATCTACTATATAGTTTATGGTTGTTCTATAACGCATTAAAACATTTATGCAACTTCTCACGGAAAAATTACATACATTAGTTTTTTTTGGTCAGTTTTCCCAATTTTTTTCTGTAGTCCAGATTTCTTCTGGCAAGAAATAAACAATTAACAAAAAAAAAAGAAAAAAAGAAAAAAGAGATACTATTTGGATCACCAAAAGAAAAAGTAAATGTAAAAATGGCTTCATGTGTACCTGGATGATAGTATCGGTTTAAAAGACAAAGTTGTGGAAATTACTTAACAGATAATGGTGTATAAAAAGACACGTTACAATTTTAGATTTAAAAAAAGTACAAAAATCAATAAATCTACGACTGTTACTGTAGAAGTTAAGTATGTGAAAGTTTACTAATTTCACATTTTCTAAACAAATAATTCTTCAAGGGTGTCAAGTCTCCTTGTAGAAATGTGGCTTTGTTCGCTTTTGTCACGTAGTAGTCGCAGATTTATTTCTTAAGAATAATGTTTCACAGCATTGCCCTCAGTAAAATGTTTTATTAGAGAGATATGCATAATTTAAATTTTTAGAATATTTTCTTCAATAATTAATTTTTCCTTATGCAGAATGACAACTATTTCCAGACAGGGTGCAGTTCTGGGTTTTTGCCACTAGAGGCTGACATAGAGCTGGGGATCCCTGGGAATAAATCAGGCTGGGCTCACTCGTTTGTCCTTCAGTGGTATACAAACACAATTGGGATTTGGAGTGTTGCAGGGAGACACAGCACTTGTTCATATAGCAGCCTGATTTATAGGAAGAAGCCTCCTTAGTATTTAGAGGTGATCACTGGATGCAGACCCTCCTTTGGATATATATTAAAAAAGCAACTGTGCTTCAGATGCCCTGGATGTTGCCTGGAAATGATAGTTAGAGATTGGTCCAGCTGAGAGAAGAGGTTCAGAAACCGTGCATTAAATGCTTGTTGTGAGAGATAGCCTTGAGCATTTATCGCTTTTGTCAAAATGACAGTCAGATGAGGACATGGGTATACCCACCCGCCCAAAAAAACGATGGATGGAGATCAGATTTTCAGAATTCCAAGCAAAATATCATTGTATCAAAATGAGCATCATATCTTCCTTGAGATTCTCAACTCTGGCTATTAATCAGTGATACTGTCTCCAAAATAAAAGAGCTGGTAGAGAAGGGAAATGTATGCATCACCACCTAACCAGCAGTGCCCCTTTCTACCCCCAGATTACAGATGCTCACAGCCTCCTCTGAACTGTAAGTAAATCTTTTTGCTTTTATTATTTCAGAGAGGAAGGGGGGGTGGGGGGGGGTGGAGATGGGAAATCATTGCAAAAGGGATAAAAAAAGATGTCGATGTATGTTTATTTATTTACATATAGGAGCAAGTAATTAGCAACAATATTTAATGGGTGCCTGCAAAAACAAAAGTGCATTTTAAAGGGGTTTATTATGCAGTGCACCCCTGCATTATTTGTTAACACGTAAGATCACAGGTTTAGACATTATCTTTTTGTTGTTTGTTTGTTTATTATTGTTTATTATTATTGATATGTAATGGCTTTGGGGGTGGTATACTATGTATCACTGTATTCACTGGCAGGTGCAGTACAGAATGTAGCACCTTTGGAACCTCTTGAAACAGCTGTCAATCATTATTCTGCTTCAGGAGGTTCATCGGTCCCTGCAGTAGAATTGTGAGTGCCCCTTTGCACCCCCAAACCCAAGATGTTCTACATCAGTTGTGCTATCTTTCATTCCACAGGTTGTATGTAGCAAAGCAAAGAAGGCAGGCAGTGTTCCATTTCCCCAGCCTGCCTTGTATCTAGATACACAGCTACACAGACAGAGGATGGGATTACTCGTGGCCTGGTATCTGGGCCAGTAAGATCACCCCCTCCCCAAGTTAAAAAGCTGACAATTTGTCACAAAATATAAAGAGTCACTTGATGATCAGCGTGTTAGATGTGCACTATGTGAAAGGCCTGGCTTGATGCATTTTTATAAAAGTAATTTTTCTTCTCCATCTCTTTTGTATTACAGACTGGTGATCTACATGGTGATGCTGTGAATTAAAAAGGGAGATACTGTATTTTGTGTTTATTTTTCCAATGGAGACCAAACACAGCTTATCCCCTGCTGTTGTCAGAGATGCTTTGCCTGCAGGAGGAGGTAGTAATCAAGGCATGGGAGAATCAGTGTTTACAAAGTAATGGCTGCTTGTTGCTGCAACTTGTTACCCCCTGCAGATGTCAGAAGGCCAAATTATTGCATATCCCCTGTTAGAATAATGATTATATTGACTGTGGTCAAATGAAGTGGACTCTGGAATATTTATTTTGTGAACAAAAACAAGATCATTATCTCAAAGGATCCTGAACTATGGATGATTAACACAAATAATTAATATCACATCACCAAATACTTTATCTTTTTTTTTAATTGCAGGATTTAAAAGTGCATCTCTTGGTAAAAAAGAATATTTTACACACACCTGGATATTTTCTTTGCTTTTACTTCTGGGCATTTTTCATTTTTTAAATATCGCAAATGGATTAGACAACCAGGAATTTGTATTGTAATTTATGAAATGTTGGCAAAGCTGGAGTTTGGCAAAAGGAGTTGTTTCTAGGAGAAATACCTCGATTGATACATTTGGCTGTGTTCTTCAAAGAAATCTTGTAGCTTAATAGCAAAATTATCTCCAAAGAAACCATAACAACCCCCCCCCACCCCCCCGCCCCCTCTGGGAACCATCACTGTTTGTGTCACACACCATCATTTTTAATATGTTTTGCTGCAATCTTCATTTACACTTTGGATCATTCACGTCCTGGGTACCACTTTCTGCAAAACACTTAGAAAAATAACTAAAAAGGAAAATGTTACTCCATCCCAGCAACCATAACAACTACCAGTGACATTACTTCCAGGATACCCCTGCAAACCATGGCACTGGGTCTGGTGACATTATTTTGAATTTATTATAAACACATATCTCTATTTTTTCACTTTTCCTGACTTGGACAGCTGTGGTTTTATTTATTATTTATTTATTTTGACACTTTTTTGACACTTTGTGGAAGTTTTGTGGCAGTTCACTGATTTGCCATAAAGTTCTGTGAAGGCAGTCCAGTCCAGGAGCTGCAGCCAGAGTGAGTGTGAGTGAGGGACAGCCATGGGTGCTGGGTGCTGCCCCCAGCTGAGGAACCCCCTGACCCCTCACTAGCTGCTCCCTGCCACACACACAGACTGACAGACAGAGCCGCGGGAGCGCGCCTTACACCCAGGAGAAGATGGAGGTTGCCATGGTGAGCGCGGAGAGCTCGGGCTGCAGCAGCCACCTGCCCTACGGCTACGCCCACGCGCGCGCCCGGGAGCGCGCGCGCCTGGCCCACTCCGCAGAGAAGGCAGCGGAGAAAGCCGAGAAGGCTGCGCTGGCGGCACAAGAAGGCGGGAACTCCGGGGGCGTGGCCTGTCACCCACAGCAACAGGCGGGCCGCGTAACCACCACCTCCTCCCAGGGGAACAGCGGCGGGAGCGCGCGGCGCGCCACCCAGTCCCCTCAGCAACAGCCGCCGCCGCTGTCAGCAGCAGCAGCACCACAGCCGCAGCCGGAGGAGCCGGCACCGCAGCACCGGAGGAAGGCCAACCGGCGCCGGCACTTGTGGCCCCTGGGCGGCTGCAACAGGTGGAGGAGCCGGGGCCACCGAGCGGGCAACGAATGCAGCGGAGGGGCCGGCGGAGGAGGAGGAGCAGGAGGAGAAGACGGCGGCACCTTCCCCTCGGAGCTGGCTCCCTGCGGCTCTGAGGAGACCATGCTGCGGGAGGAGGAGGACCGGGAGACCCGGGAGACCCGGGAGCAGGAGGGCGGCGGGTTCTACCTGTGCGGAGGAGGTAGTCCCTGCGAGGAGCGGCTCCCCGGCGGTGGTGGTAGCGGAGGTAGTCCGTGCGAGGAGCGGCTCCCCGGCGGTGGTAGCGGAGGTAGTCCGTGCGGGGAGCGGCCGCCCGGCGGAGGTGGGTACCACCCGGTGTACAGCGAGTTCCAGTGCTGCGAGCGGGTGGTGATTAACGTGTCCGGCCTGCGGTTCGAGACGCAGCTGAAGACGCTCACCCAGTTCCCGGACACCCTGCTCGGCGACCCGGACAAGCGGATCCGCTACTTCGACCCGCTCCGCAACGAGTACTTCTTCGACCGGAACCGGCCCAGCTTTGACGCCATCCTGTATTACTACCAGTCCGGCGGGCGGCTGAAGCGCCCGGTCAGCGTGCCCTCCGACACCTTCTCCGAGGAGGTCCGCTTCTACGAGCTGGGCGAGCAGGCGCTCAGCAAATACCGCGAGGACGAGGGCTTCGGCCGGGAGGAGGAGCGGCCGCTGCCGGACAGCCACTTCAAGCGGCAGGTGTGGCTGCTCTTCGAGTACCCGGAGAGCTCGGGGCCCGCCCGGGGCATCGCCATCGTGTCCGTGCTGGTCATCCTCATCTCCATCGTCATCTTCTGCCTGGAGACCCTGCCCGAATTCCGGGACGACAAGGACCCCCTGCTGCCCCCGCTGGGCCCCGGGGAGGAGGCCATGGCCAACGGCACCCTGCCCGGCACCAGGAGCCCCAACACCGCCTTCAACGACCCCTTCTTCATCGTGGAGACCGTGTGCATCGTCTGGTTCTCCTTCGAGTTCGCAGTGCGGCTCTTCGCCTGCCCCAGCAAGCCGGGCTTCTTCAGGAACATCATGAACATCATAGACATCGTGTCCATCCTGCCTTACTTCATCACCCTGGGCACCGAGCTGGGGCAGCAGCAGCAACTACAGCAACAACAACAGCAACTACAGCAACTACAGCAACAGCAGCAACAGCAACAGGCCAGCGGGCAGCAGCAGCAGCAGCAGGCCATGTCCTTTGCCATCCTGAGGATAATCAGGCTGGTCAGGGTCTTCCGCATCTTTAAACTATCCAGACACTCCAAGGGGCTACAAATCCTGGGGCACACGCTGAGGGCCAGCATGAGGGAACTGGGGCTGCTCATCTTCTTCCTCTTTATTGGGGTCATCCTCTTCTCCAGCGCTGTCTACTTTGCGGAGGCTGATGAGCCCACCACCCACTTCCATAGCATCCCCGATGCCTTCTGGTGGGCTGTGGTGACAATGACCACGGTGGGTTATGGGGATATGAAGCCCATCACTGTTGGGGGCAAGATAGTGGGTTCCCTGTGTGCCATAGCAGGGGTCTTGACAATAGCACTGCCCGTGCCAGTCATAGTCTCCAACTTCAACTACTTCTACCACAGAGAAACAGAGAACGATGAGCAGACTCAAGTGACATCCAATGATGAAAGTTGCCCTTACTTACCCACCAATTTGTTGAAGAAGTTAAAGGGCTCCACGTCTTCCTCCTTGCAGGACAAGTCAGACTATCTAGAGATGGAGGAAGGCATCAAAGAATCTCTCTGTATAAAAGACAAGGCTAGCCAAGGCACAGGGAATGGGAATGAGACCATTAAGTATAACTGTGTGAATTTAAAGACGCTGGAAACGGACGTGTGATATAGTGAAATATATTTTTAGAACTTTCTTAAAGTCTATTTATGCATTGAAGAGTGCAGTGATATATTTAAAAAAAATATATAATGAAATATGCAAATCTAACCTGAAAATAAACAGCTAGGTTTTCAGATTAGATATGAAATAAAGTGGCTTCCTCTTGTAAGAACATACCTACTTGGGACCAGATAGATGTTCTTTTATACAGAATGACTACATTACAGGAATTGCAGTGCCTGTTCCTTGGCTTTGTTTTTAAAGCAGCCCATATAGATACACATTTGCATTTGGGTTATTTACAAGTGAATATTCCATAGCTTAGTGTGGTAAAGCTATTCTGAGAAACATTCATCTGCAGCATTTCATACTCTAGAGAGGAATTCCTGATGCCTTTTTATCATGGGGCTCTTTTCCCCTATTCACCTCAAAAATATATATAATTAAATAAATGTTTGTCTCTCCTTGTGTGACTGCCGTGGCTTAAATGTACCCATTCAAATTTTGTTTACTTGGGTGCTGATTATATATGGGCATTTCCTTTTATTTTTTGTTATTCAAATAATTCCACATTTAAATTATTTAGGGGAACACTAATTGCAGGGAGAAACATGTCAGTTTATTTGGAAAAGGACTGTAGGTACATTGGGCATACTATAACTTGACAAAGGGGTCTATTTACTAAACAGTAAATGTTTTTTTAAGTTCCAACTTGCAAAATGTAGTTTATAATTTGGACTATAATTGCCTGAATTTTGCAAATTGGTTCCAACAACTTACTGTTAAGTGAATGGATTCCATAATGTTCTTAGAAGAGGAAACTCAAACAGTTTTAATGAAATTCTAACAAGTGGATTCCACTATAATGTTCTTATCATGTTAAACATATCAAGGAAAGTGGTAGAGTAAATGGGGGGGGGGGAGATGGTATGAAAAATGCTGTTTCAAAAGATATATTTTTTAAAATAATGCAAGTGTTTTGCACAGATATGAGCTAAATTGCTGTTTTAATTCAACATGGAGTGTGAGTGTACAAGGATAAAGTTTGGCTTTCAAATATATTTAAAATTTAAGTAATCTATATTTTTTAGTAATCATATGTGTATAAAAGAAGTGAAGTTATTTGTAAAATCAATATAATGGTTTAAATTAACCATCGCAAACCTTAATAGTACTACTATTAAACTCATGCAGCTATATACCATTTTAATCCTGATTTAGAAAAAAAAGTAGGCTTTCCTACAATGAATTTACTATGTGATGTAACACACAAAACAGCTGCTTGTATCTTCGTTTGACAATAGCTTAAACAAATAATTGTTTTTTTTTTACAAACTGTAAGGGCTGCCAACTATGCACATTTATTAGGTTATACTAGGGAAAGACTTCCATCCGCTGCATGTCCTACATATGTAGGGAATGCTTTCTTCGCACTATAGTATATGCTGGATAAATAGATATTTAAAGAGACGTCGTACTGTGAACCATTTCTGTAAATTTAAAGTTTAAAGACAATCATTAACGCAGGACTTAAGTGGCATCCTGTTAAAAATTCTATATATGTTAATTATAAAATTGTTGGCTTTAACAGTAGATATTCTAGTACTAAGAAGTGTTACAGGTTTGTGAAATGGAGCGTTATATATATTTTTATTACTTTTATTATGTTTAGCTTGTCATATAAATATGGAATAATGAATATGTAAGAGAATTTTATTTTTACATACATATAGATTTTTTGTTCAACATTTAATCTAGTTAAAAAAAGTTTGACAATTACTGCTTTTATTGTACTGTACAGTAGGCCTTAATCTTAAACGTATACATATTGTACCAAAGCCCACATACGTGAATGCATCAAGTTTTCTATTTAATTAGTAGATAAATTATATTTAATATGTTTTATTAGAAAAAAAAATCACATACAAAGCAATTGGCTGGAAAGCTATATTGTGCAATTATTTCTTAGAATATATTCTCTATATATTCTGCAAGATTTGCTTATGTGCCTACATTTCCGTTTGGTTTACAGTGGCGAATGTCTTGTTTTAATATTGTGGTTTAAGTTAAATGAAAACCACATTATTACAAAAATCCAGTTACATTGCTTAGCGTGAATGAAGCATTCCATGTTATGTAAAGTACAACTTGATAATGTTCAGAAAAATAGGTAATTTTATATCTCTGTATCAAATTAGAGTTCCCCTTCTTTAAAAAAGTTTGCTTCCAGAGGGGTCTGCAACAATTTAGACAGAGATAACTTGGCAGACCTCTAATGCTGTTTAATATGTGAACCTAAAGGGAGAAAATAAAATCTTGGGATATTCTGGAAACTTGGTTAAACTGCCATGTCTTTAGTATTGGTTTACAAGCAAAATACATATCTGCATGCAACAAAAGTGTAATCAACTGTTCATCTATTTTAAAAGGTTAAACATTTTCACAACCTTGTGGAAATCATTGTTGCAAATGTTTGTTTCTGCAACCATGATTTTGTGCAGAAATAGAAAACTAAAAAGGAACACATTCACCAACCTTTACTAAGATGTCAGTCTGGTGGGTGTTGGGTAAGTACATTATTTATTTATTTTTGCTTTTGTTTAAACTGGCGTTTACCATCTCAATATGTATAATTACGAATTCAGCCTCATCTTTTAGTACATTTCTATGTAGAGCAGGACTGGTGATTAATAATGAGATTGTTCATTTTTTAAGTGTACACTGTCCTGTTGCAATCATGTATTGCAGACAACTAGATTATAATGGAATTAAATGGAACATCTCGAATGGAATAGGTTTACTGTAGTTTATTAATCCTTAACACTGCAGAATGTTTCTCTTTAAATATAATTCAGTTTTTCTGTTTGGAGAGCTGTGTAAAGCTATGTAAACTAAATGATGCTGAATGCTTCTGCTTTTGCCCAGTGCACAGAAGAACACTCATCAGTTAAGCGGTTAAGTACATTTACATGAAGAAATTAAGACACAATAAACTCACTGTACTTTTATAGTGCCTACTTGAAGGATAGAACTGTCTCCAAATTTTGTGGTTTCTGCAAATATAAAACTACAGCTTCTAACATTGCCAGGACAAACTAAATAATCACCAAGGGTTTACAGTGTAGTTTTTGGCCAGATAACTCTGGAATGAAGAAATTAAAAAGAGTTTCATGACTAAGTGTGTTGAGTGACTGAAGGGGAACAAATTCAGCATTGACTGTGTGTCAGCATGTACTAATCGCACCATAAACCCCCCACAAATCATGTAACTATTCCACAGTTGTAGGTGGTTTATAATTCATTGTTATTAATCTAGAGAACACTGGCAGCAAATGTTTGCAGAATGTTTTAATGCCAATTTTTATTTCTCAGTCAACCATGCATTTCCTGGTGACATGTTATGATGATAGAACCGTGATACTGTGTTTTAAGAAAATGTGAAAATGAAGAGTTTGTGATTTTAAAAGTTGCAAATATGTTGTGGAGTATTGGGTTAATTCAGCAATGTTTGCATTTTTGCAATAATTACTAAGTAACTGAACATTAGTGAAAAAACAAGGCATGGTCGCTCAGTTTATGCATTTAAAAACCTTTGACATGCCAACAGTTCAAGGCAATACAAAATAATTTGTGTTTGTTTAATAGCACAGTTAACTGATTAGCTTAACTTTGGCAGGCCAAAGGCCCTTAAGGAATGAAATCAATTGAACACCCCTGATGTAGTTACATACAATCAGACAAATGTGTCTAGATTTTTCTAAACAAACACAGTGGATCTAGTGCATTGTGTGAAAGTGAATGGTGCATTGTTGGTTTTCATACATGTACATCACAGCCTTCCCTAAAATGATAAAAAATAAAAATAAAAAAATTAAATCACGATAGTACAATATACTTAATAATGCTGCATATTAAAGGAATTGTGTATTATTTGGATGGAAGCCAATATAGACACTATACAAGTAGTGCTAATTTAATATATTGTTTAGAGGAAATATTAAGGGTAAACTGTATTACTATTGGAGTGCTCACCCATGGTTATCTATTGTAAACATTTCCATGGTTTTAAAAATGAAATAGTAAGAAGGACCCTAGGAGTGCAAATTATTAAATCACCTAGGGCGGTTATACTCAATGATGTTTCTCAGACCTGTGATTGGATATTGATACTTTAGAGAGAGTTCAGAGAAGGGCTACTAAACTGGTTCATGGATTGCAGGATAAAACTTACCAGGAAAGGTTAAAGGATCTTAACATGTATAGCTTGGAGGAAAGACGAGACAGGGGGGATATGATAGAAACATTTAAATATATAAAGGGAATCAACACAGTAAAGGAGGAGACTATATTTAAAAGAAGAAAAACTACCACAACAAGAGGACATAGTCTTAAATTAGAGGGACAAAGGTTTAAAAATAATATCAGGAAGTATTACTTTACTGAGAGGGTATTGGATGCATGGAATAGCCTTCCAGCTGAAGTGGTAGAGGTTAATACAGTGAAGGAGTTTAAGCATGCGTGGGATAGACATAAGGCTATTTTAGATATAAGCGACTAATGAAAGTATTTTAGAAAATTGGGCAGAATGGATGGGCCGAATGGTTCTTATCTGCCGTCACATTCTATGTTTCTATGTGCCACTTTGCAAAACATTACTTGCCATTCAGCTTGACCATCACTAATTGAATGGCCTAGCATGGCGGTAAAAATTGCAGGTTGGTTATTGATATTGTTACTTTACTTGTATCTTTTACAGCTGTGCTGAGGCTTTTAACCAGTCAGTGGAAAGAAATATTTCCCCAGGATCTAAGTAGGTTGGATCTATTAATGGAGTACCATTCCTAAGCACGGTTTGAGACTATTGAAAGGTAGTTCAAACAAACAAAAGCAAAACTTAGCCGTGGGGAACCTTCCAACTGCAGTGCAAAGTGACTTGATGGGAAACTGATTAGCTCAGTGGTGTCAAAAGGGTCTCAACTAGGGTGAATCTGTAAAATATATATTTGCAAGTGAATGTAGCATATTATAGGCCACGTGTTACTGAGTAGCACCTCACTCTGCTTTAAAGATGTCTAACATGAGAATATTGCACAATGAAAAGTTACTGAAAGTGCTATGATGACAATTGATATTCTGTTTATCTTAAATGTGGTGTAAAATGTAAATTTAATTAACTCCTTGACGCCTAGAACACGAGTCTAAAAGAGCACATTTGCACCATGGCATTATGGTAAAAAAAAGCTTGTGTATTGCATTAGGAAATGGCATTATGGGGAAAAAGCTCTTTTATTACATTATTATGGAATCTTAGTAACATGTCTGTCCCACACTTGGAAGTCCAGCGGTTCTGTGTGCTCTATTTATCTCCTCTGAACCGCTGTTTCTACCATATGCATCACTAGCATTTATTGGGAAGAGGAAAAAGGGAAAATATCACAATTATGTTACACATTCTCTTTAAGCTCTTAACTGGCATCCGAATTCCAAATATTAGTTTTTAGTGGTTTTAGCTTTGGTTCTCCTTGGCAACTTAAATATGGTTTCTTTGGAGCTATAAGAGCCTGTCACCACAGTCCAAGTTTGGACAGGTAATGTAGGGGTGTAACTTATTCTGGCAGCAGAGTGGCTAGACTTTGGGTGCTAATGAGAAGTACAGTATTTGTCAAACCTATAAAAATGATATGACTGAAAGCTGTGACAGCACCCAAAGACTTGCTCAACCATAACCTATAGTAAGTTGTTGTGGGTATGTTGTGTAAAGTGTTTTAATGTTATTCAAAGCTACTAAAGGTTGACAGTAAGAATAGTTGACTGGAATAAACTTTCAGTAGTACTTGCAGTGGTTTATGGGATATGTAGTTGCATATGAGTGCAACTGCTCAATAAGCTAATAGTGCAGCTGTTTAAAGCCTTGTTACGTTTTGTGAAGTGGGCTGTTTGCTTTGGTTTGCTGAATCAATTACTGTGATTTCAGTTCTATCTCTCCAGGGTAAAGAGATGCTTGTGATATTGGACAGGTCTTGGATAGTCAAGGAGGAAGTGAAAAAAACAACCTATTTTTAAAGTCTGATAACTGTAGGGGGGTGCAGACTTAGAGCCACAACAATTCTATTTAATTGCTGCAGCAATACACTACTTTGGTAAGATATACTGGTTACAGGTCTCATTTTTCCAATGACACCCAATGTTGATGTAAGTGGTGTCAATTTTCTGAAATGTCAGTTTACATAACTCCTTCCATCCCAACCCTAGGCATGTACAGATTGAATTGTATTATACATTTGCAAATCAAAACTTAGAGGGATTCTATAGTGCCAGGAAAACAAAACAGTTTTCCTGGCACTAAAGAATCCTACAGTGCCCCCCTCCTGTGGTGCTAAAGGGGTTAAAACCCCTTCAATTACCTGAATCAAGCGCTGATGTCCCTCGGTGCTGGGTCAGGCTCCGGCCACGCTACTCTATCCCCAATATCATCTGCTTTCCTATGGGTTAAAATCTGCCGCTGGAAGTCCTCATACAGAGCGTGAGGACGTCCAGTGTCAGATACCGGACCAAAGGATTGTTTCAATTCAGGACGTCCCTCTAGTGGCAGTCTGGTGGGTTAACTCCACCTCTAGTGGAACACAGCCACCAGAGGTGGAGTTAACCCTCTGAGGTAATATTCTGAGAAACTGCCATTACCACCACTGTAGGGTTAAGGGACATGGGTCATAGCACCCAGACCACTTCAATGAGCTCAAGTGGTCTGGGTGCCTACAGTGGCAACTCCCATTTATCCTTCCTTGCCCTCCATGGTTATAACTTAACATATTTCCCGTCTAAACCCATTTAATATGCAGAGGGACTGTAAATAAAAATATCCTCCCTTCTCCCTGACTATACAGGACCCAAATTTCCCAAAATGCAGTGGTTGAATTAAAAATACCAGAGAAGGGGAGTGCACTGTACAGTACATATTTCTGGTTTTATCCACGCAACTATATGCACTATATGTTGATATTTTTATTTATTTTTTACATGCTGGTGGCATGTTTGGGAAGCTGCGTTCAAAAAAATTGCCACATGATTCCTTGTTAATACTGTATTTCAGTATTTTACTTACCTGGCCTTATCATACCTGCTGTATAAAGGAAATCTCTATTTGTATCTCACGCTGATCTTTCAAACACTGTCTGACATGAAGCAAAATAAGCAAAACAATCCAATTTCGGTAACGGTTTAAGCCTACACTATTTGTGTAAAGAATAAATAACAAAAATGAAAGTGTACTTAATGTTTAGGTAACAAGTACTAAAAACTATGAATTATCTTTATTAAAACGGCAGATAAATCAACAAGAGACTCAAAATAAACACCAAGCTAAGTGGCGAAAGTGAAAACATATATACAGTGCAGTGATTGCAAACTACAAAACCCACTGTTCTACCCTGGGAATCCTTAGCCTAAGACAGCAGCTATAAACAGTAAGGGCTATAGAAAGACAGACTGCTAGAACAAAAACAACTGCTTTGGACCTAGTGACAAAGGTCTGTCTTCACACCAAAACGGACGTCGGGGTTTGTCTTTTTCAATATATTTTAACACTTTTCTTACACTCACATGCCTAACACTGGTAGCACCTTTTATTTATTTCTCCTATTGAACCCTGTCCCTCTTATTTTCTACCTCTGGTTATTTGTAGGCACACTCCTTAGTGTGAGCGGAGGTTGTCAAAGGGTTAAGTTCTTAATTTGGTTATATTAGGGACACTCTAGTGTGAGCTGAGGTTGTCACGGTTTAGTTTTGCAATTTGGTTTAAGGCTAGGTAGGCACTCTAATTACCTCACTTTTTAATTTAACTTGGTCTCGTATCTATATGCAACTATTTGGACATCATACTATGAATACCATTTTTTTTAAATTATTTGCCTTAGCCAAACATACACAATATATTTAGGAGTGGTTTTTTTTCTCACCTGTTATTCTACCTCCTTACACCTGTAGCATTTACTTTTTCATCCTTAGACATTGTTTACCTCCACGTTTTACTTCACCTGTATAGAGCTACTTCTAGGACCTGTTGTTTAGTGGATATACCCTTCATGCTGTTTTTCTTCTAGCAATCAGTTTTTTATCCCTATCTATAGCCCGTATTGTCTATAGCTGCTTTCTAAAGCTAAGGATCCCCCTCCCCTTCCCCTCGCTCTTTCTAGGGTAAAACAGTGGGTTTTGCTATCACTGCACTGGGTATATGTTTTCACATGCACCACTTAACTTGGTGTTTATTTGAAGTTTCTTTTTTATTTATCTGCCGCTTTAATAAAGCTAATTAATAGGTTTAAATCTTACCCTTGTAACTATTAAGAACTAGTCTGTTTGGGTCTTTTTTCGTTCATGTGGTTGTTATCCGCTTACTGTGGGTTCCCCCCACCTGGGTTTAAGGCTTGATTTTTCCCTTCACCTACATTTAATGCATTTTTAGGTCTTGTCTATTAACATACCCTGAACCACATATAAATGCGGTATCTAATTATGTTTTTAAATAAATGCTTCTCTAGCTTTTCTGTTTTCACTAAAGATAACTGAAGGATTTCACTGGACACACAGTAGTTTGCTCAGTTTGTTTTAAAAAAAATTATTTTCACTTTACTAGAGGGTTATGTCAGATGATTGTCCAGAAAGTTTATCCATAATGACATATAAAACATTGCAAGTGAAAGACGACTTACATTAAATGCCTGGTCTGTGTCTTTCTAGACTGTATTTGCGAAATTAAAGTATAATATCTTTTAAAAAACAAATTACGTAACCATACAAAAAAAATACTATTTCAGTTTTATGTAAAATATGGTATAAATTGTGCAGTCAAATAATGGTATCAAAGTATTTTTATTACTATTATCGATAAGACAACTACATGTTCCGCAGAGCTTTGCAGTGGGCTCACACGACATACTCATGTAAAATTTAAATGTAATCAATTGTATTTAAGTAAAATGATGACATGTTTAGCCACTAAATAGTGAATTGCCATGAATTTGCAACCAAATTGCACAATTTAGGCTAACATACGAGAAACATTTTATCAATATGTTTACAGTTGATAAGAAACCACTTGTTGAATGTTTGCTCTAGATGATGTGAGTGATTTTACAGCTAAAACAAGTAGGAGGAACTTAGCTTATTGTGGCTCTTGTCAGTAGCCTCGAGGTTTCGTGAGTATTGGGGGTTAGTTGTTGAGGTCCAAATGGTGAATGTGCTGTTCTAACCAATGTATTTCCTAGTCTGGGAAAGGACAGAATGTGGCAGTGAAGATAAGGCGGAGAACGTGGGTAGAATATTGTAATCATGGCTGTGGAGTGGGGAGTATGACAGAGACGGGCTAACTGAACTGATGCTAACTGAGGGAAACTGTCACTTTCCAGGTTTAGCTCCACTTTTTAAACACATGTATTTGTGAGGTGTGAAAAAATAAACACCTGTTTATCCTCCAACTGGGGGCATCCATCTTGGCTCCCTGCCAATCACTGTCATTTGCACCTGTCAGTCAGTGTAGAGAAAGCATACAGAGAGGAGGCAAATTTAACAATTTACACAAATACACAAAAAATGGATTAGCGCTAATATATCAGTGAATAGGCAGCAACCACAACAAAGGGGATCCCTCTCACCCTTTGAACAGAAAACAGGAGTGTACAAAGATAGATAAGGGCTGTGCCACAGAGGGTAATAAAATACTATATTTAATTACCTTCTGTGGCACAGCTCTTATCTATCTTTGTACACTCAAATTTAACAATTTGTCTGTTTCTCCTCTACATTTGCAATGTTTCTCCTGCCTTTGCCTTAACCCCTCAAGGACCAAACTTCTGGAATAAAAGGGAATCATGACATGTCACACATGTCATGTGTCCTTAAGGGGTTAAATGGACTCTAAAGTCACCCAGACCACTTCAGCTCAATGAAGTGGTCTGGGTGCCAGGTCCCTCATGTTTTAACCCTGCAGATGTAAACATAGCAGTTTAAGGTGCTGGATTAAGGTAAGTTATAACCCCTTCAGCCCAGCGGGAGGGAGACCTAAGGGTTATATAGTGTCAGGAAAACGAGTTTGATCCTTTAACTGGATTATAATGCAAAATCTTTAATAAATGTTTAAAATAAAATAGAGCATCTCATGAAAAAGGTTAACACCAATTATAAATTATTTTAAATTGTTGTAAATTCTACAGAAGTGACCGTTCCCTTTAATACCTATGATTGATGCTGTAGTGTGATGAAAATAGGTGAATTGGAGAATATTAACATATTGAAGTAAATAATTATTTGAAAAAATTCCAGTATGTTTCACAGTTACAAGCAATAAAAAAGAGAGAAAAAAAAAGATACGATTTTATAAATCCCTACAGGGAACACGTCTCACGTCCCACTTTATTGGTACACCAATTAATCTGTCACATTACCTAAATCATGCTTTAGATTTTATAAAATGCCTTTGATGTGTTTAATAACATAACCAGTGTGGATGAGCGAATATAACACATTGGCCTGAATTTTGTGGTTTGAATTTCATTGTCATCACAATGTACTGTTTAGCGAATAATTCCCTTTAAACTCGTTTAAATCTGGTCTACATATTTGACATATACCCTTCATTGGTCCACTACATTCCTTTGAGTCACATCTCCCTGTAGACACAGTATCATTGAGTAAGTATACAGAATACAAAATGGGGTGATTGGGAGCGCTAAGCAATATGGCTATCTTTTAGTGTGTTTGAAAATGTTAAAATCTGAAACAGTGTACTGTAAAGAGTGTGGCACGATGTACTGCATTTTATTAAATGTAGACACACCATTTATTATTAGGATCTAATCTCTCTAAATATATATATTTAAGAGATTTTCTTATTCAATTATAACTTGCCATTTACTTCCCCCACAATTCTTGTCTTGTATGTGCAAAAGAGAGCCCTAGGCATTTAAAGAAGAGGCCACCTCCCATCAGCTGTCATGACTGAAGTCTGATTATAAATTAATCAATATTCCAGACCAGTTTTTCCCTCTTTTGATATTTTGTTGTACACATTATAAAGCAGCCCTTTTGTCTTATGCCAATCTGAAATTCACTGCCATTGCAATGCAATATACTTGTATGTTTTCATAAAGCTTGTAGCTCTTTGAAAAACACAAAAATGACAAGTCAGCTTTAAGTGTACAAAAAAAAATGCAACATTGGGTAAAAACAGATACCTCGCCTTGTGCTTAGTGGGTAAATTGTTCAATGCAATGTTTTTCTTTTCCAACTTTTCAGTTTTGTTTTAAGTTGGTCCATGCATCAGGGTGGTCGTTTGGCTTTCCAAGATGGGAAACAACTTAGAAATAGCTTTCCAAGATGGAAAACAAGTGTCTGCTTCTAGACACGTGTGGGGCCTCTGCTGCTGTAAATAGTTGTGCACTTTATGTAAAAGCTAAAACTCTTTCGCAGAAATAGTTTTTTTTCTAGGGCTTATGTTTGAGTTCCAGTCTGAAGAATATACCGAGAGTGGTCAGCTGATGCTCTCAGACAATGTTTACTGAGAGTGCTCAATGTGTAGGTCCCTTAATGCAGGGCTTAGTTCAGGAGATTTCATAGAAGCATTGTGAAGGTGCTTCAGACTCTGCTGGGGATTGTCACCAGAATCCAGGGAACACCACGCAATTTATTAGATCGTTCACAAATGGTTTGACTACTTTCTATGAGAGAGAACTAGGACATTCCTGGCACCATAACAACTGCAGTGGACTATAGTGGTTTTGGTGCTTGGATCATTTTCTTGAAAAGTGTTTAAAGGATGGGTTCACTAGTGCGACTTCCACTAAAGTTGCCCTCTAAAGTGAAAAATGCCTGAAATTGAGTGCTTCTGCTAATCGTATTTCTTCACTCTTTCCCCACTAACTGTAACTATACCGTGTGAATCGTTTACATATCCAGTTAGATTTAGTTGGCTGTTGTGTCATTTTTTTAACTTTTCATCTATTTCCGTATATAGAAAGGATTACCTGTGTGGGACCTTTCGGAAGGTGGATAAAATGTATCTTAAAATACTTTATTAATAGGGATGTGTTCTTTTTCATGTAGGTTAAGAGCGAACACTTATTCTCTCCTATATTGAGTGATTTGTGAGAGAGGCGAGGATTTTGTAATTTAGGAGCATGTATGCTAGTGCAGCTGTGTGTTGGGTTGATCATACTGACTGAGTATACTTATTATTGGATTTTTGAAGTTATGAGTGGTTAGAGCCAGAGGTACTGGACATGCTGCTGGCGGAGACTGGTGTGGGTTTGGGCAAGAGTAGTGCTGAGGATGAACCAGTAGAGCTTCTAATTTAAAGTGGCACATATAGTGGACCAGTGGATTAGGAATGGGGCTGACATATTCTACCAGGGCTCATGTAACCAGTCCTTTTCTTACTGCACAAGGCCCAAAAGATGCTAAATTGGCTACATTATTGGCAGGCAGATAATTTATATGCATGTTACAGATCTTTCATATGCATTTACAATTATTTATAGAGCACCAACATATTTTGCAGTGCTGTACAATAGTTAAATAAGACAAACCATTCTAACAAAACATGTTTGACTTACAGGAGTAGTAGCTAGAGTTGCTCTGTATTGCATTAATATCTGCTTTTAAAAGTAACTATATGTTACATTAGCATTATGCCCACTTACCAACATTAGCATCCCGGTAGCATTTTTTGAAGGTCGTGCCCAGTAGGAAATTTTGCCCAGCCCTCATTACTGTACATGAGCTGATATGGTCCAAATACCTTAGCCACATTGTTGAGGAAGATATGAAGTTAGTAGTTACTAGACAGCTTCTACACATACTGCAATATGAGCCTGTAATGCCCTGTATTTAGAGATAAATTCGTTTAGCTGGGAATTATGTATTTAAACATTGTGTCCACTTACAAATACTGTTTAAACATGCTGGTTGCATTTTGGGGAAGCATCATCTCCCAAAATTAGGATCTTTTAGGATCCTTACAAATTGTCCTTTGTGTTTATTTTTTTCAAAACCGTTATATGTAGCAAACATGGTATTTTTTTTCTTCTTCACTAACCTCTCTCTCTCTCTCTCTCTCTCTCTCTCTCTCATAGAATGTAGCAAACTTTTTATAGTCTTGATTTTTCTTTAAAATAGTGAAAAACAATAAAAGGGAAATAAATGGGAAAATTTAAGATTATGCTAGCTTTAGTGTACAGATAATCCTAATTTTAATAATGACAGGAGGCGAGTATTTTGCATAATCTTTCTTTACTATCTCCATAGCAGCAAAGAAAAGAGTGACAAAACTTTTAACCAATCACAGCGTAGAATAGGGTATAAGAGGTGAGACCTATGACATAATTTCCTCTTTAAGATTGCGATATCACAAGTTCATAAATGTAGAAAAATAATAGAACAGTAGAGAAGTCCATAGAACAAGAAAACTGGAAAACTTAGTCAGAATAAATTGAACCGGAACAGGTAGAATGTTGATGAAGGCGTCTCTTTGTCAAACGATGGTCTACCAAGACCTGATGATGAATCTTCTGATGTGATAATGACGACATCTTGCATGGAGACTTTAATGATTCCGTGTAGCTTCTGGTTAAGCTGAAACGAGAGTATAAGGTGCGTTAGAATCCAGAAGTGATTGTATAAAACAAAGGATGTCTGTCCCGTAATTCAACTTTAATATCGTCTAGTAACATGACAATAATAATAGTAAACTAAACGTCCTCCCTAGAGGTGTTAAATAAATATCCCACCCAGACAATATATATATATCTCTATAATGTAAATAGGGCATTTAAACAAGCGATACCGCGTCAGGTATCATACCAACATATGAGAGAGCAAAGTGTAGTAGGTAGAAGTGAAAGTAAAAGGGAGGGAAGAACGAAAGAGAACAGGGAGGGAAAATACTCGCCTCCTGTCATTATTAAAATTAAGATTATCTGTACACTAAAGCTAGCATAATCTTCAATTTTATCACATGACAGGAGGCTTCGTATTTTGCAATTTCAACGCTGTGAAAGAAAGGCAAATGCCGGATTATCAAGAGGACGAAAGTAGAATGTCCTAAAGGTAGATTCTCTGGTCCAGTCCGCCGCTCGTAAAATGTCCGAGAGGGACGCGCCTGCCGCATAAGCGGAAGAGGCCGCTGCCCCCCGAACGGAGTGTGCTCCAAAAGTTTGGTCAATACCGGCAAGGGATAGTAGCCATCTAACCCATCTGGCCAGAGTAGTAACCGAAACCGGACCATAAGGGCGGACGTAAGAGATGAGAAGTTGATGAGTGGAAGGCTGCCGCAACGTCGCGGTGGCTTCCACGTAGTGACGGAGGGTTGAGACCACGCAGAGTTGAGGGTCAGAAGGGAAGAAAGGGTAGAAGACCGAGTGAGAGTTGGACTTAGTGCGACGTGAGATCCGAAAGGTGACACCCGCCGGACAGAAAGTAAATGCGTTGGCGTCAAAGGCGCGTACATCCGCTACCCGTCGAAAGGAAACCAGACAGAGCAGGAGGGTGAATTTTGCGGTAAGCTGGCGGAGTGATAGTTTCTCGTTGGGAGGCCAATTACGTAAAAATTGAAGGACCACACCAACGTCCCAGAGACTAGAATATTTAGGTTCCGGGGGGCGCCGTAGGCGCATGCCGCGGAGAAGTCTGCAGATGAGCGGGTCCTTACCAACAGGAATCCCCTGTATCGGAGTATGAGCCGCTGAGATGGCTGACCGTACCACGTTGATGGAACGGTATGACTTTCCGGCGGTGAAAAGTGAAGTCAGGAAATTCATGATGGAGTGAGTAGGTGCAGTAAAGGGATTGAGGTCCCGTCCCACACACCAACTTGTCCAGGAGTGCCATGCTGATAAGTAGCACCTACTAGTTCCTGGTGCCCATGAATCCCATAGCAGGTCCTTAGTTTCCTGCGATAATTCTTCGGTTCTCCAGGAACCCCGGAAAGAGTCCAGGCCACAAGGGGCAAGCGTTCCTGCAGGACTAGTGGGTGAGGTAGGCCCAATGGATTCCTGAGGATGGTTGGGGCATCTGGTTCGTTGATTGAGAGTTCCAGAAGATCCGGAAACCATGGCTGGCTCTGCCAGAGCGGCGTGATGAGAATTATTCTCATTCCCTGTAGACGGATCCGGTGAAGGACCCTCGTTATCATTGCGAAAGGAGGGAATGCGTAGGCGCCGTCCCTTGGCCATTGTTGGAGAAAAGCGTCCGTTGCGAGGCTCTCCGGGTCTGGGAGCCAGCTGAAGAAAACCTCTGTCTGTCGATTGTCGATTGTTGCGGGACGCGAAAAGGTCTATGTAGAGAGGTCCCCTCTGTGCATCCAGTAGCGCGAAAATATGAGGGTCCAGCTGCCAATCGCTGGCGTCCCGCCAGTGGCGTGAGTACCAATCCGCCGTCGTATTGGAGTCTCCTGGTAAGTGCTCTGCCAGCAAGGTGATGTTGCGTGGTAGGCAATAGTCGAAGATCTCTTTCGTGAGATTCGCCAGTGTTCGAGAACGAGTGCCTCCAAGGCGGTTGATGTATCTGACCGCTGAGACGTTGTCCATGCGGAGTAGGATGCAACAGTTGGATCGGTCCTTTGCCAGGCTGTGAATGGCGAAGGACCCGGCCAAGAGTTCCAGGCAATTTATGTGCATCGAGAGCTCTTCGGAAGTCCAGACTCCTCCTGTGGACGTGGTTCCGTCTGTTGCCCCCCAGCCTGAACGGCTGGCATCCGATTCCAGCACGAAGTCTGGCTGGTTCCCGAATATGGCCCTGCCATTCCAAGCCTGCATGCAATTCAGCCACCAGTGTAGTTCTTCCCGAACTTCGACCGACATTGGAACCGGTTGGTCGTATGTCGGTTGTCTGCGAAGGAAACTTGCCTTGAGGCGTTGCATGGCCCTGTAGTGCAGGGGCCCGGGAAAAATGGCCTGGATGGACGCGGAGAGAAGGCCTACGATCCGTGCCAGTAATCGTAGGGGTATGGTAGTCCGACGAAGGACTTTCCGGATCTCCCTGCGGATTGCAGTAATTTTGGTAGCCGGGAGGTGAAGAGTGCATGATGTGGAGTCTATTACGAATCCGAGGAATTGAACTGATTGAGCCGGGGTCAATGCGGACTTGGGACGGTTGACGACGAAACCCAGAGAGTCCAAAAGGTGTAGTGCGTATTCCGTATGTCTCCGCAGAGTGTCTGCATCCTCGTCGAAGATCAGGATATCGTCGAGGTAGATGATGCATCTTATGCCTTGGGATCTGATTTTTGCCACTACCGGCTTCATAATCTTGGTAAAACACCACGGGGCCGAGCTGAGGCCAAACGGGAGACAGGTGAACTGCCAGGGGATCCCGTGCCAGAAGAAGCGGAGGTAGGGACGGCTGCTTCTGTGTACCGGAATGGTAAGGTACGCATCTTTGAGGTCCAGACGAGTGAACCAGTCGTCGCGTCGAAGCAAGTCCCGGAGGAGATGTATACCTTCCATTTTGAAATGTCGATATACCACGTGCGAATTGAGCTCCCTGAGATTGATAACGGGGCGAAATTCGCCTGTTTTCTTCCTGACCAGGAAGATATTGCTGTAGAAACCGGTGGCATCCGGAGCCGGTTGGATGGCACCCTTGGAGCGGAGTTCTCGGAGTTCCGCGTCTATGAGGCGGGCATCTGCCCGTGTAGTCTGGATTGGACGTGGAGGGGCCAGCTGGAGCGGGGTCGAGTCGAACTCTATTCGATAGCCCTGCACCGTTTGGATTATCCACGCATCTGAAGACAGTTCTTTCCAGTTCTGGAAAAAGAGAGAAACACGACCTGCGATATGACAGGGGGTTAGAGGAAGAGTAAGATTCCGACTTACCGTTGGAGAATCTTGCTCGTGAACGTCCTCGGGTGCCTCGGCCACGATCAGATCCCCTGAATTGGTGGAATCTATTTCGACTAGATGAGTCTGGGTAGAACATCTGCTGAGTCCTTGTTGTACCGGGGCCGGATGGCCAAAAACGGCTGGCGGCACGGCCCCTCTGCCGTCCAGCCCTTCCAAAAACACCACGGGTGTGGGAACCGCGGAAGACTTTCCGCATGGAAGATTGTGCCTTGTTAAGGGACGTGAATATGTTAACCCTTTTATTTAATTCCTTAAGGAAGGCCTCTCCAAATAATTTACCCTGTGCTAAGGGTCCTAATTCCTTGTCCCCCAGTTCGACCAATTTTTCGTCGATACGGTAAAGTGCTGCTCGGCGCCTCTCCGAAGAGAGGGCTACGTTGGTGTTCCCTAGGAAACAGAAACACCTTTGTGCCCATTCCCGAGTATCTCGTGCCCATTCACGCACCGTATCTGGGGTAAAAGTGTCAGCCCTCTCATAGGCTTCATCCGCCATATCCATGATTCTGGCTAGTGGCCCAATGGCATCTAGCAGCTTGTCCTGCACTCCTTTAAAGCCGCGCTCTATGCCCTTGCGCGGATCCCGACCCCCTCGGGACATGAACGTAGTCATGAGCGGGTCAAACTCGGGGGTGTGCGTCACTTTGTCCGGTAGACTAGGACGAGGGCATTCGGATCTCATCCGGTTTCTTACTTCCTTGTCCAGCGGTTTTCTGAGCCAGAAGTGCATAAACCTTGCCAAATGCTCAGGTGGTGACCATTCTTCTGAACGGGGGTGCCGGATGTTTCTTGGGTCGAACATTTGGAGGCCCGAATTGTCGAGGAAAATCTCAGAGCCCTCCTGTGGGTTATCCATGGATGTTGCCATGGAGTCCTGGGGCTCACCCAGACCCTGTTCCCTTATGAAGTAAGGGTCAGAGTTGGCCGTGGAATCCCTGTCGGAGTCCCCCTGGTCAGAGGCTGCCGCCTGCCATTCATCCAGCACAGCTAGTGCCTGAGTGGGTTCTACATCTTCCTCACCTGAGGAAAGTTGTGTGGCATCGTGGGTAGCACGAACCGTGGCTTTCCTGCGATCCGCAGGGGCTTTCCCTTTAGCCTTGCGTGGGGTTACATTGCCCTTCCAATGGCGTTTACGCCGTTGGGAGTGTTCCCTGGAAGAATCGGAGTCTTCGGAGTCCGCCTTATAATGAACCCTTTTAGAGATGGGCCTGGGGACTTCAGAGTCTGTTTGGAGCGACTTGGAAGCGGCTTGTTCCATGGCTGCAGCCACGGCTGCTATCATGGCCTGGAGGTCTGAGGTTTGTGATTCCTCCATTATAAGGAATGAGGATTCGGGGCTCACCCGGTAAATTGCGTGAGGGCACTAGGCACGATTAGTGGAGAGGCCTGGGGACCGGGGTGGTATGGTAAATAACCTGTGGTTAGAGACCGGTAGGTCGTAGGAAGAGGAGAGGGCTGATTCACTGGGGCTCACCCAGGTGATCGGAACCTGCATGAACAGGACCGTTTAGCAGCGTAAAATGGGGGCTCACCCCGGCCAGAATAAGGTGCAGACCAACTGGCTAAACCAACCCCAAGTGTAAAGCACTAACCTGGTCCCACTGAGTGAAAAGGGTTAAGGCTTTTGAATTGCTTGCCGGATTAGCAGGAGCAGAAAATCAGGCAGTGTCTATCTCTTTAAGATGGCCGCCGGACTGACAGGCTTAGTGTGTGGAGGATAGTACCTCCCTCCAGTTTGGGCGGCAAACTGTCTGCTTGGCATTCGCATAAAACTGCCGAACGTGCATAGAAGATCTATGCGAACTGCCGAACGTGCGAATAGAAATAGATGCGAACGCTAAAAGGCGATCGCGTCAAACTGCCGAACGAAGCGTTCAGTTGAAAGAAACGAATAGTCAATGTGCAGTCGCACAGAAAAGACCGCGGGCATTCGAGTCAAACAGGCGAATGCGCTAAACTACCGAATAAAGCGTTCGGTAGAAACAACAGAAAAAAGCCGTTAAAAGAAACAGAGAATATGGAGGGGAAGTACAGACGGCGGGAAAGCCGTGAAAGACAGCTAGGGAGCCAGATAAGGTCCCCTGATATACAGATAGGTTAAGAGCAGTAATAGGGCAAAAATATAAAGGTACAGAAAATATATAGGTACAGTGATAGAACAAAAGGTGTAAATGAATAAGTGTATGTAGAATAGATAACACAAAATTTGGTACTTAACTTGTGATGGAGCAGCAAAGAAAGAGGAAATGATGTCATAGGTCTCACCTCTTATACCCTATTCTACGTTGTGATTGGTTAAAAGTTTTGTCACTCTTTTCTTTGCTGCTATGGAGATAGTAAAGAAAGATTATGCAAAATACGAAGCCTCCTGTCATGTGATAAAATTACTATAAAAGGTTATTTTTTTCCCCAAAAGGCTTTTTTTGTGTAAACATTTGTATTATTGATTTTTTTTAGTGGTGGTTCTAAATCTTTTTGGACAGGGATTCAAATGATGTATAATATGTTAAAATATCGGCAAATTCCATAATTGTAAAATTTCTTTCTGACCCATTCTTAAACTGCAATGTAATCTAATCTAAAACTTACATTTTATAAAATTTTTGTCAGTGTCAGAGGCTCCCCATTGCGCTGGAGAATGCAATGTAGTCAAAGAGAACAATTTCTTTTGGGCAATTGCCTGGGGCTTTTTGAAAATTATATAATCGTATGTTCCAGCCAGTGAAGACTGACTAGGGGTTAAGAGACACTGACTTTCTCATGGGTCAGTGAATTGTGCTGAAGTTAAAATTGAATTGCAGATTCAGCTATTATACCTCAAAGCAATCTTTAATTCACTGTAATTCAATGTCAAAATAATAAATACAGTGGCTGGTTGGAGAATATCGAGGATGTGTATATATCTAGTACAGGTGCCAAGATTGGTTAGATTAACCCATTCCCTCCCAGATAGTGTGTAAATTATCCCATGATACTCTACAACAGCCTCTTCTCCAGTGCTGCTGTTTTTCCCTCTGCGGAGAAATGAATTTTTCATCCTGGTCTCCATTCTATCCTCTTTTATCAGTGCATTGTTAGTGTTTTACTGCCCTCCCTTCTCACACATTGTACAGCCACCTTTGTAGTGAAAATCAATGACTGCTCTCCGGCAGCTTGGAAGGGGGTAGGAGGGAATGCAGACATTACAGGGATAATGTATAGGCTGCTGTGGAAGTCTGCAATGCCTTGTGTCATACAGGTGATTGGTGTGCTATACCGTATGCCCACTTTAGATATTTACTATATTAATACAAACATTTAATTCTGGTGGCATTTATATACAGCAGAATTTCTGTATTGCCACCAGGCACTATGCAAACAACAAAAAGAGGGGTGTGTGGCCATTTTATTTATCTATTTTTGCATGAATTGGGAGACTGATTGTGATGTTGCATGTGCAACAAACTTACCCAACCGTGTAGTAAATATATATTTAAAAATATATGAAATTATTTTTCTGAAAAAATATATTTCATACACAGGGGACTACCCTCACAATCCACCCCTCTCCCCCCAAAAATGTGGGCAGAAATATACACGGGTTTTCATTGTATGTGGGCCTTGTGTTGTCAATCCACCCCTAGTAGCGTTTTTAACACTCCAACCCCCCATAAGAACCTCAGCTCATTAAAATTGTTAGGATGGTAGGAATGTCCGGACGCTTTCTAACCTACAGGAGCTAAACTGTTTGGAAATGGTTTAAACCCAAAGTTGTGGCTCTTATGCCCAGCACCACTCTGCACTGCGGTATTAGAAAGGGAAGGGGAAACCCATGTGCTCTTCCACAAATAATGTTGGCTATTCTGTAGCAGTATCTTGCATGGTTCAAGTGATGCACAGGCAGCCAAAAGTCTAAACAGTGGGCAGGTCAGTTTGAGGCTCCTTCAGGGGAACCTAAGCACAGAGCTCTGCTGAAGAGCTTTCATATTGGGATAATGTCATGTTTGCTTAGCACAACGCAAGCAAATTTAGTGACATGCTTGTTCTCCAATTGCTGGTGACTTGTCTCTGGTGACCCAATAAGTGGAATTTCAACGCACAGAATAGGGACAGGGTTGGGAGAACGTGTTGTGTATGTGTGTGTATAGTCAAGCTAATTAATGCTTTGTATATGTTTGGATACAGCTTTTGAGGCTGTGTTTGGGGGAAATGCTGCTTGTGGGGTTGCGTGTGCAGGGTAGATTACCTGTGGTGGTGGTGCGGAAACTATTTGTTAGGCTGCTTGTGTGGTTGTGTGTGAATGGGTCAGTTTGCAGTGTAGTGTGTGTATAGAGGCTGTAGTGTGTATGTTTAGGGTAGATAGGGGTTACTGTGTGAATAAATGGTAGTATAGTGTTGGGGGGAAAGTGGCTGTGGTCTGTATGTGGCGTTAGGGGCTGTAGTGCATGTGTGAGGAGTCAATACTGGACAAATGGTGGTGATAGAGGCTGTATTATGTAGGGTGTTAGGGGCTGAAGTAAATGAGGGGAAAGAAAGCTGTAGATTAGGTTTAGGGATATAGTATATCATGGAAAGGGGCTTTAGTATGTGAGGGGATACTAGTTATAGAGTGTTAGATCCATGTTTAGAGACTTTAAAACTTCGAATGTGTAACATTGCAACAGACTCATCAAGCGAGTATCTCTGTATCCACCAGTCATGAGTTGACCATTGTGTATCATCTCCAATGTGCTTTCCTTAACCGCTTGATTTTCTGTGGAACAGTACGAGTTAATGGTGCTACTTTAAAAATGCCGTAAATTTATTTGATCTTTTTCCAACAAACAGGGGAAAAACTGTATTATAAATATATGCTGATTCCACTTCTGGCATTTTCCTCTTCTAGTTTGAAAATCGAGTTTTATCAGAAAATGAGAAATGTAACTTCTCTGATATTGCTTTTGGATGCTCCGCAGTGGAAAAAAAAATCATTTGTTATGCAGCCTAGGTAGAGTCAATTGTTATGCACTGGATATATATTATAATATATGATACATGTTTTCTCCCCACCCAGAAATCCTTTCTTCTAACATAACAATGAAGCCGAGTCCTAAACTAAATGAATTCAGAATGCTACATATGGTTTTCAGAAACACACACTAACTGAATAGTGATTGCCAGGTAATCTGATACGTACAGCAAAATAAAGAAATTCATGATGTAGTCCACATTCGTAAACACAGCTTTGGACATCTACAACTAGAGAAGGGTCTCGTTCCTTTAGCGATCATTTTTAAATTCATGATAGATTAGTGTTAGAATAGAACTATACTTCTTCTGTGACCTCATTGCAAAAAATGCATTTCATGATAAGTACAGAAATGGCATTATTTTGTGCAAATTATGAATGTTCATACAAGATGTAAATATGCTACCCTTCTCTGAGGTTGTTGCTGTGGGTGTGTGTTGTGGGTGTGTGTTGTGGGTGTGTGTTGTTAATGGCGGGCTGTCTATGACAGGGTAGGAGCACA
Source organism: Pelobates cultripes (assembly GCA_933207985.1). Lineage (NCBI taxonomy): Eukaryota > Metazoa > Chordata > Amphibia > Anura > Pelobatidae > Pelobates > Pelobates cultripes. The sequence goes on from OW240923.1 coordinate 114,095,367, forward strand.
GAACTGTATGGGCTGGCACAGTTTTATAGTGGGCATCCTTGTGAGAGTTACAAAGAAGACCCATCGTAGCCCTAGTCCAGGAACATTGGAAGATCGTGATAAATACATTTGTATCATTCTCTTCCATTGAAATGTAAAACATAACCTTTATTTGCTTCAGTTTTGACTTTTTAAAAAAAAATTAACTATGAAACAGCATCCCAGGGAGGAGTATAGGACTGACAATACCCATTGTTTTATGGATTTCAGACTCCCAAGTCATTTACCATTGACCTCTTCTGTGAATACTGCATATGAATATTTAATTTAATTCACAACTTCATAGCAATTCCTCTGTTAAGACCTCCACTTGAGACACCCAGCTTATATAAAGACCAGTAAAGTCACCGTGACCACTTCATCTTAATATAGTGATCTGGGTGTAGTTTGCATTCAAAAACGTTGTGAAGAAACTACAGTGCTTCCATTGCAGGGTTAACCTCTAGGACTAGGGCATTATAGAGTTAGGAATACAGGATTGTAACCCTATAGCTACAATTTTCGTTTAACATTCTTGGAATGTCTTTGCAATTGCACTCAAGATACAGGTGTATATTTCTCATGTGGACCATCTTCAAGTCATCAACCTGTGCGCGAACTGAAGGGTGGACCCTGTGATTTCTGATGGCAGGACTCCCCTGGCACCATCCTATTATCAAAGGAACACTCCAAGCACCGTAATCACTATAGCATTCCCTGGCACGCCCTATTATAAGTAGTCAAACCATTTTAGAAAAAGTTTAAGGTTTTAATCCCCACTCCCCACTGCAGGAGAATGAGAAGGTCTGCCAGAGATGCAGCTATGAACCAGCACGGCAAGACTTAGTTCAGGAGACCTAATGGAAGCGCCAAAGCAAGAGTTTCCAGTTGTAGTGGCTAGTGGTGGAGGCGTCGAATGGCACGTTGCAGACCCCAGGTTATAAGTCAAACCATTCTAAAACAATTTGCAAACTTATAATGGGTGACACCTGGACACACCTGGCACCATACCTATGGCTGCTCTCTGTAGTAGTTATGGTGCTTGAAGTGTTCTTTTAACGGTTAAACAATGTTGTGAATGAATTGACACTTACATGGGTCCCCCAAACACCTACCATTTGCCCCTGTTCACAGATACAGGAACTCCCTTTTCTGCATTAGAATGAGCAATTTTGTCCAATTTTATAAGGAATTCATTGGGTAAGGAATGTAATTAACACTCTCAGCCAGTGAATTCTGCATGTAAGCGTCAGATATTCAATCAGTATCTCCCATCTCAATAATAAGTGCATTACAACAAGTCTGAGCTATGTGTCTGACACCTTCTGTAAACCCATTATAAATGACATGTCCCAATGTTGCTGGCACAAAGCTCTGTTAATAATAAAGCCCCTATCTTCTCCCCCATCCCATGTTATATTATTATTGGGGAATGTTTGTTCTTCAAGATTTCCATTCAAATCTTCACTTGAACTGTATCCTCGATTCACAATTTAAACAACAAAACAAAAGGATTATTGGTGAAACTTTGTTGAAAATGGCTGAATTCCGACAAGAAAGCAATATTCGTTTACACCGTGGGATTTCTATATCAGATGGTTTGTAAAGACCTCACAAACACATAAAAAAGAAAAAAGTAATAAATAAAGAATCATATATATATAAATATATACAGTGATCCTAAAATTAAAATTTGAGATGTGACGGACATCTGTTAAAGTTGGATTGCATTAATCTGTATTAATCTGTATTAAATGGATAATGTCACTTCGGTGGATTTTTATTATATTCCTGATCAACTAGCGTAATACTCCACTAGAACAAAACGTTTCCAATGAATATATTACATAGTGCCTGTCTAGAAAACACAATAAACGAATACAACCTCAGATCCCTTGTTGTGATATCATGTCAGATATAATACATTGTATGATTATTGGAACGTATTATATGCAATTATTTCCACAAATCTCACAGCTGTTATTGTTTGTAATGATTTTCTTGCAAATTCTACTTGCCTTTTATATCACCAAAGCAAAGGAAAAATACCTATATTGTGAACAGGAAATAATGATATATTGTAATTGTTAATACTCTTACAAACAAGAGTAAAAAGTTATTATTAAAGGGATTCAATAGGGTTAGGAATACAAAGCACTATCTCCTCTGCCCCCGCTAAACTCCCTGGCAGTGTATTGGTAATAGACCAATACTGTACTTATACGATCCCTGTGCTGATATCCCTCAGAGCTGGGTCTGCGCTTTACCTCCTCTAACGTCACCTGACGGGGAAAACTGCCAATCTTTTAGGTCCTCCTCATAGGAAAGCATTGCTGCAATGTTTTCTAATGGAGCTTTTTTGACGCTGGATGACCTCATGTAGAGCATGAGGATGTCCGGCGTCACTTAGGCGACCAAAAGTCACCTAAAACTTAACCCAAGTTAAGTCGCCTAGCAAGCAGGAAGTGCCTCTATGGCTGTCTGATTGACAGTCACTAGAGGCAGTATTAGTCCTGCAGGTAATCATTGCAGTATAATGTGTAACACTGCAATGTATAATGTGTAACACTGAGTGATGGTGAAGGAATGGGGACAAAGAGGAAATTTGCCAAGACAATCCATACTCAGAGTTACCCCACATACCCATCTGCTATCATGGTTTTGGCTGATTGGTGAAATACGTTTATCATTTATACTAAGAGATTTTTCCAGGATTTTTACTTTGTTTAACCAGATCCTATTAGCTATGTTTGGAGTGTTCCTATAATACTCCACTTTTCTCTGAGTTTATTATTACACGCGTGTTATAACTGCTTTCTATCATACATTAAAAAACAAAATGCATTGAGCAAAATAATTTAACTTAAAAAATAATAATTTTAAAAGCTAATAGGGACAATAAATTAGGAATGGATGGGGGTGGTGGATAAAAATGCAGGATGAAATTAATCATTAAAGCAAACAGTTTAATTTAATGTCTGTTCAGCCCAGTTTTTAGCTGTCCGTCGGTTCTTGGACACACAGCGGTTGCAGGTCTGTGTGCTCTTTGTGTATTCCTTCACCACGTCCGCTGGTACAGCTCTCGCACAAATTTTTATTGTCTTTGTTTGCACATTTTTTGTGCATTTTCTGTCCAGAT
>OW240923.1:114108829-114150558 GCA_933207985.1 Pelobates cultripes
TGTTTATTTTGCAAAGACCCCCGGTGGTGACTTTGCCGCTTGCCCAGGGGGTGTTTGAGAAAGTACGTTTTATTTACCTGAAACTGGTTCTCACAATGACTGCCATGTTCTTCCAGTGGAAAAAGGGGAATTGGGGGGGCACACCCGGAACATGCATTTCTAAGTAGTGTTCCTGCTGTATAGACCTAAATATACACAAAATACAGATTGTGCACACACGCAAAAAAATATATAGTTTTACATTTTGCAAGGCTACTTGAAATCAACTGTGTGAGCAAACTAATACTTTAGTAGCTTTTTAAAATGAAAAACTCTTTTTTTGTGTGTGTGCACTGTACCTTAACCTGTATTATGTCCATCCGGTTGCACTGGGGCCCGCACACTGATGGGGCCCATCGGGTGGCCCACACACTTAGGGCCACCCAATGGGCTCTATATCTTCAGGAGCCCGGTGAGCGCTGTGGCTGTGTAATAGCGCGACCAGGTCCCTTTAAAAAAAAAAAATGCAGCCATAGCGCAAGTGCTGCTGGGAGGAAGTGGTCACTTCCTCCCAGCTCACTCCGCGAAGGGAGGAGAGCCAGCTAGACAGTGAAGAGGGGGAGCCACGCCGACTCCCATCAACCCCAGCCACCCTCCTGCAAAGAAAAGGTAAGAAACAGGAGGGTGGCTGAAAATTGAGCTCTGTGTGTGTGTGTCTGTCTGTATGCATGCATGTATGTCAGTATGTATGAATGTATGCATGTCTGTCAGTATGTATATATGTCTGTATGTCAGTATGAATGTATGTATGTGTGTATGGATGTCAGTGTATGTATGTATGTCAGTCTCTCTGTCTGTCTGTATGTATGTATGTCTGTGTGTGTGTGTGTGTATGTGTGTATGGATGTCAGTGTCTGTATGCATGTATGTCTGTCTGTATGAATGTATATATGTATGGATGCCAGTATCAATGTATGTCAGTAAGAATGTATGTATGTACGTATGTCTGTATGTCATTATGAATATACGTCTATGTATGTGTGTATGGATGTCAGTGCATGTATGTCTGTCTGTATGTATGTATGTATGTATGTCTGTCAGTATGTATGTCTGCATGTCATTGTGAATGTATGTCTGTTTGTATGTATTGTAACAAACCACCTCTTTTACAGGTAGGATTGTCACAGATCTTGCAGTAACCACAGCCTTCTAGGGTATACAAAGTCCAGGACACAGTCAGCTCGGTTTTCCTTTTTATTCAGTAAGAAACAGGTGCTTTAAATAATAACAAAAACAAACAAAATCCCTTGCTCTTACTTGAGCTCTTACTAGACAGGAATTACTATCTGCAATTGTGTGGCTTTCCCACTTACCAATTTTCCAAACAAAAGAAATGTCTTTGCAATAAACACAATCTCTCCTAGCTGTCTTTTTCTCCCTCACTCTGCATTAGGCTGCCCTCTTCTTTTAAAGGCCTGTCTACTAATTGACTAGCTACAGGTGAGTGCCAATTAACTAACTCGTAAGTCAAATCCAAATAGTGGTCTGTTACACAGCAAGTAATGCTGTTGGAGCATTGGCCCACCCTGCTCTCCAAATACTCCGCCCCAGGGACCCATACCATGTTTTGCAGAACCTTAGCAATGTATATTGCAAACTTTAACATCTCTCCCTGGGGCATTTAACTGAAAAATCCTCTGGTTGCTGTTTAGCAAATCAGGTCTGATGTATCTCCCATCAACCACTATTCCACCTTTACGCTCACAGTATGTATGTGTGAATGGATGTCAGTGTCTGTATGTATGTATGTATGTATGTGTGTATGTATGTCAGTATGAATGTCTGTCAGTATGTATGTCTGCATGTTATTATGAATGTATGTCTGTTTGTATGTATGTATGTGTGTATGGATGTCAGTGTCTGTATGCATGTATGTCAGTATGCATGTATGTCCGTCTGCATGTCATTATGAATGTATGTCTGTGTATGTATGTATATATGTATGAATTAATGTATGTATGTCGGTGTCTGTATGTATGTCAGTATGTATGTATGTATGTATGTGTGTCTGTATGTCCTTATGCGTGTGTGTCTGTATGTATGTTAGTATGTGTCTGTCTGTCACTATGTATGCCTGTCTGTATATGTGTGTATGTCTCAGTATGTGTGTGTCAGTATGTATGCCCATATGCGTGTATGTCTGTTTCAGTATCTGTGTCTGTTAGTATGTATCTGTGTTTGTGCATCTGTGTCCTTTTGTATCAGTGTGTGTGTTTGTGTCTGTGTGTGTATTCCTGTGGGCGGGATTTGGAGGCGGACCCTGTGGGTGGGCTTGGAGGCAGGCCCCCAGGGGCCCAGACCCTGAGCCGAGTTAGGGGCCCCAAAATTTCTGGTGGTGCCCCTGCCGGTGGGAATGTCTAGATGCAATGCCTCAAACCATCTAGAAGTTCGGCCGAAACCTACATTTGCCCATTACATTTTAATCCCCTTCTCTTCTCGCTCTATATTTCAGTTCTGTCACTTCCTGTTTCTCTTTCAACTGCCCTACCCTAATTAGTCCTCATCCTGCTCCAGTTTAATTACGTCTCGCTTCCCTCCAATTCATTACCTGAATTAGAGTTCTTTTCTATCTCTATTTAAAGAGAGCCTCAGGGCACCATAACAACTTCATCAGAAAGGAGTTGTTATTGTGCCCAGTGGTCCATGCTGCTGACTTACCAGAAGAAGTTAAACTGTTAAACTGTTTGTGAATGGTAGATTGAATACTTTGGGGTTAAACTGTTCATTAACGGTTTAATCTCTAAAGGTAAGCCGGTGCCAGCAACTTTATTAGGTTCAATTTAACCTATTCATAAAGCAAACGGAAATACAATTACTTCTTTAAATATCATTCTCAAAAATGTACTTAAAGAATGCAAAGTTAAGAAAGAGGCATTAAAATGCCAACCAATAAATACACTTACAATAAATTCGTTATGTTTTGCAATGTAGTAAGAAACTAAAATTGATGTAAAAGAAACATAAATAAGGGACAAGGAGAATAAAGTGGGACAAAGATTGGGTGTTCCAGGGCATACCTATTGTGCAAGTCTGCAGTTTTATAAACTGGGGATCTACTTTTTGGGCATCCCCGATGTAGACTATGATGCTACATTAAGTCATATGATCACAACCTAATAATTTATTATGTGAAAGTCTGTTTTGAATAAGCCATATATGCCTTGTAGCTTAATATAACTGGTCTGAACACATTTTGTGATTTAGCCCACATTAATCCACAATTAACAGATATCAATCTAAAGCGACTTCATATCAAAGAGATAGCATAAAAAATAATTGGAAAGGTTAATAATTTAATGAATATGATTACTTATTGTTTTGCGTGCTCCCACTGACCCTGAAGCAAATGTCAAAGAACATAGTAATATTATATTGCAGACACAATAATCCAAGCGTCTGAATCAATGCATTGAGGTTGGTGCAAGAAATTAATCATTTTAATTACATTATAAAATGTCACGTACAGTATTACACTAGATTTTACAGCCTGGCAAAAGACAACGTCTCCTTACAAAATTCACCTTGATCGTCTCAAGGCTGAAACATTGGGATATACTCTTTGATGTGTTACCCAAAATGGAAACTAAAAATTCTATTTTCCATTTTGGTTAACTCAGCAAAGTGTATATATACATATATATTCTAAAATACATCTGTATCCCCAAAAATATAATCACTGTTTTAATGTCAAATAGTTTAATTTTACAATTTACTGCAGAATGTAATAATGATGTAAATGCTAGTAAACAATAGGCGTAATATAAAAATATCAAATTATTTAACCAGGAAGGTTACATTTAGTGTTGCCATGTTTAAGGTATGTCTTGGAGTTTTGACGTTATAAATACCCAACACAATGAAAATCACACGTAGAAGTAGATTAAAATGTAAGTATTATCAATTGAATAACATGTAAGTATTATCAGTAACAAACAAGGAAAGGTACTCAGTACTTTAGTACTAATGTTTACAGAGAAGCGAGAATTGAAATGAACATTTGCTAGACCCTGTAATATAGACCAAAGGACTAGTCACTAGGGCATTTCACTTTGCTTAGTTGAGCTTAGTATAGTTGAGTAGATGCATTGGCCTCTTTTTCAGTTGATGAAGGACTAAATCTGGAGGCTTGAGCCGGTACAGATAGGTCATCAATTCACTGCCATTTAGGAGTTAAATACATTTTGTTTCTGGGTATGCAGCCCTAGCCACACCTCCCCTGGCTGCGATTCACACAGCCTCCATGGAACAACGGTTTCATTTTCAATCATACCTAATAGCACAGAGGTGCTTTATCTCCTGCTCTGTTACTTAAAGTTTAATCATACACAGAATGTTCTTGCAGGCTCTAGCAGGCTATTAGAGGAGGAGATGAGAAATTCTAAATTAAACACTCTGTGCAATAAAGGAAGTGTAATGATTAAATCTCTCTTTACATGAAAAACTGTAGGGAAACTGTGTGGGTCACATGCAGACTAGGGCAGCATAAACAGGGATTTAACTCCTAAATGACAGATAATTGAGAAGTCAGGCTGCAGGGGCATGATCTATACACCAAAACTTTTTCATTAAGCTAACGTTTCTTTGGTGCCTATAGTGTCCCTTTAATGAGCAGTGCAAAAGGTGCCTGATTGAATGTCTTGTAGGAAACCCAAATGACAGAATGAATTATTTTGAGACTCAAAGTTGCAGTTTCAGAAGGTGCTGGAGACACTGCGAGTGGATCCTTAATTTCTGGGCTTTCCTATGATCTTTAAAGGGATACAGTAGGCACTGTAACTATTTTACCTAGTTTAAGTGCTTATAGTGTCTGGGGTCCATCATTCCATTCAGCATTAAACAGCGTTTAATGTTTTAATGCTGAGCGAGAGTCCCCTGCAGCCCACCCCCTAAATCATTAGCCTGAGCAGCAATGGGTGGCTGTGATTGGCAGAGAGTGTCAGCTGATCTCTGGATATCGACACACAGCATGGCACCATATATATCAATCACATATGCAGCACTCACCACTCGACACATTTCAATGGAAAATTAAACCAGTCTCAGAGTGTGTTTTTGAGATTCCTGTCACTATTGCATTTATGACATCAGGTACTTACAATTTTTCTCCAAAAATAAGACTTATAGGTCTTATATTCATTTTTGCTCCAGAAAATGCACTAAGGCTTATTTTCGGGGTATATCTTAATTTTCGGAGAAAAACAGTAGCAAGCATGTGCTAGAAAGCAGGTCTATGTTCGGGGAAATCCCCCTGAACATAGACCAGTTTACTAGCACATGGAATCCCTTTAATCTATGCTCCGGGAAAATTCCCAGAACATAGATTAGTGAACTAGCGACGATATCAACTAGGGCTTATTTATGGGGTATGTCTTATCTTCGGGGGATGTCTTATATATATATATGCAATATGAACTAATGCACGCAGAGGTTATAACACGCGCAAACCTTTATTTTAAATAACGTTAAAAAAGTATGACAGTCTACCTTTAACCCCTTAAGGACACATGACATGTGTGACATGTCATGATTCCCTTTTATTCCAGAAGTTTGGTCCTTAAGGGGTTAAACGTGCACAATAATTATGAAAACAATTACGATTACCAGTTAAACATATTGCACAGCAAGTGTTGGCATTTATTTAGGATACATTTCTTTTTCAACATATGAAAGGTTTTGAGTAATAAAAATATACTTACAAATGCACAGCGTTCACCGGGTTTTACAGTGACATCAAAGCAAGTGATATTTTTCAAACTGGTTAAATGAGTTCTACTGTTAAGCAATCAGTACTGTATAGTCTGTAAATAGCTCTGATCACGAATTGTCAAATGGCATTCAATATCAACCAGTACGAGTATATTTAAACTGCTGTAATTTTATTTATGAAAATGATGCTGTGGTATGTCGTAAAACATAAATTCTGATAGATGAAACCTAAATGCAGGAGGTATATGTATCTTTTCTGAGAAACCTGAATGAATGAAAAGAGGAGGCTTTTACATCATACCACTTAAAGGAAAGTTCCAAGGATGAGTCTATCCATTATTTGTTAATGTATGGTGGAAATAATGAACAGAATATATGCAATACAATCTGGAAAAAAAATAAAATTAAATAAATATGCTCAAATGTGTTGTTCATGCATAGTTACTACATTAGTTGCAAATTCTTCGGCTTTTCAGCTTCTACAGTGAACTCTGTAAAGAAAGGTGATTTATGGATGTAGCAAGGGTTTGTAGGAGGTTATAAAGCATTGGAGGACATCATGGGCATGATGGAAGATGTGTTATTGAGCTGTATGTTTGACTGAAGCTTTGGGCGTTGTAGATGTGATGGGAGCGTTTGTATGTGTGGCAGTCTATATATGTCTATTCTGCCTTGAATTGTTAGTAAGCGCGGAGTCCTCCATGGATGTTAATTGGTTATTTGTATGTGTCACAGTTTTTGTTTTTAATAGTTGTGTCGATTTATGATGGGTATTTATGAGGCCATTTTGGAGGCCAAAAAGGAAAATTATAGAAGGATAAAGAATTTCAGAAGGCAAGAATGGAGACCACCTCACAATTATTGGGTTGATGAGGTAGGTGGGAGGTATTTAATGAAGAGGCTGGGATAACCTTAAAAAGGGGGGTGGAAAAGGACATGTCCAGCCCCCACTGCCCTTTTGTGCTAATTTTCCCCCACCCGAAGACCATGGAAGGCATTTGGCAGTGGCATGTCCAGTGCTCCAGTTTATTTGTAAGACACTTCCTGCAGCCTTTCCCCCTTTTTCCTATAGTCTCTACTGGCTACCCATGGGTAGGGGCTGTGGTGATACAGGCATGTCCCCCTCTATGTATTATTATTGACCACCAACCCACTACCGGGTGAGGGTGGGCTGTGACATGTCTACCCCCATTATAACAATGTATAACCCACTTCATGACCATGGGTTTGGGCATGGGGTGACCGTGCTAGGTCTTCCCTGATAATTTCATGGTTGGATATTTTAGCAACTGGACAGCTAAAGCTGCCCAGCTGCTAACCTTTTAAGCCCAGCACTTAGTAGATATGATGAGTAGGGTCATTAGAGATGTGGATCATGCTGACCCTCATAGGCTTTTACATTTTAAAAAACAATCTTTACTTTGGTGCCAAGCTATGAAGTGCTGGCCAGCCGGCACATGCAGAGGCATAACTAGAAACCACAGGGCCCTGGTGCAAAAATTGCCCCGGGCCCCCTCCTAATGTGTCTCCTTATCACCCCCCTCGGTGCTCTCTTTCCTTTAAGGGATTAAACCGCTCTCAAATGGTTTAACCCCAAAGGCTTCCTCCAGCTCCAGATCTCCAGGTCGCTCAGTGGTACTTGGCTTCTGAAACGGAGTGTCAGGAAGTGCAGATTGACATCAGGCATGGGTGCTGCAGATTGACTAGAATGGTCAGCTGACGCTCTAAGCCAATCGCTAGTTCCTGGTTCATAAAAATGTTTTACTTTTTTATGAATGGGGAGCTACTGATTGGCTTAGAGTGCCAGCTGACCGCTCCAGCCATTCAGCGACATCCCTACCCAGCGGCACTCTGTGTTTCCTGCATAGGCGTGCGCACAGGTTGTGCTGGGTGTGCCTGGGCACACCCTAATCCCCGCGGCACGCCTATGTATTGAGACCAGCAGGGGAGATCTCAGGATATCCCCTGTCGGCTCATGCATGGAGGGAGGCAGGAGAGGACCCGGGGAGCTCAACCAGCAGCTCCGCCGGGTTCCTCTCGCGAGAGTGAACTCTAGCCCCACAGGGTGGTCTCCAATGGACCACAAGGGAAAGCAGCAGGAACAAGAATCCCCCCTCCCTACATAAGGTAAGAAGGGAGGGGGGATATTAAGTAATGTACCCACACACATACAGCACACACACACACAGCACCCACACAGCACCCACACACATACAGCACACACAGAACCCTCACACACATACAGCACACACACACACACATACAGCACACTCACACATACAGCACACTCACACATACAGCACACTCACACAAATGCAGCACACTCATACAGCACCTTCACACATACAGCACCTTCACACATACAGCACCCACACACACACAGCACCCACACACACAGCACCCACACACACATACAGCACCCACACACACACATACAGCACCCTCACACACAGCACACACACACATACAGCGCACACACATACAGCACCTTCACACATACAGCACACACATACAGCGCACACACACATACAGCACACACGCACACACAGCACCCTCACACACATACAGCACCCTCACACACATACACACACACACAGCACACACATACAGCACCCACACAGCACACACACACACAGCACCCTCGCACATACAGCACCCACACACATACAGCACCCTCAAACACACAGCACCCTCTCACACACAGCACAGAAACAGCACCCTCACACACACACCACACTAACAGGACCCTAACAAATACACACACACAAACACCCTCACCCACACATAGCACACAAACAGCACCCTCACACACACATCACACTAACAGCACCCTTACACACACAGCACCCTTACATACACAATACCCTCAAACCACCCTCACGCAGAGCACACACACACACACACACACACACAGCAGTGTATGTATGTGTGTGTATATATATATATATATATATATATATATATATATATGTGTATATATATATATACACGCGGCGTGTGTTTGTGCTTTAGGTTGCACACCCTAATGCAATAGGCTGCGCACGCTTATGGTTTCCTGACAATCAGTAAATAAAAGTGGACACATTAACATTGATTTTTTTACCTGGGGAGATAAAAAGGTCCAAAGTTTCCTTGCTAGGCCCAGGTACCAAAGCCTTATGATGTGGTGTCCAGAATAAAGTGGAGGGTTCACTTCACTTGTCCTTCCTGCTCCAATCTCCTTTTCTTCTCCTTCATTTGACACAGTCTTCTTTTTCTTCTGACACTGTCTTTTCTCCTCCTTGGCTTCTTGTGCTCCTTTACCTTTCTGCTACTTTCTGCTTATTTTGTGCCCTTCTGCTCCTTTCTCTTTCTGATCCCTTTCTGCTCCTTGCAGAACCTTTCTGCTCCTTCTCCTACTTTACCTTTGTCCTCCTTCTGATTCTTTCTGCTCCTTTACATTTGTGCTCCTTCTGTCCCTTTCTGCTCTTTTCAGACCCTTCCTTCTCCTTGCTGCCCCCTGCAGACCCTTAATGCTCTTTGCTGACTCTTCCTGCTCCTTGCAGACCCTTCCTGCTCCTTGCTGACCCTTCTCCTACTTTACGTTTGTGCTCCTTCTGCCCCTTCTAGCTCATTGCTGATCCTTCCTGCTCATTTTTGTTCCTTCTCCTACTTTACCTTTGTGCTCCTTCTGTCCCTTCCTGCTCCATGCTGCCCTTTCCAGCTCCTTGCTGACCCTTTCTACTCCTTCCACTTTACCTTTGTGCTGCTTTAACTTCCAGCTCCCTGCTGACCCTTCCTTCTCCTTGCTGACCCTTCCTGCTCCTTGCTGACCCTTCTTGCTCCTTGCAGCCCCATCCTGCTCATTTCTGTTCCTTTGTGCTCCTTCTCCTACTTTACCTTTTGTGCTCATTGCTGTCCATTCCAGCTCCTTGCTGTCCCTTCCTGCTCATTTCTGTTGCTTCTTCTTTCTGCTCCTTGCTGACCCTTCCTGTAGGCTGTCTCCCTCATCCCTCATTTCCCTGATCTATAGGCTCTCTCTCCCCCTCCCTCACTTCCCAGATCTATAGGTTCTCTCTCCCTCTCCCTCACTTCCCTGATCTGTAGGCTCTCTCTCCCCCTCCCTCACTTCCCTGAGGGAGGGGGAGAGAGATCACTAACCTGATCTGTAGGCTGCCCCCTCATCCCTCACTTACCCGATCTGTTTGTTGTCTCTGGCTGCATGTGCTGTTCCTCTGCGGATTCAGTCAGGGTAGAGAAGCAGGGATAAGATGTAGCTTCCAATCCCTGTCTCTCTCCATACACAGCGCCACCTACTGGCCGGTATTGCACTGTATTTTCAATCTCGCGAAAATAGCAGAACAAGCTGAAAAATCCGGGGGTGCAAGTGCCCCCCCTCATCCCACCTGCAGACGCCCATGGCTGTGCGCTCCCCTCCTGACAGTCACCTGGTCTCCACACACCTCGGCCGATATAGCTGTGCTCTGGCCCTGAAGATATGGTGGCCCACGGTCGCAGGGGTCAACAGATAAACCCTCACTCCTCTAAAGGTTTTGACTAATTGCTTGCTGGCTGCTTGGGTTGTCAGTGGACACATAATCTGAATTTTTATAATTCACTTTTATTATGATGACCAAATTATCCTACCCATGCTTGTAAACGCTGCTTCGTAAATGTCAGAATGAAATAAAATTTTATATAGGATTTGGATGCAAAAAGCACAGATTTTTCAACAGACACTGAATGTGTCTGGCTGAATGGTGGAGATTTGGTTGGAATTACCAAAGTGGGACTGGTTTATGAGAATTGCCTCTCCAGTCTGAATTTGTAATTTTCACAGCATTTTGTCCATTCAGACAAAACGTGGTGTTTAGTGAATAATCCTGTTTAATTTCTTGTTAATGTAGGGCTGCAGCACACTAATAAGCAGGCCATCATTGTTACTGTGCAAAATACAAGTACTTTATGAGCCTTCGCTGCATTAGGAGAGCTGAAAATCCCCCTGCATGTAGGAAAGGCCTGTCCCTTATAGGGTTAATGTAAAGCAGTGAAAACTATGGTGTATTGTGTTTATGGCTTCTTAAAAATGACAGTTATGGAAAATAAAGTTTCACACAATTTAATTTAAATCTTTATACCATGTGCTTATGTTGTTTTGACATTTTAATCATTCAGTTATACATCTCTTATATAAACATCTCAGTGGGTAGTAAAGCAAACAAACAAACAAACACACAAACAGACAAACAAACAAATACACACACACACACACACAAACAACAGACAAACAAACACACACAACACACACAGACAAACAAACAAACAAATACACACACAAACACACACACACACACACAAATACACACACACACAAACACACAGCATATAGTGGATACAAATACTGAGGCTGTGTCTTCACACACACACTAATACAGAGAGCATGTGGTGGATACAAATACTGAGGCTGTGTCTTCATAGTAACCAATTCAGAGAGCATATAGTGGATACATACTGAGGCTGTGTCTACACACACACTAATACAGAGAGCATATAGTGGTTACATACTGAGGCTGTGTCTACACACACACACTAATACAGAGAGCATATAGTGGATACATACTGAGGTTGTGTACACACACACACACACACACACAGTGATTCTTTGGCAGGTATTGCTCATGGTAAATCCAAGTTTATTCACTAAATATTGTAAATAAGCAAATTGAGGACTTAATGATAATGGACTTAATAAAATATCCAACTCTCCAGTTTAACGTTTCAATCGATAATACTTTGTAACTGTTAATTGCCAGGAATCTAAAGATAATTTACAATTTTAGGTCGAAATAACCAAAGTGGAAAAATATCTCCAAGTCACTTGTGTTTTCAGCATTTTGTGAAATTTACTTTAAATTCTTGAATAAACCTTTTTGTTATAAAACCTGTAGGTTGACAAACTAAACAGCAAAATGATAGTGAAAACGTAAGTGCAGAATGTAAGTAAATATATCCAAGCTGGGATAATAGTGGAGTCGGGGGAGTTTTCCAAATTCGCACTTTTCACCTGAATTCTGCTATTTAGTTTTAAGTTTACTCCAGTTCCTAAACTGAGTGCATTGAAAACCGAATTGCAAAACCTTCTCTTTTTTTTTAGTTTCTTCCTTTGCCATTCTCTCTTCCTTTCCACTCTGGTGGGTGCAGATCATGGTGTTCGATCCTACCAGTGCTTCTCCATGTTTTAACGTGGTGGCTGGCACACCAGATGGCAACATTGTCAGTCAAACAGAAGCTCTGGGAGAGATTGCCCACAGGAATCTGCACCTGCCAGAGGTGCCACATGTTCCCTCAGTTTAGTGAGGAGGAGGAGAACCAAAATAGGAGACTTTTGATCCTTTTGGTCCAAAAAGGATCAATGTGCCCCAAGGGGTATCAAAAACACATTTGATGTTTCAACTTTTTTTGTTATCCCCCTATGTACTACCGGCACCATATTTTGGACAAAGCTATTGTTTTGGCACTACAATCAATGGAGGTGTTATGTGGGTCTTTGTCCCATGAATGGTTTTGACTTCAGAATGCCTGATCTCCCTACTGGTTTCTGGGTCCGCAGGGCTCTCCACCAGAGCCGACACTCCAGATGAATGCCCAATTGGACTGACGATAGTGCAGAAAGGAGCTTAATTTGGGAATTCCTGGACACATTGTTTTCACATGCTGATAGAAAGTATAGAAAAAGTGTTACTTTCAAATATGTAGAATTCCTTTTGTTGCAGGACGTTTGTAAATGTATTAATCAAGAAGAACCCGAATGAAGGAACTGAGTCAGAAACGCATTCATGATGACTAGGATGACGGACTTTTCTCAGGCCAAAATACATTATATTGAATTTTTGCTTGGTACCCCTTGAGCACACAAAGTTAGAGTAATGCATTAAATAATGATTTTTCACTTTATGTTAGAGAGTTAATTTCAAAGATTTTTTTTGGCAGTAATTTCAGTTATAATAAAATATATTGTTAATGTATTATTGTATCATCATTCTAGCCATATACATTTTGCGTATTTCATCTTAACTATGTGTTTGTTAAGAATGTAAACATCTAAATATGGTAATGAGTATAGTGTGTATCTGTGTGAGCTGAGAATGTATGCATTTTGTATATATGTGGGCATGAGTATATGACTCTATTTCCTAGGAATATCGAGATATATGTGTATAACCAACATGCATTGAGCAGTAAAATATATTTTGTGCTTAAGACTACAGAAACACTTGCACCAACTATCAGAGACGTATTGGCCGTGAGGCAAACAAGGCATTTGCCTTGGGCGGCATTTTTCAGGGGGCGGCAAAAAACTTCACCCCCAAATGACCAGGGCAAATGCCTAGTTAGCCTTGCGGCTAACTGACATGCAGGGCGCTGGGCGGGCGGCGCTGGCTGATGGGCGGCGCTGGCTGCTGGGCGGGCGGCTGGCGAGGGAGCTCTTCCTCTGAGCAGTCTGCTCAGCTTCCTTGCGCGCCGCAGAGTGAGGCTGAGAGCCGGAATATGACGTCATATTCCGGCTCCCAAGCTCACTCTGCTGCGCGCGAGGGAGCTGAGCAGAGTGCTCAGAGGAAGTGCACCCTCGCCAGGCGCCCGCCCAGCGCGGCAACCAGCCCATCAGCCCGACCGGCAGCCACTGGACCCCTCAGGGAGAGAGAGAACCCCCCCCGCATTCCCAAAGGTAAGGAGGCTGGGGGGGGTAAATAAAAATGTGAGTGATTGTGTATGTGTGTGTCTGACTGTGTGTGTGTGTGTGTCTGACTGTATGTGTGTGTGTGTCTGACTGTGTGTCTGTGTGTCTGACTGTGTGTGTTTGTGTCTGACTGTGTGTGTGTGTGTCTGACTGTGTGTCTGTGTGTGTGTGTTTGACTGTGTGTGTGTGTGTGTGTCTGACTGTGTGTCTGTATGTTTGTGTCTGACTGTGTGTGTGTCTGACTGTGCGTGTGTGTGTGTGAGACTGTGTGTGTGTGTGTGTGTCTGACAGTGTGTCTGTGTGTGTGTGTTTGTGTCTGACTGTGTGTGTGTGACTGTGTGTGTTTGTGTCTGACTGTGTGTGTCTGTGTGTGTGTGTTTGTGTCTGACTGTGTGTGTGTGTGTGTGTCTGACTGTGTCTGACTGTGTGTCTGACTTTGTGTGTGTGTCTGACTGTGTGTGTGTGTTTCTGACAGTGTGTGTTTGTGTCTGACTGTGTGTGTTTGTGTGTGTGTTTCTGACAGTGTGTGTTTGTGTCTGACTGTGTGTGTTTGTGTGTGTGTTTGTGTCTGTGTGTGTGTCTGACTGTGTGTGTGTGTCTGACTGTGTGTGTGTGTGTGTCTGTGTCTGACTGTGTGTGTGTCTGACTGTGTGTGTGTGTATTTTGAAGATGGGGCAGGGGGGAAGGGTTGGGTGGGGGTGGCGCGGGGCCAGGGGGGCGCCTGAGTTTTGTCCTGCCTAGGGCAGCACAAAACCAGGATACACCACTGCCAACTTTACCGATGACCTCACAAAGTAGAGATTACGTTTTTAATAATTAATAAGTCAATTAAGCAAGCACCAAACATTTTATTTACACAATTTTATTTCTAAATCAGTCTATTATAGAGACAAAATAGTCGTTATTGCTTTATACTTCTATAATACATTCATACACACCAAATATTCTGAGCTCCTAAAGCAGGACACTGGGGAAGGGGTAGGAGAGATAACCCAAATGTGTCCGGCTAGGCATTTTGATACACAAAACAGAGAGATTCTTTCGGTGATACAAGGGGATGCATTGTAGTTGCCGTGTTTGTCCCAGAATGGACTTTGCTCATTATGGAGTTATAGTTAGCGAACGGGAGTCTTCCACCACTCGACCGACATGATTTAACTATAGTGTACAGAAAGAATTTACAAAGTGATAGAAACATATATATGAGTCCAATGGAATGAACAGCCGATTTAATATTAAAACTCGTCATTCCTTCTCTTGTCTTTGAGTACAGTAGGATGGTCCTAAGCCCCTCACAGTGCAGTCAGATGTTTCCATATCACACTGCCCGCAGTGACATTCCGTAGCCACAGGATAGGAATAATAAGGGTCCACGTTATCAGGGCAGCCAGGTAATTTCACGGTTTCATAAATAACTTCCTTGTAAGTGCACACACGCTGGACCTTCGTCGTAAATATTGGCTTCATAGATGGATCCTAAAATATACAAATATAGAGTATTAGCACCGGCTACATCTGCTCCCTCTGGACTTTACATTTTACTCCCACTAAGCGTGGGGTTTGAACGAGATACCAAGATTACAGAGATGTTTATTCGCAAAAACGTAGAACTTCGTGAAAGGGAACAGCACATGTAGGACAAAATAGTCAAAATGAAAAAATATCCAATTTAGCTATGTTTTCCACTACGCAGGATTATTCGCTAAAGTCTGAATTATTGGGAATTCATACCTGATATAGATAAACCTTACGGTTCTTTGTTATTGCATAAAAAAAACATACTACTATCTCTTTAAAAACTTAATTGGTATGTACGTTTAATTCAATTGAGAAGCAAAGCTGTACGGGAGTAATTTAACTTCAAGTGGTGAAGAAATATTATTCAAAAAGCATATTTAATAATAATTACTTGGAAAGCAAATGAATTCATTCTCCTTGCATAGTGAATCTAGAAAGTAGTTTTACAGTATGTTTGCAGATCCAAATGAATTTATTTTTATTTTTAAAAATACTCTAACAAACACCAATATTATTTAGACTGTTAATTGCATTGATGTATTCTCATTAGTTATTAAATGAAATGATAATTCATAAAGAAACTCTCACATATACATAGCACCTGATCATTTAAAGACGGGTAGCCCCAACATCAAATTAATCCGTATCACACATCAGCTGTGAGCTGAATTCTACTCCAGACAATGGCCTGCAAAGGTTGATGGGATTTGTAGTTTGCCAGCAGATGGAATTTTAATATTTCAGTAGCCTTACATACATTTCAAACAGTGTAAGAACTATTATTTGCATTGCAGACATTATTTTAATGAGCAATGCTTTATTAGAACAGCTAACACAGGGGCAATGCTAGGTTCCATTAACACCAGTGGCCTCTGCCCAAAGGAAACTGTGATGACCCCATCCCTAGCAGAGAGGTGTGGATATCATGACATATCCGTCCTCTCTACCCAGGTACATCGTGCCGCGGATGCTCTCCAGGATCTCAAAGACAGGATAGTCAGAAACAAGCACATACTGCACAGCCAGGTATTCAATGTGATCCCACCATGCTACAAAATTACTAAAGGGGTGAGCAGCAACCCCTTCTGACAGTCACCTGGGGGGCACCCATCTTCCCCTAAGTAGCCCGGCAGAGCACGATATTACTGATCTTTCTTTTTATAATAAGTGGCTGCTTTGAAAAGCACTTGCCTGAGGTTAAATTAAAATTAAACAAAACAATCTTCCTTTCCCCCTCCGCCAACTGTAGAGATTGGGGGCTAAAGAGCTGCATTACATGGGCTTGAGATAGCCAATCTGAGCCATAGAACGTCTATGAGCAAGCACTTCACATGACTTGCAGTTCAATATTCTATTGTAGAAAGCTAACAGCTGAACTACAACTCCCAGAAACCTGCTATAACCTCATGAAAGGCACCATGGAAGACAGATCCGAATCACAAAAACAATATCACCTCTGCTCTGAAATCGAAGATATATTCGGATGGCAAATGTGGTCATTTCTACTTATATTTTCTGAATGTTATAAAGTCCTCATTATTTTTTCATTGTGTTAACTCTGTTGCACCGACCTTAGTGTGACAGTATCCTGAGCACCACGTGGCATTCACAGTAATGCAGACCCCACATTCCTCTTTCTCGAGTGCAATTGTTACATTCGAAAGTTCACACGTTGAGCAAAGGATCATATTCGAGCACAGGGCAACCATGCACAAAAATAGCTTCTCCATCCTGGCGAGACAAAACAAAGTGGCATGCAATCTCTTATCAAGACTCATATTATTAATATTATCGCCATTTATATAGCGCCAACAGATTCTGTAGTGCTTTAAAATATTATTAGAGGGGGGTTTAGGACAATTACAAGAAAACTTACAGGAACGATAGGTTGAAGATTCTATCTATCTATCTATCTATCTATCTATCTCTCTACCTACCTATCTACCGATCTACCTATCTACCTAACTATCTACCTGTCTGTCTGTCTGTCTATCATTCTATCTACCTATCTAGTGCAATTAAAAGACACTGCCTGGTTTTGAGAGCACAACATATGCTTTAAAAATTTTCTCAGTAAGTGTGCAATGCTATTTTAAGTGGGTATAGCTCAAAATCGTGCAAATCTATTTTTATCCTGTTAATGTAGAGGTGGGATGGAGGTGGGGGGACTAAGGGATCTTCAAATTGGTACAGATCTCTCTTGCCTGCTCTCTCTGTGACACATTGTCTACTGGACAACCTTCATTGTTTACCAAGGTAGACCCAGGAAATCAAGATCTGTGTCACTAGGAGAGCAGATCTCCTGTCTCCCCACTATGCACGCCTAGACCTTCCTTCTATAACTAAGTAGCAATGATATAAAACGGCAGAAATTAAGAACCCAAAATATTTATTAATGAGTCCTTCTTCTGCTTTATTACAATTTCTATATTTTATTTAATACAAAGGTTAGGAATGAGTAAGTCACAGGCTCTATTCTAAATGTTGAACTGTCACCGTGGAAACCAATTCTTGCTACACTTGCTCTACTCTTAGACCTTTGGACCAGAGCTGTATCTATAGAGGAACTTTATCATTCAAATCGTGGTATCATTAAATGTATGAAGTCTATCAGTAATCGTGTCATTACCTTTTCTCAGCTTGTCTGGCAGTTTCTTCTGTTAAAAGGGGAGAGGAAAGCCTTCTCCTTTTATATGTGCCTGCGAGTCCTGTAACTGACACTACGAGGATTTACAGGGTATTAAAAGAAGCATAAGGATTAGGTTTGGCTAGAAAGTGGAACCTTGGAAAAAACGATGTATGAAATATTTGTAGAATTATGACATTTGAATCGTGCTCTTTCTAAATTACACTGAAAAGAGAAATATAATTATGGTTTAATTGACGTGATGATTCGTAAATATCTATTAATATCCTGGAATAAGTCACATGTACCCTCCCCTCTCAATTTAGCAGACCACCAGGTGGTCCACCAGGTGTTGCTCCTAAACGCGTCAGAGAGATGTCTTATTTAGGAGCTTCCGTGCTGGGTAAGCTCATTGACTGAGAGTGTTAGATCTGAACGAGAGCTTCTCTGGCTGAGGTAGTGGATGCACGAGCAGACCCCAGGTAAGAAGGCAAACCATGGCCTAAAGGTACCATAACAACTTCATCTAAATAAAGTTCTTATGATGCCAGGAGGCATCACCCTGAAGTTAACCCCGAAGTTGCCTCCAACGCCAGACTCAGCTCCCCCTCAAAGTGGCATCTGGCTTCTGAAATTTCACTTACAGGAAGTGTGGAGTGACGGTGGGCAGGGACGCCGCTGATACTCTCAGCCAACTAGTGACACCAAATTCAAAACACTGTCCTGGGAAGAAAGGAAGGATACCTTCCGTAGCATTAGAAAAAGAGATTATTGATGAGAAAAAAGATGACTGGTGGTTGGGGGACAGACGCTAAATGTTGATGTTATTCACAAATGATGTGAGAATTGATCAATAGAGGGGAAAAAACAGAAATCAGTAAAAAAAATCGGTATTTACATATTCTACATTATACACTGATTAGCCACAACATTAAAACCACTGACAAGTGAAGTGAATAACAATACAATGGCACCTGTCACGGGGTGGGATATATCACGCAGCAAGTGAACAGTCAGTTATAGAATGTCATGTGTTGGAAAAATGGGCAAGTGAAAAGATCTGAGTGACTTTGACAAGGGCCAAATATTGATGGCCAGACAACTGTGTCAGAGCATCTCCAAAATGGATGGGGTGTTCCTGGGATGCGTGGTTACCCACCAAAAGTGGTGTATACAGAAGAGTTACTGTAGCTCAAATAACTGAAAACCTTAATGCTGGCCATGATCGAAAGGTGTCAGAACACACAGTGTATTGCAGTTTGCTGCGAATGGGGCTGCGCAGCCACAGAACGTTCAGAGTGCCCATGTTGTCCACTGACAAAAGTGCCTACAATGGGGCGTGAGCATCAGAGCTGGACCATGGAGCAGTGGAAGAAGATTGTCTTGTCTGATGAATAACATTTTCTTTTAGATCGGGTGGATAGCTGGGTATCGTTTACCTTGGTAAGAGATGACAGCAGGGGCAGACTGAGCTCTTGGGCAAATTTGTCATGGACTAAAGGCCCAAAGCTCTCGGGAGCCTGCCTTTGGTACAGTAAATTAATGGCTCAGCCTTCACACAGTAAGGGGTAAATCTTATCCCTTGTTCAGTCCCAGAGTAGCACACTGAGGGGACAGCTCAGGGGCCTTCTAAAAGAGCCATTAGGTTGCCTCTCAGGATGGCTGAAAGAAATTGGCAGAGGCTCCAGGAGCAGAGCCTCTGCTGAGGAAACGAACAAGCCACGTGAGCATGCTGCCTGTAACACTGATCAGGGCAGCTCTATACGTCACGTTCTGCAGGAAGTGACATCATGCTGTGCGGAGCTCCCTGGTCAGTGTTACAAGGTTCATGCACTATCTCAAGATCATGTGCTTTGCGTCCCCCCACGAAATACCACCAAGGGTAAGAATTCCACCCTCCCCGCCCAAAGAATCAGAGAGGAGGGAAATAAATAAGTCAATGGGACCTGATGGAATACACCCAAAGCTATTAAAAGAGCTTAGTGGTGTACTAGCAAAACCATTAACAGATTTATTTAACCAATCATTGTTAACAGGAGTAGTCTCAGAAGATTGGAAGTTAGTGAATGTTGTGCCCATTTACAAGAAAGGTAATAGGGAGGAGTCGGGCAACTATAGGCCAGTAAGCCTTACTTCAGTAGTGGGGAAAGTGATGGAAACCATGTTAAAGGATAGGATTGTTGAACATCTAAAAACACATGGATTTCAAGATCAGAGACAACATGGGTTTACTTCAGGGAGATCATGCCAAACTAATCTTATTGATTTTTTTGATTGGGTAACTAAAATTATAGATCAGGGTGGTGCAGTAGACATTGCTTACCTAGATTTCAGTAAGGCTTTTGACACTGTTGCACATAGAAGGCTTATCAATAAACTGCAATCTTTAAGTTTGGATTCCAATATTGTTGAATGGGTAAGGCAGTGGCTGAGTGACAGGCAACAGAGGGTTGTAGTTAAGGACCACTATAGTGCCAGGAAAACATACTCGTTTTCCTGGCACTATAGTGCCCTGAGGGTGCCCCCACCCTCAGGGTCCCCTCCCGCCGGCTCTGGAAGGGAAAGGGGTTAAAACTTACCTTTTCCAGCGCCGGGGAGCTCTGCCTCCGAACCTCCATCTCTCCACCCAGACCACTTCATTAAGCTGAAGTGGTCTGGGTGCCTAGAGTGGTCCTTTAATGGAATATATTCGAAGCTTGGACTTGTCACCAGTGGGGTACCTCAGGGATCTGTACTTGGACCCATTCTCTTTAATATTTTTATTAGTGATATTGCAGAAGGTCTTGATGGTAAGGTATGTCTTTTTGCTGATGATACTAAGATATGTAACAGGGTTGATGTTCCAGGAGGGATAAGCCAAATGACAAATGATTTAGGTAAACAAGAAAAATGGTCAGAATTGTGGCAACTGACATTTAATGTGGATAAGTGCAAGATAATGCATCTTGGATGTAAAAACCCAAGGGTAGAGTACAGAATATTTGATAGAGTCCTAACCTCAACATATGAGGAAAGGGATTTAGGGGTGATTATTTCTGATGACTTAAAGGCAGACAGACAATGTAATAGAGCAGCAGGAAATGCTAGCAGAATGCTTGGTTGTATAGGAAGAGGTATTAGCAGTAGAAAGAGGGAAGTGCTCATGCCATTGTACAGAACACTGATGAGACCTCACTTGGAGTATTGTACACAGTACTGGAGACCGTATCTTCTGAAGGATATTGATACCTTAGAGAGGGTTCAGAGAAGGGCTACTAAACTGGTTCATGGATTGCGGGATAAAACTTACCAGGAAAGGTTAAAGGATCTTAACATGTATAGCTTGGAGGAAAGACGAGACAGGGGGGATATGATAGAAACATTTAAATATATAAAGGGAATCAACACAGTAAAGGAGGAGACTATATTTAAAAGAAGAAAAACTACCACAACAAGAGGACATAGTCTTAAATTAGAGGGACAAAGGTTTAAAAATAATATCAGGACGTATTACTTTACTGAGAGGGTAGTGGATGCATGGAATAGCCTTCCAGCTGAAGTGGTAGAGGTTAACACAGTAAAGGAGTTTAAGCATGCGTGGGATAGGCATAAGGCTATCCTAACTATAAGATAAGGCTAGGGACTAATGAAAGTATTTAGAAAATTGGGCAGACTAGATGGGCCGAATGGTTCTTATCTGCCGTCACATTCTATGTTTCTATGTTTCTAAATAATTTTTTAATTTAATAATTTTCCCCCCCATTAAAAATGTTTTAAGTATCTAATCTCCCCCACTACTGTGCCATCACAGCTCCTATCCCTCCATCCCACTTACCAACCAAATCCCTTATACCCCTACACCTCCTATCCCCCTGCTCTTACTACAACTCCTATTACTCCTAGGCACTCACTACAGCCTCTACCACCAGGCACCCAGTATAGCTCCTACCCAGCTAATGCTCCTGTTACCCCCTGCACTAACTACAGCCTTTATCCCCCTGCAGTAAAGGTCAGCTAACCCTCCCCCACACCCACTATCCCTCCTGCAATTACTACTAATATTATTTAATGGTGGTAATTATTAGTGCATTCATTCACACCTACTTCAAGCATATTCACTCTCCGTACATACATCCCTGCATTTACCGACTGTGTACACACATGACCCTGCATTCATAAGCATAAGCCCCTGTGTTCATGCACGCTGTTATTGCACACATGGAAATCTGGGTTCACACAAACAACCTACATGCAAAGATGGCCCTGCCTTTACACACACATACAGACTCTCAATACAAATATGTCCCTGCATACACACTCTGATGTCATAGACTATTATGTCATGGATAATGAATACAAAAAAAAAAAACCTGCACAAGCATTTAAAGGGACTAGTCATCAGGACTACTTATTAAGTGTTCTTGCATAGCAAGACCACTTAATGTTATCTCACATATATATTATTCTTATTCTTATTATAGCCAAATTTACCACCCTAAATCCTCCCACAGTTTTTACACTACATAGACAGTAATATACCGAAACGTGCGGATTGTTCCCTATTGGATTGCTATTACTTTGTGGAACGATTCGCCGAATGGTTCACGGAATATCGTCGTTCTTGTGGCGAAATTGGACCCACAGGAATGAATGGCAAAATGTTCAAAACTAGAGTGGGTTGTTTGCAACTCACGCCGTCTATTGACATTCATTGAAACTCCACTCTAGCCAGCTCAAATTTGAAGGGCAATTTCTAAACTGCGACTGTGCCTTCATTGTTAATACTTCAGAGACATACTATGCATCATAATGTATGTCTGGGTCTTGTGATTCTCACAATATAAAGTTCTTCGCTGTAGGATTTATAGTTTTCAAAATACGACCGTTTGAAGATGGCAACCGCCAAAATACTCTGACCTGTGCCAGGCTGGAGCAGCAAGTGATGTCATAGACAGGGCCTTTTGTACACGTGCTAATGTTTTTATAAATCTATGTTTTAATGTAACTGTGAAGCACTTTGGGCAACAACGTTGCAATTAAATGTGCTATATAAATAAATAATAACAGTTACTCCACCCACTCCAGTTGTAGACTACTGGTGGAGGCAAGAACACTTCACACAATTTCCTCAGAAATTGTAGCTTTTCTAGTTGTAGTTGTTCTGGTGACTATAGTGTCAATTTAAATGCCTGTGTAGATTTATTTTTTCTAATTCTTTCTGTCCCTGCAGGCTTTTTAATGTAAACACTGCCTTTTCAGAGAAAAGGTAGTTTTTACAATGCTGCATAGGAACACCTCTAGAGGCAGTCACTCAGACAGTCACTATAGGTACTTCCTGGGTCAGTGCGGCACAATGTGCAGCACTGACGTTCAGCGTCTCCACACTCTGCAAGAAGATGCTGATTGATGCTGCATGTGAAGTAACCTTACGATGTTTTCCTATGGGAAGGAGGCAGGTCGGGGATGGGCCAGCCTTGAGGAGACCCGGGAGACGCTTCGAATATCGGGGGGTAAGTGTGGCAGGGACCTAAACGGCTATTTTAAACCTTTAGTGTCAGGAATACATGTTCATATTCCTGACACTATAGTGTTCCTTTAAGATGGCTCATAACGTTTTTAATTCAAGATGCAAAATTTGATGGTCTGCATACCTCATACAAACACAATTCACAAAAATCACTTTATATATATATACAAAAAAACAAGTCCTGCACTCACTCCCATCACTCCTGGGCTGCAGCAACGACCACAGTACACATCAGCCCCAATACATACAGTAAAAACCAAAGAAAAAGTTACCTGTGCTCTCTCCTAAATCCCTATGTATTTGTTTAAATATACATAGGGATTTAGGAGAGAACGTAGGTAACTTTTTCTTTGATCCCTTTATACAAAGTGCCATGGTACACAAACACACATCAAAAAAATACTGCCCTATTTAAAAACAAAAAACATGTATTTAAATATACTCTGAATCCACATATCCTGACACTACACACAAAAACATACATATATTTACTTACACCAAGGCTCACATACACATAGTGCATATACACACAGAAACATACATTCACTTACTTGCACCTACAATCAAATACATGGTACATCTACACCAGCATATATATTGGCCTGCAGGGGACCCATGTCCTAATTTTGTCTGGGGGCCAAGGCCACTGTCAGTCTGTCCTTGGATGGCAGCAGGGTGCATTATGGGAAGAAGGCAGGCCGGCGGAGGTAGTGTTATGCTTTATACAATGTTCTGCTGGAAAGCCTCCGTTCCTTGCATTCATTTAGATGTTACTTGCGCACATCTTACGTACCTAGAGATTGTTGCAGTGCACCCCTTCATGGCAGTGGTCTACCCTGGTGGTGGTGGCCTCTTTCAGCAGGATAATGCACCCTGCCACACTGCAAAAAATGTTCAGCAATGGTTTGAGGAAGACTTGGCCTCCTTGGATTGTCTGAGATCATCAAGGAGGCAGAGTCTGGCATGGTGTGGGAGAACACGCGAGCAAAATCACATTTTCAAAGGGAGATACTACTATAATTTCAGGAATATGTTGTGTTCCTATAAAGGATCTGCTGCCTGTGTTGGTGCTCGATACCACAGGACACATTCAGAGGTCTTGTGGAGTCCATGCTTCAATGCACCAGAATGTTTTGACAGCATGAGGGGAAAGTACACGTATTAGGCATGTGGTATTGTGTCAACTAATGTTGTGGCTGTTAAAAGTATGGTGCATTTCTAGTCATTTCAGACTTCCTAAAACAAACATTCAGGGCTAACATGGACCGGAAAGAAATACAGATTATATAAACGTGGGCACTAGTTGGCAATGATGAGCTACAGACATTGTAAATGGGCTCATTTTCTGTTGCATTCGTTTTCTGTTGCCACAGATCAATCTGCAGAAATCATTAGTTGAAAGGAACAGAAATATAAATATTAAAATGTGTTGATACATTGTTAATGGAGTTTTAAACAAGCAATGTGCTAGCCAGCCTTCCAAAACTTCCATTGCTATTAAAATGAAGGTCTATCTCATTAATTTTACATCACTAAATTCATGATGTATTGTTTTGTTGGGATAAGCAGATCAGGTTCCTGTAATATGTTGAAAAGAAGAAGAAAAACCCACAACATGATACTGTTTTAATGATTTAAAATTGTGTCTGCGTTTCCTTACCAAATATGTTCTTTTCATAAGGCCAAAAAATCCGGAAAATGAGTTTCACTTATACTCCATACTCACTGCTATGGAGGAACACAAAATGTTTTCTTTTCAATGCCAAATGTGTAGAAAAAAAGCAAAGATAAGTAAAACTTATATGAATATAAAAGGACTCCTGACTTGTAAACAGAAAAAAGCTTCTTAAAGTGACACTATCGCTTCCAGGAACTTTGCATACTATGCTAAGATCCCCAATGGGTCATGCTTGTGGTACATGCGGCAGAAGTTACATAGTTACATAGGCTGAAACGAGACACGTGTCCATCAAGTTCAGCCTTCCTTAGTGTAAGAAGCTAGAGCGAGATACTTTTACCTGTATATAGTGCCAGGAAAATAAAGTATGTTGCGTTCCCCCCATGATACAGAAGGGGTTACAAACCCCTTCTGTCACTTGCCCGGTTCCAGCGCCGATGTTCAGGCTCCACCTATGCTCCTCCCTCACCAACACCAGCCGACAGGGAGACCTAAAGCACATGCGCAGCAATGGCCGCACTTGTATTATTACTTCCCGCATAGAAAATCAGTTTAAAAGATAAAAAAATGGACTTCAGGGTCCAAAAATAAACAAAAACAATACGAATACAAAACTATAAAACCTACAGTCTAATACCCACTGCCATTGAACTCTAATCCGTATTGTTCATTGGTTGCATACCGGGCGATTCTCCTACTTGGTCCTTGATGGATTCCTACATATAATCCATTCGCCAATGTCCTCTGCCTTTTGCAGCTCGTTTTCCTCTTAATTTCCCTGTGGAAACGACATGAAAGCATCCGCTTGCCTTTCCCTACCGACTTCCATGTGTTCCACTTCATGTTTCTCTGAGCTATGCAAACCTAGATCTCTTCAGCACTCAATACAAATGAATATTATTATTATTGGTATTTAGATAGCGCCAACTAATTCCGCAGCTCTTTACAATATTATGAAAGGAGGGGGTATTTACAATGCATGAAACTATTACACAGGAACAATAGGTAGATGAGGACCCTGCTCAAGTGAGCTTACAGTCTAGGTAATATATAAACATACTAAAAGAACTAAACTGGTTGTCCCGGGAATCCAGACGCACCATTCATCTTTCCAGCCTTGTGTTTAAGAGCTTTTCTGGGAAGCTCCCACCCTACCTGAGCAGAATGCTGTCCCCGGCTGTTCCCACCTCCAAAACCTCCAATCCAGTACCAGCACTTGATTTAGTCTACCTCAATACAAAAAGAAAGCAGCCCGATCCTCCTTCTCCTACAGCGCCGCAATTATGGAACGACCTCCCGCACACTTTCAAATCTTCCCCAAGCCTAAAGTCCTTTAAGAGATCCCTCTCTACATACCTCAAAACAGAATGCACCTGTCATGGTTGACTATATATTTCCTACCTGTTCTATGTTACATTTTGTATTTATTGTGTATTAATATTGTTTTTGTATTTTATTGCACCCTATTGTAACAATGCAGTGTTTTGTGGACCCAGGCCATACTTGAAAACAAGAGAAATCTCAATGTATCTTTCCTGGTAAAATATTTTATAAATAAATAATCTTCAATTAATTGTTGCAATCATTCCAAATGCCAACTGAACATGTAAATAAATGAACGAATACAATGGTATCATATATACCTGTGTACTCTATTAAAATTTGAGGCAATATTGTACACATAGGAAAAAAAACAACAAAATAACATCAACAAGTGTCCAATTATATCACCGTGCAAAATCCAATAGTAATAAATTTAGTACCCTATAACTTAATTATTATCACTTAGCAATTATTTTTTATATAATTTTTTATAGGGACCTTTTCCTTTTGAACTATTTTATTGATACATTTTTCAATAACATTAATAATAATAATAACAAGAAAGTTGTAAGCACTACAATCAAACAGGAGAATATTAATGTATGTTTACATCCATTGATATATCCTGTAATATTGCAAGGCAAAATGAACATGTCAATAATAATAAATATATTATAGAAAGAGATGATTGCCTTTGAGGTTGTTTATATTAAGGTATTAAAACATGAATATCAAAGTTAGAGCAGCACTGTCCTTTCCCCAATCGCTTCCTCTTCTTTTCCTCTATCAGGATCTGTTCTTCATTTCTTCTGGTCTGCTTTAGTTTTCTTTAAAACATAAGACAAAGTAGGGACTATTTTGTCTTATGTATGTTTCCTACACCCGACCATCTATGACCAGCGAAGGAGCAAAGTGTGCTCCGTTTCCTGCGGTCAGAGACATTTTCCCACAATTCTTACCTTTCCTCCGTGTTCTTGCGATGCCTCCTTTCCGTATTCCTGAACACCGGCAAAACTACTGAATTTCGTCCTACCAGAATGAGAGCAGTTCGTCCGTTCGTCTTGGTTTTTCAGCCAACTTTACTAATACTAAGTAAAGATTACTTAGTATTAGTAAATGCTGCCCCTACTCGCTATACCGCGAGTAGGGGCGTGTCTAGTAAAGAGTGAGCAGCCACACTGTTGTAAGAAAAAAAAATGAGGGGGGGTAACCCCTCACCCCCCAAAAAATTAAAGTACTTCCTTACCCCCTCACTCTAAAAATAGTGAGGGGGCAACCATGAATCTAAATCCTTGTAAATAAATAAAACTTATCATTTGATGTCTTCTTATAAAATAAAATAAAAACCCTGAGCATAAAAAATTAACAGACGAAAAAGAAAAATCCAGACGCTAGAAAAATAATCAATCTTCACCCAGCAAGGGCACGGCACCGACTGAGCTCCGCTGGGCGAGGAAAGGCTTATAAAGCCTTCTCACGCCCTGCATTTAGGCTCAGAGCGCTCTGATGGGTTGGTGAAAGATGGATTAGTTGGTGAAACCAACCAATCAGAGCACTCTGAGCCTAATTGCAGGGCGTGAGAAGGCTTTATAAGCCTTTCCTCGCCCTGTGGAGCTCAGTCTGCGCCGTGCCCTCGCTGGGTGAAGATGGATTGTTTTTCTACCGTCGGGATTTTTTTTCCCGTCGGGTTTGATTTTTTCCGCTTGTTTTTTTATTTTATTTTATAAGTTTGATGGGTATTATGGTTTTTTATTTGGCAGTCACTGGCTGCTCACTGTTTAGTATGATATGATATGATAGAAACATTTAATTACATAAAGAGAATTAACACAGTAAAGGAGGAGACTATATTTAAAAGAAGAAAAACTACCACAACAAGAGGGCATAGTCTTAAATTAGAGGGGCAAAGGTTTAAAAATAATATCAGGAAGTATTACTTTACTGAGAGGGTAGTGGATGCATGGAATAGCCTTCCAGCTGAAGTGGTAGAGGTTAACACAGTAAAGGAGTTTAAGCATGCGTGGGATAGGCATAAGGCTATCCTAACTATAAGATAAGGCCAGGGACTAATGAAAGTATTTAGAAAATTGGGCAGACTAGATGGGCCGTTCTTATCTGCCATCACATTCTATGTTTCTATGTTTCTAGTAGACATGCCCCTACTCGCTGCATAGCGAGAAAGGGCATTTGGGAGATTTTAATCTCCCTTATGCTATTATCTGGGTCATATTTACCCCCATAGTGTGAGGGAGCACATTGGGGGCTTAGGAAGTGGCGGGGAGCACTGCTCCCTGACGCTTCTATGTTTACATATTACAAGGAGGAAGCTGTGTGCCGGTAGCTCCCTCCTTGTAATAAATGAACGAACGAATAGATGAAATTCCCGTTCGCATGTCCAAGTGTTTAACTGGGCATGTGCGGAAATTTCACAGCGCTATCTAGTATGGGCAGATGACGTGTCCCACAGGGACTTCCTCTACCCACACAAAGATGGCAGTGTCCAAGACCTAGGTCTGGGCAGAAAATAAAGATAAAGATTAAAAAATAGGTAAGATGGGGGGCTAAGGGGCATTTGTGGGTGACTAGGGGGACAATTAGATGTAGTGGAGTCGGGAAGGGGGGGTTAAAAAATCTGGATTTGGCAATGACAGTGCCGCTTTAAAAGAAATTAAAACAAAGGTCTGTTCATGTTCTCTTCTCATGAAGCCCATTCATGTTTTAGAAGAGGTACATTATCAAAGGGTATGCAGAGTGCTAGCTCACAATTCTTACTCTTAAAGACTGATTAAAGAACTTTGCTGACAGTTGGTGTGGTTGTTGACTTCCAGTGTCGGGGGATTACAGAGGTGGCAGATATGAGCAGGTGGCCATAACATAATAGACTTATTTTTTGACCAGTAATTAAGGAATTTCTTAAATATCCACAGTTCTGGTGATAGGGGTACATTATGATCGATTACAGAAATAGCCAGTCGATGAACTTCCTTCCAAAATTTGTCTAGTTTGGGACAGGACCAAAAAATATTATGTGATTACCGGACCACAATCCCTTCAACATGCATTAGTATTTGACAATTTTAGTTTAAACAGTTTAGATGGAGTTTAATACCATCTGTAAATCAATTTGAAATGTGATTCTTTTCAATGACATTAGTAAATTATGCCGCTCCTCGACTGTATATACCCCACCCAATTCACTCTCCCACTTCGACATATAGTCTATTTTAGGACCTGTCTCACCACCCAAACAAGGAGATGGTGCCCTTTCTGCCAAGACCTGAAAGATAAAAAAAAATCCAAATTTGGTATAGCCAATTTTCTTAAATTCAAATTCTGATCAGAAATCCCTAAATGCTCACTAATCAATGACACCATCTACCATGCGTTTGGACATTTGCTATACCTATACAACTAAATTCTTTCCAATTAAATTAGGGACATGTGTTGCTACGCACTGGAACTGAATTGGATGTGAGACCGTTATTTTTTTATATTATTTATATGTTCCATGATCCTAATCTTCAGTGCCCTCTTGGTCGGTCCACTGTACAGCTTGCCGCACTGACACTGCAGTAAATATACATCGGAAATGTCAGTTTAATGTAATATTCTAAACTGTATCACCAATTTGTGCCAGTAAACCCATATGAAAGCTCTCATAAATGTGAGTGGCTTTCTTTATTTCAAATTAGCAGATCCTTTATATTGTGATCTGTTAGTAGTTTAAATACATATGTTAATTATTTATTTTTTAAATTTCCCTTTAAAGTACTCTTCAAGTCTAGTTTTCTAACAAACTGCATTGTGTATTATATAATCATATCACATCTATGTATAAATTTCAGACTTTTACACGTTTACATGTCTAAAAAAAAGATTGTTGAATAAAATAAATAATTAAGGT
Organism: Pelobates cultripes; assembly: GCA_933207985.1. NCBI lineage: Eukaryota > Metazoa > Chordata > Amphibia > Anura > Pelobatidae > Pelobates > Pelobates cultripes. The sequence goes on from OW240923.1 coordinate 114,138,847, forward strand.
TAATGTTGATTCTAATGGAAATGTATCAGTAAAAAAAGTATTAATTCAGAGGCTCAGACATCAGAAACGTATGCAATAAATATCTATTTTGCTTCCTTAACGGATGTCGTACCTCCAGTTGACGTTGACCATGTTATTTGAGGTGGTCATGGTGCTTGGCATAATCCTTTGTCTGGAGTCTGTATGTGGAGTATTTTGCTTTGAAACATTGCACATGAATCACTTAGCTGCCGGAGGTGTAACTTAATGAGAATAAAAGCTCTTGGTTGGCTAATATCAATTCTGTGCAAAACTGATGCGCAGTATGTTGGAGTCAGAAAGCCAATGACGGCATGCTCCCCTCCTCCATGCTCTGGCGAGAAGGAGTGACATCCACAGAAGAGTTTCAGGCTACAGGGAGAACTTGGCCTTGGTGCTGGAAACCAGGTAAATATTAGATTTAATTTTATTTGTTTTAACTTTGTAGGGGCGGACCACCTCAAGAAGGGTTACTCTAACCAAAACTAGGATTTTAAGAAAAGACTGTTCATCTGTGATCAATAGATACCGTTGCTTTATAATATAGTGTGTTTTACTTGCTGTACAAACATTCTAATAACTTTAGGAAACTATACTTGACTGCTATAAACAAATATATTCATGTAAGAGGCAACGGTAACAAGATTATTGACTTTAATTCATTGATCTCTTCTATACTTAACTCCGGCTTATTCGGAATGTCATATTTCAAAGGCTGTGAACCAAATATAATTAAATAGGTACCGCGTGTGAATTATTCAATGAAAACTGCTGACATTCTTACTTTAGACAACAATTGTTTGGGGCTTTGTTACAATCCTTCAAGACAGTTCTTACTGTGCACTGATGTGAGTGTACCAGGAGCAGTGTAACAAAAGACTGCCTTAACCTTGGCTTGTCGAAAAGAAATGAACTGAGAAGGCCAACCGCTGAGATGTGACTTTAAACTTGTGCCTCTAGATGGAGATAATAGTTTATTTTTTGCTCTGTTCTCAGTGTACGTGAAGATAACCTTCGAGGGATGGAAGCCGAGATACACACCTCTATTGACAAATACTTTGAAAACATAACAAATGATTTCAAAAATGAAATACATGACGTGAATATAAAATATTTATTGAACTTAAAAGAGAAAAAAATATAATGACAGAAAAAAACTTTTATCATGTTCTCCTGTGTGAATGCATTACCAATATTGGTAAAGTTCAAATTCTGTGATTGCCAGAATGTTGCAAATCATGTTTGCCTGTTAAACATTCCAGACTATCTGATACTGTGATAGTGTGTGGTTGTTGTTAGAGATAATGCCCGCTGGAGGTTAGAGTGTCCTTAGAGGTCCTTCTATCAGGTCAGATCTCTTGAGGGCGTTGCGGCATGTGCTGCTCGAGGCGTAAACTTTCGGATCTTTGCCGTGTCCACCTGTGACAGGCCCGTCCCCGCAGTCTCCGCTGGCTCCATAATGCTCTGTGTTTGCATGAGGTCTTCCAGTTCTTGGTAGGATCTCACACAGTACATCGTGCCCTGCAGGGTTGGCGCGTCCATAAGGCGGCACAAGCGGCCGCCTTAGGGCACCAGAGCAGGGGACGAAAAAATCAGAATCCCCTGCCTCTGGCTGGGGACTTGGATTTTTCAACTTACCTCTTTCCCTGCAACCTACAGCTATCACACAGGAGCAGCCAGAGAAGTCAGTCGGCCGGCCCCTCCTGATAATGTCAGGAGGAGAGGGTGTTACTTTCTCGGCTCTTCTCCCAGACTCCCCAGCGGATTGCTGTGGAGTCCTGGAGTAGAGCAGTGGAAATCACGCCCCCTCCTACTGACACCATCAGAAGGGCCTGGCCGACTGACTTCCCTGGCTACTCCTGTGTGCTGGCTGCTCTTGTCCGACCTGACCACGAGGGATAAGATTTCAGCCTGGAGCAAGGTAAGACTCGAGGGGGGGGGAATATACCCCTCTCAGCCCCTGTCCCCCCTCTATTGCTTATGTACCCCCACCACAGCCCCTGTGCCTGCCTAGTCAGACCTTGTTCCCCCTTCTACAGCCCCGTTCCCCCTCTTTACAGCCTGTCCCCCCTTTACAGCCCCTGTCCCCCCTTTCTACAGTTCCTGTCTCCCTCACTCTACAGCCCCTGTCCCCCCCCTCTACAGTCCCTGTCCCCCCTCTACAGCCCCATGTACAGCCTCATGTCTCATGTCCCTCCCTCTACAGCCCCTTCCCCCTCTACAGCCACTGCCCCCTCTACCACCCCTGCTCCCCCTTCTACAGCTCCTGTCTCCCCATTCTACAGCCCCTGTCCCCCCTACAGCTGCTGCCCCCCCCTTTCTATAGCTTTTTTTTAAGGGGGGGGGGGGCAGCAAAATGCATCTTTGCCTGTGTAGCCAAAAATTCTTTGGTGCCCTGCCGGGTAAACATAACGGTTCGGGGTAGTCCCCATCGGTAAGGAATGTCCTGCGCCTGTAACCTCTGTAAGACGGGTCGGAGTGACGAATGCCAGGCCAAGGTGTTCCTCATGAGGTCCGGGAAGAGCATCAGCGTAGTTCCCTCAAAGGAGATTGGTGACTTTCCCCTCACAACCTCCAGGAGCAACGCCTTGTCCTGGAGGGACTGGACTGGAATCTGATGATGAGATCAGGAGAGGCAGACGGTGGTGCACCGTAAAGCTAGATGGCATGATCCGCCTCCCGAGACCCGCATGTCTCGGGAGGCGGAACATGCCATCTAGCTTTATGGCCTTGGCATGCTTATGTGGGAGAAATGCTGCCAGGAACCATCGGATAAAATGGGGCAGGTCTGTCATCCCCGACAACTCTGGAGTTCTCGGAGCTTAAAATTGTACCTCCTTTGTCGGTCTTCCAAGGCGTCCATCCTGTTGTTGGCTTTGTGCAGATTATGCTGTAAGTCTGCCAACCTTTTCTCCACTGTTTATAGCCTGGTGTCGTGAGTGCTGTGCACTTTCTCTAGCTGGGTTACAGTACTTTCAACCATTTTCTTAAAGTGGGCCATATCCCCGCGAGGTCCAATGCGCAGTTCAGCAACCATTGCCCTCAGTTGAGTAGCTGTAACCGGTTCTTAGTCTTCCGATGTCGGAGGGCTGGATCCAGACTTCTTGCTGAAGGAGGACCTTTCTCCTAGGCCAAGGGACAGGTCTTCTGAGGAGCAGGATGAACCTTCACCAAGGAGCGCCATGTTGTCCCATGCGGCCTTCTGTGAGCTGTGGAATAAGTCTCCGATATCGCGACTCAATGGGCTTTTGTCGGCTTTTGGACATTTGTTTTTGCACCCCATGTTGTGTCTGCCGGTCAGGTAGCTAGTAATTGCTCTAAACTTTTCTTATTTCCACCGAAATACGGGTTATTTAAGTTATATTTGCAGAGCTCAGGAATAGACGACTAGTCGGGTTGGCTGCCTTTAGAGTTTTATATACACTAATCAGTCACAACTAGTGATGTCCCGAACGGTTCGCCGAACAGTTCGCGAACTGTTCGCCATGAACGGTTCGCCACGGACTCATCACCTGTCACCTGTTTTAATGTTGTGACTAGTGATGTCCTGAACGGTTCGCCGAACGGTTCGCCGCGGACTCATCATTGAGTAAACTTTGACCCTGTACCTCACAGTCAGCAGACACATTCCAGCCAATCAGCAGCAGACCCTCCCTCCCAGACCCTTCCACCTCCTGGACAGCTCACTAAGAATGCAGCTTCACAATGAATGTAAAATGGATGCTGTCCAGGAGGTGGGAGGGTCTGGGAGGGAGGGACTGCTGCTGATTGGCTGGAATGTGTCTGCTGACTGTGAGGTACAGGGTCAAAGTTTACTCAATGATGAGTCCGCGGCGAACCGTTCGGTGAACCGTTCGGGACATCACTAGTCACAACATTAAAACAGGTGACAGGTACAGTGTTCATTTTGTCGACGAACAACTTTGCAATATAAGTAAGAGAGCTCTGATTGGTTGGCTGGTAAGCCAGTAGTAGTGATTCTTCTTTTTGCAACCTTTTAGAGTGATCTCAAAAAAGAAAAATATTTTTAATGTGAAGGACGGCTTTGTTTGCTTGCATGAAAGCAAGAGAATGATAATATGCAAACATGCATACTGCCAGAATGTTATCAAAATGGATACTTCCAAATCCTATGTTTTGTATGCAATTTAAAGCCAAAATACCAGACACTGAATGCATGCAGGCAATTGCAGCAAATTTGCGTATATGGCAATTTGGTTTCAATTCTCTACTTTTCAGTATATTCTAGGAAAGTACAATTTAAAATATAAAAAAAAAAAAATTGAAAAAAAATCAGTGTAGTATATGCACGCAAATTGTTCTACACTCTTTTAACCAATGTATAAATAATAATAATAAAAAAATCACATTGCAGGTTAACGTAAAGTAACTCAAATGTAAAAAAAAAAAGTACAAAAATGCAGTTTTCACACATAAAATGGTTGTTGGGCAAGAATCGAAAATATGTTTTCACAGCACTTGTGGTGGTAGGATTCCCAGGCCATCCAATTAAATTTGGATGATCACGAGCGCCAGTGGCAACTGAATCAACCATCCCAACAGTTTGTATAACAAACACAAGAGGGCGTATTCACTAAACAGTGGATTGTAGTGATTTGGAAACTGACTTGCAAAACAGCAGCTTAGAAAACAATTCTATAAATCAGACATATTTACAGCTTTTTACAATTTAGTTTCTTTATTTACAGGCAGGTTTAAATGGGTTAAATACTGTACTGGGGTAGTTGGCATTTAGGTAGCCATTGCCCCATGTTGTGTGAATGTATGGAATTGGATATATAATCAATAATTAGTAGTTCCTGCATTTTGTATCTGGATACTGTGATTGACAGTTCCCTTAAAAAGGTTCTCCAGCAATTCATGTTATAACATTCCATGTCTGAGTGCAGCGTTCCTTGTCTGTTACATGAAACCTATCGATGATGTCTTGTCTCGGTTGGATATTTATTTTCATTTGTTAAATATACTTTGAGATTTTGAGAGTTAATATTTCCCAAATACAGTATGCTACTAAACTCGTCTCACTAAATGGTGAATTTAGACGCAGTTTATTAAGTTTGCCAAATAAACAGATTATTCATTTGTTGGCATTTGTTCAGAATTTGTTGGCGCTATATAAATACAATAATAATAATAATATTACAATTCTTATAGCCATTCACCTAGTTTTTAACCTGACAAGAATGAAAGCTTCATAGGTATTATTCATAGAGTGCCAATATATCACTCATCGCTGTACAATAGCATTGAAAACAGATTTAGCAACAGAGACTGAATTGACATAAAAATCTGAAACAAGCAAATTGTTTCTAAATCAGATCTTTTTTTTTTTTTTTAAATACATTTTTATTTTGTTTGAACCTAATTTAGTTGCTATGTCTTTATTTCATCAGCGAGCTTCAATCTTTAGTAAATATGTCTTCGAGGATGGAGGTGGTGATGTAATATTTGGCCACTGCTCTACCAAGGAAATGCTGAAATTGACAGTGCGGCAATGACGGGGTTACACGTCTCTGTGCTGTTATGCGATGCAGAGCAAAGAATGATGCTCCCGATAAACATTCCCTGCTGGGGAGATGCAGCTGAGCACTGCAGGTAACTGTGGGAACGCACTGGCAATTGCTAAGGAAGATACGAGAATCATGCAGTCTTTTCCTGTTAGGTGTGCGGAGAGCTTAGTCTCGGGGGACAGTGGAGAGGTGAGGGAGAAAAGGAAACCGATCGATGAAAGAGCTGTTTGTTTCACTGTACTGATTTAGGATAACGAGTTAAGCAGTCATAAGATTTAAACAACCTCTGGAACTCTAGCCTTTCAGAATTCCAGACACACGTAGCTAAGCCAACATCTCTCCTCTCATCTAGGGCTGACACATCCATTGTTTTCGATGGGGTTATTTACAAAAGGCAGTGAGAATTGTTGGACATTTAAAGTAAATATCAAATTTAAGGCCAAAGTGGACGAACTTAAAGCACAGGTGGCTTGGGGTATTTTTCTGGTTTAGTTATTTAAAATAAATACATACATAAATAAATAAAATTAGAAATTACATTTCAGCTTACTCTGAGTTCCCAACAATTCTCATTTTAGAGAAGAACCCTGTGTGGATTATCCTGGAGCATGCAGAGTTCATATGATGTAGGGGACATTTAGTTTAAAGGAGCACTGCAGGGTTATTAGGTCCCCCCGCTCCCTGGTGGCCCCCCTCCCGCTGGGCTGAAGGGGTTAAAACCCCTTCAGCCACTTAACTTAATCCAGCGCCTCTCCTGGTCTCTCCTCCTGGTATCTCCTCCTTCTGCCAATACGCATGCCAGAGCCGCGCGCGCATTCAAACCGCCCATAGGAAAACATTACTCAATGCTTTTCTATGGACGTCCAGTGTGTCGCATTGAGGATTACGGAAGCGGCCTCTAGTGGCTGTCAGGGAGCTAGCCACTAAAGGGTTGGATTAACCCTCAATGAAAACATAGCAGTTTCTCTGAAACTGCTATGTTTTCAGCTGCAGGGTTAAAACTAGGGTGACCTGGCACCCAGACCACTTCATTGAGCCGAAGTGGTCTGGGTACCTATAGTGGTCCTTTAAGTAATTATGAAAATGTACCTGTGATCCTTGATTAATGCTTTGATTAATGTTGCACAGCATATTAACTCTGCATACAGCCGGGTAGCATTGCCCATCTACCCCCAAGAGCACCATTATCAGTGCAGTGTGATGTAGTAGGGTATGAGGCCAGAAGTGCCCAGCCTCCCTTTCATTGTAAGTATTTAAACAGTTTTAGAACAATTTGACTTTTTACCTGGGATCTGCCAGCTCCTACTCTCGGCCTCCATTACTTCCCACAGAGAGCTGGATGCTGTCTGCCTGAGCTAAACCTAGCGGTACAGGGCTCAGCTCATTGGCTAAGAGTGATCGGCTGCCATTTTTTGACAATGAGCAAGCCCTACATTACAAGACTTAGTTAGGAGAGCAAACAAAACTCCTAAGCAGGGGCTACTGGGTCTTTGTCGGAAGAAGTAGAGGTGACAGACCGCAGGTAAGAGATCCAAACATTCTAAAATGGCTTGATGTCTTACGATGGAGGGTGCCAGGGCACTCCTGGACCATAACCACTATGTGCTCTCATCCTACATTTCATTTATGATATTCAGAATCATACTTCCCTAAGCCTGAGCAGAATCTTGAACATTCACATTAAAAGTGCTGACCTGCGGTATGTAGTATTCAGATGCTGCGGGAGGTAAACCCAGTCATTAAGGGGACAGTCTATGTACCATAACCTGCATTTGGTAGACACAGTGTAGGTAGCCTGCCAGGTACGCTATGCATTCCTGAAATAATGTATTTGTCCCAATGAGTGGCAAGTGGAAAGTCCTGCCCTGCAGTACGATAATACAATAAAGGCAGTGTTTTGGGGACCCCTCATTGACTTTTTACTTTCCTCCCAGGAGCTTCTGAATTCGACATTCTTACTGCAGCATGATCTATCCCAGTAAAGTGATCATTGAGGGCACATAACACTCGTGCAGCAACCATTGCAATCTCAAAATCCAGGAGTTCTCTGTGAGATGCACCCAGCACCCACCAGCAGGGTACTTTATACACAGACGCTGGATTTTAAATAGAGTCAATAATTTAGTCTATCTCATTCTGAAGCCACTAGTTGCTGTCTGTCTGACAATCACTAATAGACAACTGCAAAATGGCACAAGTTTACTTTGCAAGCCTTCACTAAGATGAAGTGATTTTGGTCATTATAATGTCCCTCTAAACTCAATATAGCATTTTCACAGTTTCCAAAATAATGACAATTTTAATAAAACTTAAACTTAATTAAAACATTTTTGAATCTGTCTTACTTTAACAGGACACCGTGAACTGGAATTGTAGATGGTTTAAAATACTTTGCAAAAAGCCATTCTGAGCCATTAAAACATATTAATTTTACAAACAGACTACCTTCAACTTTTTTTTAAACATTTGTGAATGTTCTACATTTTTTCAGTTTTCGGTGGGAAAAAAAAAATGTTACCTCATTTTTAGGATATTTTTCCTGTTGTCTAAAGCACAGATATTTGTTTCAATAGCATCTGTCAATGAGGTACTGCAATATTTTGTCACGTCACCCTGCCTAGAAATCAAGTCATGTCAGAAGTATTCATTGGATGTCATAGGGAGCCTTGCTCCTAGTTTTACAGTACATCAGCGCTGCAGGAATGTTCAGAATCAAGAATAAAAATAATGCATTTAGATGGGAGCACGACTACCTGTGCCAATTGGCTTATATCTTCCATCAGAATCTATGTTTTTGAAGTTTTATTTCTGACAATGACCTTGTTTCAGATGGCAAATCTGTCTCATCAGGAGGAACCTTACAATGACTATTGTCATTTTTGTTTTCAATTTATTTTAGATATGTAATCACAAAAATACAACGGAGAACAACATAGCACCAAATAACAAAAGCAGATGTACCATTTATAAAGAGTAGAAAATGACAAATGGAAAACACGGTGTCTTCAAGACTGTTTGGAGTGTCAGAGGATAATATATGCTTTGATATAGGTCTTTGTTGAAATATGTTCAGTATTCAGTCCTCATTCACTGGAGTCTGCAGACACAGAGCTTCTACTGCAGCAAAGAGCTGTGTGTGAATACGCAGTGAGGAAAGCCAGGAGTATTGTGCTTGGGTTTCATAGCCGTACGTCCTACCTGCCTTTTGCACAAAGGTTAAGTTGCATATTTATTCATGCATGGACATACAACGAGTTAAATTGGATAGAGAGCAATGTTGAGTTTCGCCCGATATTCATAGAAACACTATCAACTCTGCAGGACATGGCCTCTACAATAGGATTTATTTGCTAAATTCTGAATTGTAGGAAATTGAAACCCATAGCAACACTTGGGTCAAATTAGATGATTTGGGAATATTTTTATGTAATGATAACATGGCTACGTTAGCCTACATTTTACTTTTCAGTTTGCAATTCACAATAATTTAGTGTTTAGTCTCCAAAGTGTTGCAAAGGGAGGTTGTTCCATGTTGACTCAAATGGTTCGCAATGTAGGGTTTAGCTGGCTTGTAGTTGATCCCTGCTCCAAATACCAACCATCTTGATTTTGACAGTCAGTCCTGTCCTACCCTCTTGACTTTGTTCCCTGGTGTCCCGCTTTTGAGGACATTAGGAAACTGTTCCTAAAAAGCATAACCCTAGTGCATCCTTAGATGTGCTTACACTATGCTCAGCTCACTAGGACCACACCAAGAGCATTGAAACAGCGCTCTCTGAAGGGTATGCCCTCAGTGGGCTGGCCTGGATGATTAGCAGTCAGTCTTCCAATCTTTTAGGCCAGACGCACCACCTTTTCCGGTGGGTCCACTCCCTTTGGGTGGCACCACTGATGTGATTAGCGTCACTGGCTCAACCCCCTTTTACCTCACCCACATGCCCCCTTCACACTGGTTGTTAGGGGGTATGTGCATGTCTAATGTTCTCTGTAACCTTGGCCTCTAGCCAATGTGAATGCCCGAGAAATAAGATTTGTTTGTCCAGGAATGTGTGTTTATATTTGTAAGTGTGGTATTACTTCCATCTACATAATAATCCTCTCCACTCAGTGTATATTTTCCTGGAAAAATTAAGATTATTCCCTAAACAGTGAATCGTGATGAAGTGAAAATCTAATTGTAAAAGTTAAACTAGTTAAAAAGTTGTAAAACAAACTGGAATAGATTTTTTTTTTTTCTATTTTGGACTTTGCTTTTCAATTTACGACAATTCACTATTTAGTAAATAAAATCGCTATTCATATTTTGGTTATTTTTCACTTTGTTGTGTTTCATGTTCATCTTTTTTGGACTAAAATTTTATATTCACTTTGAATTCCTAACAATTCACATTTTGAGGAATTTTTTCACTAAACTCCAAATTATAGTGAATTGTTATCCAAAAATACATATTTTTTCAAAAGCAGCTGTTCTAGAGAAAGTTTTTAACTCGGTTATAGTCACCGCTTGACTCTTGTAGTCTATGTTTTACCAATTCATTGCCATTCAGAGTGTTGTGAATAAAGCCCTTTAGTGAATAACCCAGTAAGTCACTAATTTATTTAAAAAGACAATGCAATTGGGAAAAAGACATTACAATATAAAAGACCAATACAAAACGTAAAGAGGGCCCTGCTTTTGAGCGAGGATTAGCCTCTGAAGATATTTTATACAGAGTACTTTACTGGATTGCCCGTGAGCTTACAATCTAATTAATACAGTATCAAAACAAAGTGTAACGCAATGCTCCCAGTATTCTGTAGGAGTAACATCACAACGTTTAGCAGTTCTAGGGAAACAACAAAAGTTCACATATGTAGACGGTATCTCTGCGCAAAATTCAATCACAAAAGTATCAAGAGAACCTACGATATAAATCATTCAATAGCCAGAGTCCGCAGAGCACTGTGCAATGCGTTATCTGTTTATAGCCAGGCTGAGGATGTGTGCATTCTAGTTATAGACTGAGTAAATACCTGACTCACATTGTAACTATAAGGAATGGTGTCCGTTACCAGACAGTATGTGTCTGGATTTATCTCCAGCCATCACAAGAGGTGATTTAGAATGCATGGATGGGGATCATTTATCCCACTGCAGGCTTTTCGTTAGTAATTTGTGTTACCATTAGTGATGTCGCGAACCCGAAATTTTCGGTTCGCGAACGGCGAACGCGAACTTCCGCAAATGTTCGCGAACCGGCGAACCGCCCGAAACGCCATTGACTTCAATGGGGAGGCGAATTTTAAAACACACAGGGACTCTTTCTGGCCACAATAGGGATGGAAAAGTTGTTTCAAGGGGACTAACACCTGGACTGTGGCATGCCGGAGGGGGATCCATGGCAAAACTCCCATGGAAAATTACACAGTTGATACAGAGTCTGGTTTTAATCCATAAAGGGCAGAAATCACCTAACATTCCTAAATCACAATCAATATGGATTGACACCTGACATATGACATATTGACACCTTGACATATGGATTGACACCTGTCCTCAGAGCCCCTGATGCACACGGACACAGAGCAGAATAGGACTGTCCCCCTACATAGGGTCACTTGGCAGATATGGATTGACACCTGTCCTAAGGATTCCTGGATACACACTGACACAGAGCAGAATAGGGACTGTTCCCCCTACATCGGGTCACTTGGCAGATATGGATTGACACCTTGTTACAAACTGCTATTTGTAACGGGCCCTTTAAATGGCAAATTGCCCTGTTTCCCTGGGTTGTGGAGAAGCCTCTTGCCAGCCTCCTCCCGCATGACTATGGCCCCTGGGAGATTGTGAAAATGTATGCACTTTTATTTGGTGTGTATGGCCCTTTAAGACTGTCGGTGGGCATATTGGGGCTTATGGACTCTTTATGTGACTGGTGCTGGCCCTTTAAACACCTTTTTGGGACATCAGGAAGATTGGGACACTGCCCCTTTAAGGCCGTGTCCCCAGACTTGTTGGGGACACGGCCCCTTTAAGACGGTGTCCCCTGTGTCCCCAGACCTGGTGCAAACCCTTTGTGCCTGCCTTGCTATTTCCCCACTTGGTTCAGTAAATGGGAAATTATTTCAGCTGCAGAGACTAAGTCCCATTCGGCGATGGGACTTAGTCTTTTTTTCAGCC
>OW240923.1:114150658-114180415 GCA_933207985.1 Pelobates cultripes
TGTTAGCGTAACACACCCGCTTTAAGGACACTGGCTGCTATTCAATCTATAACAGTAAAAAAAGTTTTTTGTTTTTAAATCCAAGCTATTGTGACACGGGATCTAATTAGTGGCACTTGTCAGCGTATCCACTGTTAGCGTAACACACCCGCTTTAAGGACACTGACTGCTATTCAATCTATAATAGTAAAAAAAGTTTTTTGTTTTTAAATCCAAGCTATTGTGACACCAGATCTAATTAGTGGCACTTGTCAACGTATCCACTGTTAGCGTAACACACCCGCTTTAAGGACACTGACTGCTATTCAGTCTATAACAGTAAAAAAAGTTTTTTGTTTTTAAATCCAAGCTATTGTGACACAGGATCTAATTAGTGGCACTTGTCAGCGTATCCACTGTTAGCGTAACACACCCGCTTTAAGGACACTGACTGCTATTCAATCTATAACAGTGAAAAAAGTTTTTTGTTTTTAAATCAAGCTATTGTGACACCAGATGTAATTGGTGGCACTGACTGGGGAAATGGGCACAGTATGCACTGTGAGCCTGACACAGAAGCTGGCAGCAGTGGCAGACAACTGACTGCTATTCAATCTATAACAGTGAAAAAAGTTTTTTGTTTTTAAATCCAAGCTATTGTGACACCAGATGTATTTGGTGGCACTGACTGGGGAAATGGGCACAGTATGCACTGTGAGCCTGACACAGAAGCTGGCAGCAGTGGCAGACAACTGACTGCTATTCAATCTATAACAGTGAAAAAAGTTTTTTGTTTTTAAATCCAAGCTATTGTGACACCAGATGTAATTGGTGGCACTGACTGGGGAAATGGGCACTGTGAGCCTGACACAGAAGCTGGCAGCAGTGGCAGACAACTAAGTGCATTTACATTAGATAGAAAAAAAAAATCCAAAAAAAGCATACCCTTATCCCTAACCTAGCTATGCTTTTCCCTATCTTATGAACAGCAGCTACACTTTCCCTCCTCTTACTAAGCATGCAGCTTGAGAATGAATCTAAAATGGATGCTGTCCAGTAGGTGGGAGGGTCTGCTAGGGAGGCTGTGCTGCTAATTGGCTGGAATGTGTCTGCTGACTGTGAGGTACAGGGTCAAAGTTTACTCAATGATGACGAATAGGGGGCGGGTCGAACCGCGCATATGTTCGCCCGCCGTGGCGAACGCGAACATGCTATGTTCGCCAGGAACCGTTCGCCGGCGAACCGTTCGGTACATCACTAGTTACCATTAAGCAGAGTACAGTAAGGTTAATCACAGCACACAGAACCTCTGGGGAAGGAGGCTCCTTAGCTACGTCTCTGCTTCACGGAGTCAGCTTGACGCAGCTAAATTCTGACTGAGAGGTCCTTTTCCCAAAAGGTTCTGTCGCAGCTGAGTCCTTTCCAGATTTGCAAATTAACCTTGAGTGACTGGAGGATTTTCAAGAACTTAAAATATACACAATTTGTTTTCACAGGATAGTCCTTTACCATTTGGACCTCTTCTTTGTTTACCGGTTCTCTCTGCCGGATTTATTTAAAGGAATCCTATAGTGCCAGGAAAACAAAGCCATTTTCCTGGCACTATCGGTTCCTACAGTGCTCCCCTCCCGCGGTGCTAAAGGAGGTTAAAACCCTTTCTGTCACTTACCTGAGTCCAGCGCCGATTTGTTTCAATGCTTTCCTATTGTAATTTGATTGACACTGGATGTCCTCATGCACAGCGTCAGGACGTCCAGCGTCATTTAGGCAACTTTTGGTCGCCTTACCAGCCGGAAGTTCCTCTAAAGGCTGTCTGGTAGAAGCTACCATAGGTGGAGTTAACCCTGAGAGCTAATAGAGAAACTGCAATAATTACCACTGTAGGGTTAAGGGACATGGGACATTACTACCCAGACCACTTCAATGAGCTGAAATGGTCTGGGTACCTGTAGTGTCCCTTTAAGAGGCGATCAGTGAATTGGCTATTTCTTAGTATTTCCTTACATTACTGTTCAAGGAGGAAGTGTCAATGGGTTAATGTTCCCAGTGGGAATGCGTAAAATTGACCTCATGATCCTTGCTTCATCAAATGTTGTCATGCGAAGAGGTCATTTAATTATAACATGGGACCCCCTATTGTCTACGGTCCACTTGTCCTGCGACCCTATTCTATTCCTACACCCTGCATGGTTATTCAATAAACTACAGATTTTTGCAAATTAAATCTGAATGGCAAAATTGAGTCAAACATTAGATGTGACAGTGAAGTTGGAGAATTATTTCAGATCAGCCATTTGTATCCCCGTTTTTCCGTTTGGAATCTGGAGTAGAGTGAGTAACAACTTAGGTACAGCAAACCCTTCTCAGAGAGAAACCATCTGAAATAGCAGGTTAGAGGGGTGTATTCTGGTCCTTAGAATGGCAAAGGTTACAGAGAGACACAAAATTGGAGCACTAGCATTAGATAGGTGAGCCGGAGATCAACACTGTTAAAACGAGATGAATTTAAACCAGAAATATAAACTGTTATCATGTGATTGAGGGTTACATAAACCATGGAGAGGGCAGTGAGCTCTTTTTGGTTTAGGGTTACAATGACGCCATATCGCCTGCACTTTAAGCTGTAATGTATGTCTGGAGGTTTGTATGGCTAAACTGATGTGAGTGGCCACAATAACAAAACAAACTGTAACAAAGCTTGCTGTATCTGAAGTATTGTCAACACTTGGCACATTAACTTAGTTACACCCTTCTGGCTGTCAGACACCAGGTCCTGTTACTTCCTGATTTGGTTAGCTCAGTGGGGATAAACTCAATGGGGTATATCGACTAAACAGTTATATTATATATATATATTATTTGTGCAGTTGAGTTCCATTAATGACTGCTATCAAAGCTAAGGAATCCCAACACAAATATTTAAACATTTTTAAAATGTCAACTTTAAATTGAGTAAAATATCCTCTTAAACCAGCTTTGCTCAGTTTTGCAAACAGCCCGAATGGGAAGATTTAGCAAAATATTATTTTCGCAAATGTGGTCTAAAGTACTATAAGTTGGGCAATCACCATGGAAACTAATGGAACCAGCAGGCACATTCCGTTGGTGGCACCCATTTTACAATTTTGCTCCACTTTGATAAATGTTCCACTCTTGTTTTTCCATGCTAGCACTGGCTAATAGATCCAGTGTATGATGTCATCATTACTATTAATGATCTAACATACACATCTTTGTATTTATTCTGACCAATATTCCTGTCACGACTACCAATGTGATCCAAATACGCAAAACTATGTAACATCTACGTAGAATAGAAAAATAGACAAAATGTAAACCGGTCCTTAGAATGGCCGGATTAATACGTTGAAAGACAGAGAATGGTCAAGGGAAAGCCGAGGTCAAGGAACCCAGAAATACACAAGATCGATAAGAAAGTCAAGTCAGGGACACCAGAGATCAGAATAGCCAGGAATAGCCAAGGTCAGAATCCCGGGAATATCAATAACAAGGACAATAAAACTCGCTCTCTGGAACCAGGAACGGAAACCACGACAGGGCAATGAGCTAGGGAAATTCAGAGGTTTAAATACACCTCCTTGGACTGTGATTGGTCAAAGCTTGGCCTCTGTCCCCAGAACATTTGCGTGACCTTTGGAGGCGGAGCTACAAAAGGCCGAGACCTTGTGGCCGGCACCATTTTGGCTGCCGCGTGTGGACGGATGACCCAACGGTTTGGCTCCCGGCTCGTTGCTGAACAGGTAAGTCTTCCAACCTGTCAGGTGCGACCAAGTGCAGCCGCAAGCCGGGGGCCGTGACAATTCCTCTCTATTCTGTAGGGACTTTTCCTTGGGATAGGAATGCTAATCATATATGAGAACTGCAAGAAAAAAATGTGTTTTAATGTTCTGCTTTTCCCTCCAACAGTAAAATCCGACAATTTATCAATATCGACATTTTGTCCCTTTGACCTCCAATCAAGCATGCTTTCTAATTATTTCAGCTCAAAATTAAGCCTAGCCATTCTGCTAAAAGGCACTTACTAATTGCCAATCAACTGCAGGTCATCTGAAATCAACGCATTGCTGATTTATTTTCTTAGTATGTAAGAAAAAAAAGATAAGTGCTGATATGAAGAGGTATGATCAGGAAATTGCGAAGAAAATAGTTTGCTTGTTTTTCAGAAATTAACCCATGATATGCCAGTGCACTATTCATATTCGGTTATGAACATATGTTGATGCAATTTCACTAAGCGTGATGTAGTTAGTCATCAATTTACCCATGCTGCTCTGTGCTTTAAAATATTCTAATGGGATAAAAAAAAATTGCAACTTTATAATGCCTCTGTGTTTATTGTACAGTAACCCTGAATAGGGAATGAAAGAAGGGGAGATTATAGCTAAAATAACTGAATTGAAAACTGAATTGAGTTGACATAGTGGCCAGTAGGACATAATAAAGTTACTCCTGCTCCAACCCAAAGGAGGCAGGTGGAGACTATAAAATGTAAGTGGGGGGACTTGCCCTCCCAGCCCCCCAACCATAGGCAGTGGCTATGAGCTACTAACAATTACAGGAGGGGAGACATTACACTTTCCCCCCTCTCCAACCCTTGGGTTTTTGGTGGGGGTTATTAATGACAATTGGTTGGGGTGGACATGCAATTTTAACTCCCCTAAGTTTTAGGGCCAATCCCCACTATCTCCCCAATGGCAAGAGGTCTCAAAGCTTGTAGCCATTCTCCCAGCCATGCCCCAATACATCTAATATCTGTAAAAATAAAAATCATACTTACCTTTAGAAGTCTTCTTATACCTTGTCTTCTATTCTTCAGCACCTCAAAAGCCTGATAATAATCCACTAAAATCCAAAAAATATCCTGATGCTACTAGTGAAATAAATACACCCAAACAAAAATGTCCCCCTTCTCTTAATATGAAGCCTGCGTGTGCAAGGGTAGGGGTGTGGGTATTAGCATGTTCTCCTCCTCTTGTTTTTTTAAATAGTCTCCTACCGCCCATGGATGAAAGGCTGGGGGACAGTTCAGTGTGCCACCCGGTTAGATTTTACAACCCCCATGGGTGTGTGCTTGGGGAACAGTGGGATGTCCCACCACCAATAGGATAGGACTTTGTAGCAACTAGACAGTAATAGAAGACCCCATTAATCCAAATCATGTTGTACCCACTGGTATCTAGTCCCTTATCACGTTGGATTGTGTTTTTATCATTTTATTGGTGGGAGGGGGTGGCTACTCCTGAATATATGCAAAAAATGAATGTGTTAATTGGAGGAAAAAAATATTTCTTATAAACATCTGAAAGGTTTAATCAGAACATTAACCTTCATTATTCAAATGACTTGGTGTGGGAATCATTCATTGTTTTTTCAGTGGAAAGACTTTAATTATCATTTATCAATGTCACTCAGATGCAAAATGCATATTAATATTAGGATAATTTTGTTGTGAAGAATCCTTTTTGAAAGCTTTTATAAAAACATCTGTCTTCTGCGGTTTTTAAAGAGATCAATTTTAGGCTGACATCAATGCGAACTTGTCACCAAAACTCAAGTTAAAGATGGATTGAAAGAGAAAATGTTCCCCATTCCACCTCCGAAATAAACAGAATTCTGGTCTGTATGCCAACAAAATCACTAGCAAATATATGAACAATGACAACATGTATTTTATGCAGAATTCAATAAAGATGGCTATGGCAGACCAGACCACTGAAGACAGTAAAGGCATTAATTCACAAAATCAGGAATTGTGAAAGACGATTACGTCATCATAGCTTACCTGACGCAATAAGTGATTTGAAAAGATTTTCCGATTTTCCCAGCTCTTTTAGACTATAATTTCCTTTCTGATTTTCCAGAATTAAAATTGTGGTGAATACCCCCAATAGTGTCTAAAATTTATTGAAAAGAAAGAAGGAAAGGAAAAACAAACTAACTGGATAGTAATGTAAAAAAAAGCAGATTTTGCTTCAATGAGTGAAGAAAGCAAAGCTTATCGGGATTTAAAAGGGCAACAAATGTCAACTGCGATTTGTAAAATCGGTGGTAAAAAATGGTTCTAGGTAATTTCTTTCTCCGGTATCAGACAAATACACAAGCAACAACATTCACGTAAGCAGGGCAGGATGGAATAGATATTGTCCCCAGTATTTACCATTATCATACATCAATAAACAACAAATATCTTACTTACTGCACTACGTAGCGTTTTATAATGTTTTTACGATTAATACACATTGCAGATTGAATTAGTTGAGGTTTCGCGTATGGAACGTGGTTACCTACCTGTGTGGATCTATTTTGGGTTATTCACAACACTCTACAACTACTGACCATACCAAAATACCTTTGTCCGTTTTTACTTTTTTACCCCAACAGTATGTAACAAAAATGTTTTTGGGTTTCTGTGAAACCATGTCAGAACCAGAGTTAAATATTGCAACGTAATGGAAAGTTTCATCTCAGATATATTTCAACCTGCCCTTATTTATGTTTTAATTATGCATAATGAAGGGGTTAAAAATGTTACGGCGGGCTATCCTATGACTCTTCCTTTTTACCCTTATGAGACCCATGAGTACTGACGACCTGCACGCTTGCTATCTCTACACTCAGGATAGAGGATTTGGATGGAGGGAGGGGAGAGGGCAGGGATGGGGTACCTTTGGGAATGGAATGCTGTAGAAGATGATGAGTGCATGGACCACCTCGGTGCAGGAGTCCACTGAGCTGGGAATGACAACTACATCATCTGGTTATCCCCTTGCCCACACTGTTACATATCAAGCTCATAGTTTTCAATGTATGTCTAACGCTTAATACAGTCTGCAGCAGTGACAATCATTGTCTCCACCCTTTGCATGGAGGCAATTGATTCATATCATTGATTGGCCAAAGCAGTGTTTGGCATTGATTGGCCAGAGCGGCATTTGGCTCAGGCCCTGGCCCGCCTCCTTGGCTGAAATCATTATAGGTTTGTATTCCTGACCCTATAGTGTTCCTTTAAGATAGTACCTAGACTGAACTGAATGGTGAGGCCAATTACTAAATCTTTAATATTCATGGAAAAGAAAACGGAACCTTTCATAAAAAGGTTAACGCAAGTTATCGGTGATTAGCATTTCATTTTGTTTTATTCAGTCATGTAGTTTCCAGAAAAGTGACAGTCGCTCTTTATATAGCAACTTAACTTCTTTCTTTAAACAATTAAAAAAATGCACTTAGTATGAGAATAGAAGGCCATGTATATTTTAAGATACGTGTCATTTTATCATATGTCAACGAGACTCCATACAGTGCGGGGAATGCAGACTATCCCAGGTGCCTGAAGTCACTCACTGCTCCTATTTATATGGAATAGATAGAGAGACTCTAACTAAGTCTGTTTATAGATCAGTCTAGGGGTAGTAATTGGAGAAAGTTACTGCAGCAAGCCGAGGTGTAAGGCAGCGATGGTTATTGCAAAATAGTTTATATCCGAGAAGATTCACTTCCATTTAATTGTCAAAATACAGGAATGTTTATTATTTAATATGTATCACCTATTTTCTGCATAGCGAGTGCCTGTTTTGTAACTGTTTTTTAACCTCCTAATTTGCAATTTCCTGCCATTAAAAGGTGACACCGTAGCTTGTTTTTTTATGATGTCATTTTAAATAATGTTACAAATGTGTTTTAAATTGAATAAGCATAAACAGCACATGAGATAGCAAATGAAGCTATTCATGGACAGTCGAAATATTAACATCAGGTACATATATATATAAAATGAGAATAAATTATTACTTGTTGTGCAGTTTCTATCAATTTTTCTATAGAATAATAAAAATAATAATAATAGAATGAATGCTTTGTGCAGAAAATCAATTCTCAGGTTTATATCACACCATTACAAAAATGATCAGTTACCCAGGGCTGAATTCCCATTACGCAGAGTAGGCATCACCACTAGGGGGCACCTGCTTTCAGCACTTATAATGTGCATTTTTGAGCTTAAGGGGACATTATAGTCACAAGAACAACTACAGCTTAATGTAGTTGTTCTGGTGTCTGCTGCCTGTCCCTGCGAGCCTTTCAATGTAAACACTGCCTTTTCAGAGAAAAGACAGTGTTTACATTGCTGTCTAGAGACAACTCCAGTGGAAGTCACTCAGACGGACACTAAAGGTGCCCCCTGGGTCTGTGTTGCACAATGTGCAGCACTGACGTTCAGGGTCTCCACACTCTACATGGAGACGCTGAGTTTTCCTCATAGAGATGAATTGATTCCATGCATCTCTTTGAGGAGATGCTGATTGGCCAGAGCTGTGTTTTACCTCAAATTAGCCTCCCAGTGCTTTCTCATTACATTTCACCCTGCATACATTTACACAATTGTATACACTCACTATATTATTACTATTATTATTATTATTTACATAGCGCCAACTTATTCTGCAGCGCTTTACAATAAGAGGGGAATTTACCAAACCAGACAATAACAAAGTGTAACAGGAACAATAGGTAGTTAAGGACCATGCTCAAACAAGCTTACATTTTAGAGGAGGTGGGGTATAAAAACACAAGAGGAAGGGTATTGAGAGAGACAGCAAATAGACATGGTGGGAAAGTAGCAGAGCTGGAGGTGAGAGTGGAGTGTGGCCCTATAGGAGAGAGCGAGAGGAAGGTTTGAGATACAGAAGTTACTCTTGGAGGCCATAAGCAATCCTGAAAAGATGGGTTTTGAGGGATTTCTTAAAGGATTGAAGACTAGGGGAGAGTCTGACAGGGGTAGGTAGGCTGTTCGAAGGAAAGGAGCTACCCGTGAGAAGTCTTGCAGGCATGAATTTGCAGTAAGGGTGTGAGCAGCAGAAAGGAGATGGTCACCAGTAGAGCAGAGAGACAGGGAGGGGGCATACCTATGAATCGGTGAATAAATGTAAGAGGGGCTAGAGTTGGTTAGAGCTTTATAGGGAAGGGATAGTACTTTAAATTGACACCTGTAGGAGACAGGAAGCCAGTGTAAGGATTGACCGAGGGGTGAGGTGTGAGAGGAGAGACAGGAGAGAAAGATCAGCCTGGCAGCAGCATTCACCACAGATTGTAGGGGGGCAGTACAGCTTCTGGGGAGCCCAATTAGGTGAGAATTACAGTAATCGATGTGAGAGATTACAAGAGCGTGAACAAGCTCCTTGGCAGCATCTTGCGTAAGAAAGGGGCGAATGCGGGCAATGTCGGAATCAACAGGTTTTAGCAACAGACTGGACATGAGGCACAAAGGTGACACCAAGACAGCGAGCTGGAAAGGATGGGGTGAGGCAGGTACCGTCAGCCTGCAGGGAGAGTGAAGGAGGAGGATCCGTGTTATGAGGAGGAAAAATAAGAAACTGAGTTTCAGAAAGCGGTCTCTAGTGTCTTTATTTCCAATTTCTTTAGGTGACTTACACCCATGTGTTAATCTGTATGTTTTGGGTCATCCAATTGCAGGTGATTCACTTGTGGTTATTTGTGAGTGTATAATTTCTCTCCTATCACGACTCTCTTGGTGGTGAATTGTGTCCATTTTTGTCTTATGTGGTATATTGATTGTTCTTTCATTTACTCCTATTGTAAGTGTCGTTTCTATTTCTGTCGTCATTCTGTGTGTGTGGTTTATGGCCTTTGATATATGCTTCGTTTGTTGTTTCCATTTTATTGCTATAGGGTGAAAAGTGTCTGTGAATTTTTCTCGGTGAGTAGTTCCTTTGTGTTTTTTTAGGTGAATAATTTTTATATGGACATTTGTTTCTGTATGCTCTTCTTTTTACCATAAGAAATCACTTCCAAACAGAAACAAATGTCCATATAAAGATTATTCACATGTATGTGCGGTACTTTATACAAGTCTCAGATAAGTGTTGATTTTATTCAATGTGATTTTTTTGTTTTTTTTGTTTTACACACTAGTGTTTTTGGATGTTGACTCTCACCAGTTTTTACATTTTAGAAATGTATCCTTAAAAGTTAAGTTTTAATATTCACGCATTAAGGTTGCACGTTAAGTTCTCTACTGTACCCTTACTGTTTCCCGCAACTAATAGGGTATTCCACTCCACAGGATACTCTACCAATATCCTTTCTCTCCTGTTCCCCTCTTAATGTACTCTGCTTTTTCATCTAAGAATTATAGACATTACACTAAACTACAATAAGATGTTGAATGATTGATGTAGCCACAATTATACCTGTAAGCATATCTTTCCCCAATATCGAACCACAAATCAGTACTGTGTCGCATGATCGATATGGTGCTAACTAGAATGTTATATCATTGTAACACAGTTAAATACGTATGTCTTAATTCTTAGCATTTTTTTTATTGAGTTCACATCAATTTTGTTTTTAATTGTTTTAATTTTTTTTGTTTAGTTTTGGGCACTTCGCCTTTTATTTATTCACTTGTTGGTAATTATGCTGATCGGATTATTTATCATTTTTTTCTTTCAATTTTTTTTTCCTCCTATGCCTGTCTAGTTGGTTTTTAAGGGAGATAGGCTATTCTAGTTTAATCGTTGCCTTGTACTTACAGGCAATAGAATCTGTATTTCCTCTTTCTCCTCATACTTCTAATATTGACTGGTTATATGGTATTTAACCTCTATTTTTAGGAGCATCTACCAACCACTGAAATTTTTTGATAATTCTCTATTTTGGGCCATCTCGAATATCTACATACTATATGTTTACATAGTTCCTATCAGTGTATCCTGGTCGAGCTCACTATTTGATTTATCTCTAATGATTTAACCTCATTCATAGGAGTTGTCTTATTACAAGGCTGTCTTTATATTTGTTTTGTGTAACTTTATGGCAGGATCTCCTATTAGTATTCTTTTTGTTGCATGCTTGGCACTTTGATACCATTTTAATCAACTGTTACTAGTATTTCCAGGTTGTACATTGGTTTCACTATTGCACATGCTGTTTCTTTGTTTTTTCCACATTTAATTAATTTAGGGTTATGCCCTGAGAGACGCCTGGAGTCTCTCAGTGGTGCGTTGGATAATTGGAACAGGTTAGACCCTAGTATTTATTCTGCGTCATCTCCTGTTTCCATCTATTCATAATGTTTATATTCTGATGAAATTTTGGGAATCTGCAAAAATAACGTAAGATATAGATATAAAAATATAGTGATTGTACACCTGCGTAAACTGTTAACTTGTGTTTCTTTTTGTAATGTTTTTGCCTGTATGATAAGATATCCCTACAAGTATTTACAAGTGCATCTTTAATATAGCTAAGGGCAAACACTTGATGCAGTACCATCCAACAAAAGTAATTTATGTAGTGTAGATCAAACAGAAACTTTAAGAACAAAATATTTGCATGAAAATATTTACAAGAAAAGCATCATTATGTTGAAGAATCATAAACAGTTGAGAACATCTCATTAAATTATGCATGACACTTTTTGACACACAATTGCCTAGAAAATGAAGAGCAAACGTGTTACAAAATGATGCAGCATAGTACAGGGCTCTGTATGTGTGTGAGTGTGTCTGTGTTTGTCTGTGAGTGTGTGTGCCTGTGCAAATACGTTGCATGCATTACATCACCACATTAGTTATAACAAGTATATATTGATTATATAAGTAAAATATATGCATCTACTTATATTAAGTAAATAAAAATTAATATATGTAAAATGTATGTGCAAATCACACCTATTTATTTAAATATAGATTTGCTTGCGGTATGCCGCAGAATTCTGGGAAGAGTGGTGGTGTTTCTTGGGTGAGCACTGGCAAGTACACATGGTAAAATGTGATAAAGAAATATCAAAATTGCATAGATGGGCATAGTTGAGATGTGGGCATAGAACAAAGTGCAAAACTAAGTGATGTATGACTACCGAAGGAAAGATATGTGGACTACACCAAACCTATTCTTAACCTTATTCCACCACGCTACACATTTAAAATTAGAGGCTTTATTTTAGTGGTGGCTGGGGTACTACAATGCTGTGGATGATCAGTATGTGTCTGAAAAAGTCACCACAAACATTAATGCATTGTCACTGATAGGATACACAGCAGACAAGTGTTGGTACAGTAAAATCGTGGGCTCCTCTCTGGGTCTGGGTCTCTGGAAGGGTTGCTGTGGTTGTGGTCTTTGCCAATATCAGGTACAGACATCTTTAAGAGTCATTGACTGAGTGCTGGAACCACGAGGACACTGTTAAAGTATTCTGCACCTGGTATTCGTGCAGACGATGGAGCTCCCCCACCTTCCTTGGTGGTTCGGCTCACCCCCAACTGGATCACCATGGAAGGTAAGCAGGAGGGGGTACAATATACACACACATGATACTCAGACTCTCTTACACACACAGTTCAGTCACCACACACAATCTTCAACCAGCACTCTGCGCGCACACACACACACACACACACACGTAACACTAGACACACTGTCACACACAAACCTAAGTCAACAAAGTGAAAACTCAGACTTGATGATTTCAGCCAATCTAATATATTCCCATAGGAAAACATTGAGAGGCTACTGTGCATTTTTGGCAGAATGCCATGCTCCACCAATCAAATGGTACATTCATTATAAAATCTGCAATGTAAACATTGCTGAGCCTGTAGAACGACAATGTTTTCTAATGTTTGTCTTGACGCTGTGTCACATCCTGTTCCTGTCTGCGGGTCATTTTTGACCTTGGCTTCTGGTATCCAGTACTCTATTTACAATTCTTGTTTAGTTTTTCTTGGTTTTTCTGGTTATGTATTCTACGTCTGTTTTTTTTATGCTGGGTTTTCTGGGTTCATTCCTTTATTCCGTTCCTGGAATTCCCAGTCTCCTGGATTCCTTTGCCCGGGCAAATGCCTAGTTACCCTTGTTTTATGGGGGACCAAGAGCTGGCCACCTTTGGGGCCTGCGGCCAGTTGTATCCCAGGCGAGCGGCAAGAGAGCGCATTGTGCAGTGATGCTGGGAGTCGGAATATGACGTCACTCTGGCTCCCCGGCATCGCTAAGTGGCAGGCAAAGGAGCATAGCAAGAAGATAACAGCTTCCTTGCTGCCTACTTTGCATTAAAAAAAAAGAAGGATAGTGCGTAGGCGCTTCACTGTAATTTTGACAATTCTGTATATAGTATAAAGTATACAATAGATGGTGTAACCGGTACCCTAGTGCTTCCCTTATACACCAGATTTACACAATACAATAAAAAGAGACAAATACCAGTATATACACCTCCCCAATGTGATCACAACAAAAATAAGTGATATTACCAATATAGAACTGGACTGTAATGTAAACAGCGTAGAACTTGATTGGGGTATAAACTAAAATAGAAAAAACATAAAAAACATAGTGCAAACTGTATGATAATAAATAAGTAATAAATAGGTATGTGACTCTCACTCACATTCTCCAGAGCCGTACCAGGCTCTGTATAGCAGGCTCAGGGGTGCCAATAACTGGCTAACGATCCAGGTGGTCCAAATAGATGAGACTCCAAAGGTTAAATATAAAATATATTTATTTATAAAAATATATTAAAAAGTGTATACACTGCTGGGCACTATGGGGGTGGAACCCAAAACAGACAAGGATATATATAAAACAATAATGGAATTCCACTTACCCCTATCTGTATAGTAGCCCAGAGTGACAGAAATACACATAAAATAACAAATACAAATGCAGAAGATTGAAGCAGACGCGTTTCGGCCAACAGCCTTCCTCCAGTGCTTGTCTTCATGTCCTATTGAGTCTTCTTTTATAAGTCTTATCTGTCCCATTCACCTGGATCCAATTTCGTACCGGCGTCGCGTCACTTCCGGTTTCGCGGGTGACGTCACTTCCGGTTTTTCGGCCGGCTGGAACGCACGCTGAAACGCGGCGTTCAGGATATAGATTGTTATGATTAAGTCCCCATAGCAACCTTAGCCTCCATATTTGCAAAATATTATAATAGAATAAGAAAAAACACAAATTAAAGATATAATCTATATATAGCATACACAATACAGATATTTGATAGCTCTCATCAATCTCTTTATATCTAGAGAGAAATTTAAGGATGTATAAGATAATCTATTCTTAGAAAAATTATACAATGCAATATGTGGCCATAGAACTCCCCACATAAATACCAATTAGACAAGAAACAAGTATAACCTTCTAAACCTAATAGTTCAAATAAAGTAAATACTATAAACAATATATAGGTCCTATAAAAAATGTATAAACTCAAAATCTAAATTCAATCCCTTCGGGGATAGGGTATTAACATCGAAAATCCACTTACCCTCTATCTTCGCTAGCTCTTTAACATTATTATCTCCCCTCCAATTCTTAAATTTCTTAAAAATAACAATATATGACAGTAGGGAGGAATCCCCACCATGTTTCTCAGTGAAGTGTGCCGATACACTATGTTTCATATACCCCCTCTGGATATTACCCACATGCTCCGCAACCCTGGTTTTAAATGCCCTGGTGGTCATTCCAATGTATTGCAGACCACATGGGCACCAGAGGAGGTATATGACATTAGTGGAATTACAGGTTAGAACCTGATGAATTTTAAATGTGCGATTAGTAGAGTGAGAGGTAAATTCTGTCTGTTTATGTTTATCAAATATTGTTCTCTTACAGGCTAGACAGGATTTGCAGGGATAAAAACCCTTTTCTAGTCCAAAGAAGTTTTTCTCTTCCCCTTCATCCCTAATAAAACTTGTAGTTAGATGTTGTTTTAAGTTTTTTGCCCCTCTATAAATAATACGTGGCCTATCACCAAAAATTTCCCTCAGATTCGGATCTAGTTTAAGGATACGCCAGTGTCTATTAATAATATGCTTAATTTGCTTGGCATCTTCACTATAATTCAAAATAATTGGTACCTGGTCTGCACCCTTCTTCTCCTCCCTAGGTATCCTTTTCTTCAGAACCTTACTTCGGTCCATCTTCTTAATGGAATTAATACAACTATCCAATTCCTTGGCGTCATATTTCTTCTCTACAAACCTGTCCTTCAAGCAAACTGCCTGTTCCTCAAACACTTCAGCATCACTACAGTTCCTAAACAGCCTAAGGAACTGGCCCTTAGGAATGCTTCGTAACCAGGATTCATAGTGGCAACTGGACGTTTCTATGTAACCATTGACGTCGACCTTCTTAAAGAAAGTCTTGGTCTTAATCCCTTCATTGTCTACATAGATATTCAAGTCCAGGAAGTTAATAATGGATGCACTATACTCACTTGTCAATTTAATGTCTGGATGCTGAAGGTTCAAGAATTCCAAAAATGGCCGCAGTGATTCTACATCTCCGCGCCAGATGAAAAAAATATCGTCTATAAAACGACGATAAAGGACCAGGTTACGCGCCCAGCTACCTTCCTCCGTTAAAAACGGGTTTTCCCAATGCGCCATAAATAAGTTTGCGTAGCTGGGCGCGAACCTGGTCCCCATCGCAATCCCCTTAAGTTGCAAGAAAAATTTGTGGTCAAACCAAAAGTAGTTATTACAGAGGATAAGTCGAATTCCATCTAGGATAAATTTAACCTGCAATTCTTTCAATTCACTCTGATTTTTAAGGAAATATTCAATTGCTTCACAGCCAGACAAGTGTGGTATACTTGTATATAGACTTGAAACGTCACAAGTCACCAATAGCATATTATTATCCCATCTGATCTCTTTAAGGGGGTCCAACAGTGACATAGAGTCGCGCAGATAGGATGGTTGTACAACCACCAAGGGTTGTAGTTGTTTGTCTATATATTCTGACAAATTACTCAAAAGCGACCCCACCCCTGACACTATAGGCCTGCCTGGCGGGTTCTCCTCACTTTTATGTATCTTTGGCAGGGTGTAAAATACCGGGGTCCTAACTATGACAGAGTCCAAATATTGGAACTCGTCCCTATTTAGGATCCCCAGTACCCTACCCCTGCCCAAAAGGGATGCATATTCTTTTTTAATCTGTCCAATGGGGTCACTTTTTAGTTCTTTATATGTACTTTGGTCGTCCAATTGCCTATAGATTTCCTTCATATATTGATCTCTACTTTGTATGACCACCCCACCCCCTTTGTCGGCGGGTTTTATAATTATTTCTTTATTTGTCTGAAGTTCCTTTAACGCTTTCCTTTGATAGAAATCCAAATTATCCCTTTTATATTTCCTCTTACTATTATTATTTAAATTTCTCACATCATCCATCACTAGACGCTCAAATACCTTCATTCCCCCATTTATTAGGTGTCTAGGAAAGAATGTGGATGTCTTCTTAAGCTGAGTATGATGGAACTCTTGGGGGCCTTCTAGAGGCTCTAAAGGGGATATCTTGTCAAAAAATAATTTAATACACATTTTCCGAGTAAATTTGTTTATATCGATAAATGTGTCAAATGGCTTATTAAATTCTGATGGAACAAATTTGAATCCCTTTTTTAAAACTTCAATTTGAGATTTTGTAAGGATCATATCTGTTAGGTTAAAGATACCTATTGATTTAGTATCCTCCCCCTTTTCCTTTCTCTCCAGGATTCTTCCTGCTCTATTCCCTCTCCTGTTTCCTGATTTCTCCTTTTTTGGGGAAAACCCGTCATCTCCCTCCTTAAAGGGCCCTGCCCCAAAAAAGGTGACGATATAGGATTTCTTACCTCTCCTGGGGAATTTTCAGATAATGTTCTAAATCTGTTTTGATGTGTAAACTTCGTATAATTATACTCAGTCCCATATTGGGAACCCTGTCTCCTTTGATATGATCTGTTCTTATCTTGGTAGGGTCTTTTATTTGGTGTATATTGGTCACGAAATTGTTTATGTTTTATCACATTATGTCTCCTCACAGGATATTTATTAAATGGAACATGTGATTGTGGGGATTCCTTCCTCTGAAAATGTACCATCCTATCCCTAGAGCGTGATCTACTCTGTGGTTGAAATTTCTTTGAGAAAGAGCGGACCTTGTTGTGAGCATAGTCGCTCTTATCTCTCAGGAATTTCCTCTTTTTTATAACCACCGTTTCTTGTTCAATTTTTTCAACATAATCCTTTATTGTTTCAAGCGATTTTTCTACTTCCTCACAACCTTTTAATGGTTGTAGTTTTTCTTTTATTTCAGATATTTCAGTATCTAATTTTTGTAAATTTCTTCTTCTCTGTTGGATGCAAATTTTCATCATTCTTATGGAGAAGGATTCAAGTGCTGAATTCCAAATGTCTATAAATTCTTCATCATTTCTATCAAATGTGGGAGTTTTAAAAAACCGTAAACCTCTAGGGGTGATTTTATTCTCTAAGTACTTTTCCATAGTAAAGATCTCCCATTTAATTTTAGTTTCTCTTGTCAGAAGTTTTTGTAAGTTTTGGCACATGAGATCTAGATTGTCATCTCTAAATTTAATATGATCAGGTTCACATTCAAACCTGTTAGCTATTCTATCTTGCCAATTCTGTCTTTTCTCAAACAGATCCATTTTTTATAATGAGCAGCCCTCACTAATACAGGGAAAAGTATAAAAATAACAGAAAAAAAGAAGGATAGTGCGTAGGCGCTTCACTGTAATTTTGACAATTCTGTATATAGTATAAAGTATACAATAGATGGTGTAACCGGTACCCTAGTGCTTCCCTTATACACCAGATTTACACAATACAATAAAAAGAGACAAATACCAGTATATACACCTCCCCAATGTGATCACAACAAAAATAAGTGATATTACCAATATAGAACTGGACTGTAATGTAAACAGCATAGAACTTGATTGGGGTATAAACTAAAATAGAAAAAACATAAAAAACATAGTGCAAACTGTATGATAATAAATAAGTAATAAATAGGTATGTGACTCTCACTCACATTCTCCAGAGCTGTACCAGGCTCTGTATAGCAGGCTCAGGGGTGCCAATAACTGGCTAACGATCCAGGTGGTCCAAATAGATGAGACTCCAAAGGTTAAATATAAAATATATTTATTTATAAAAATATATAAAAAAGTGTATACACTGCTGGGCATTATGGGGGTGGAACCCAAAACAGACAAGGATATATATAAAACAATAATGGAATTCCACTTACCCCTATCTGTATAGTAGCCCAGAGTGACAGAAATACACATAAAATAACAAATACAAATGCAGAAGATTGAAGCAGACGCGTTTCGGCCAACAGCCTTCCTCCAGTGCTTGTCTTCATGTCCTATGCATGCCTGCCTGGATTCCTGCATGCATGCCTGTCCACAACCGGCCCACCACCGGACCCCAGGTAAAAAAAAAAA
Source organism: Pelobates cultripes (assembly GCA_933207985.1). Taxonomy (NCBI): domain Eukaryota; kingdom Metazoa; phylum Chordata; class Amphibia; order Anura; family Pelobatidae; genus Pelobates; species Pelobates cultripes. The sequence goes on from OW240923.1 coordinate 114,168,930, forward strand.
ATAGTGTTAAGGGAAATTGTGTGTCTGTCAGTGAATGTGTGTGTGTGCATGAGTGTGTCTGTCAGTGAGTGTGTGTGTATGTCTGTCTGTCAGTGTGTTTCTTTGAGTGTGTGTCTGTCTGTCAGTGAATGTGTGTATATCTGCCAGTGTAAAAGATACAACCAGGTGTTCCTCTTATAGCGTTATGAGAATGGACATGTTGGCACTAGCTGCGGATGGGCTGTGTGTATATAGTGCTTACAGATATATTTAATTAGTGAAAAAAGCAGCGCTAAAACACCTGTGTGGGTATACCTCCTACCACACCTAAATAACAATATACAAAAGTGTTATATAGGTTGTTATCCTATGTGTGAAGTGAAGCGCTTACAAGGAAAAATTGATAAGCGTGCAGGAATAGCCTACCCCTCTCTAGTGCAGTAACGTGGGAGATATACTAAAAAATGGTACATATGAAATAAAAAACACAGAAAAAAGAAACAATAGTGCAGATGGTACTGAATTCTTCTATTTTGTGGAGGATAATTTTAACAACTCACATGGTCATGAGCCTGTAGAAAACTGGCCAAGTAGATAGCGCCTATATGCTTTTAAAGGCAGCATCACACCTCTCCTTGGGTAAGGATGGAAGTACTCCAGATACAAAGAAGACAGTAAAATATACAATAGTGTAGATTGCCTGGGGCTTATTCACTTGACAAATATTTAGATGTTAAGCTCACATTTGACAGAGCCTTGGAATCCTGGCTTTGAGGTAAAAAAAGGTTTAAGCCTTCCTACCTCAGAGCCAGGATGGTAAGGCTCTGTCAAATGTGAACTTAAATATTTGTTAAGTGAATAAGTTGTAACTTATTAACAAATTAATATTAATTTTTAAGACAGAGAGTATGGGAATTGTAATCCAAAAGCAATGGGCTCAGATAGAGACATTGAGATCAGATAATATGGACATGGGAGGGACAATGCCACTCAAGTCAGTCACACTCAGTTATTGGAAGGGACAATTATTATAAATATTTAAAGGAGCACTATAGTGCCATGATGACTCAATGCTTTCCTATGGGGATCTGAACTCGCGCTGTGTGAGTTAAATGCTATTTTTACACTAAGAATCACGGAAGCACCTCCAATGGCTGTCAGGGAGACAGCCACTAGAGGGTGGATTAATCCTGCAGTGTAAACATAGCAGTTTCTCTCTATGTTTCCAGCTGCAGGGTTAAAACTAGGGGGGCATGGCACCCAGACCACTTCATTGAACTAAAGTGGTCTGTGTGCCTATAGTGGTCCTTTAACATGGGATATAAACTGTATAATAAAAATAAATGATCATTGTAGATATTTATAGTGCCCATATTGTTCACCACTTTGGCACTTAAAACATTAGATGGGAACATGCCCAGTATAAATCTATTTCTTCTGGTATGTTGGAAGACCTCCGTCTCGACCTCTGAGGGTTCTGTTTTCTTTTATTCAACAGTAAAAATGCAATTAGTGGGAAGGCGCTCACTTTATTTTATGGTACTGGAGTAAGGGCTTAACATGCTCACTTGCAGTGCCGAAGCATTGCTGGGCTCATCTGTTTTGTCATGGATGAATAACGAATACATTATTTTAATGAAATCTTTCGTCAAACAGGTAATAAAACCTGTTCATGTTATTGACATGTTTCCTGTGTACTGTACTGGCTTCTTCAGGAGTAACGTTAGTAACTATAGCGATTCTCACAAGTTTGATGGACAAGGCAGAGACTCAGCTGGTTTTATAAGATTATACATATACAAGTTCTACCATCCACTGTTTTGTCTTTTGACTTTCTTTTGGCTTTAATTAAGACTATGGATCATATCCCTTTGGCTTATGAAGTGTTTTTACACATGCCCTACATTTTATATAGTGTATATTTTTGTAAACAGCCAGTGGCCAATATGTTTTTTATTTTTTTTAAAGTAATACTTTAAGAGAGTGTTAGAAGCGGCTCTGAATTTTAAAATAAAATGTTAACATATTTTTGGCCAATAGGCATCTTCTCATAGATATGCATTGAATCAATGCATCTCTATGAGGAACGTTCAGCGTCTTATTGCAGAGTGTGGAGACACTAAATGCACAGACTGTGCAGCACTGACCCATGAAGAACCTCTAGTGGCCGTCTGAGTGACTGCCACTGGAGTTGTCCCTAGACAGCAGTGTAAACACTGTCTTTTCTTGGAAAAGGCAGTGTTTACATTAAAAGCCTGCAGGGACTGACTGTACTTATAAGCTGTAGTTGTTCTGGTGACCATAGTATCCCTTTAATGCATTTAGGTTGTAGCAAGACATGTTCATCTTGCTTTTTAAAGAGACACTATAATCACCATAACAACTACAGCTTATTGTATTTGTTCTGGTGAGTATAATCATCCCCTGCAGGCTTTTTTCAGTAAACACTGTATTTTTAGAGAAAATGCAGTGTTTACATTACAGCCTAAGGATACCTCCACTGGCCATACCTCGGATGGCTGCTAGAGGTGCTTCCTGAGGCAATGCTGCACAGTGTGACTGACATTCACTGTCTCCACCCTCTGCATGCAGACACTGAACTTTCCTCATAGAGATGCATTGATTCAATAAATCTCCATCAGGAGATGCTGATTGATCAGGACTGTTTTTGACTTGTGCTGACTCTGCCCCTGATCTGCCTCCTTCACAGTCTCAGTCAGACCCATGGGGAAGCATTGTGATTGGCTCACACCACCACTACTGATGATGTCAGCAGACAGAGGCAGTTCACAGGCAAACAGGGGCAGAGCCAGGAGTTGAAGACTTAAATACAAGTAAGATTTTACTATATTTAGGGAGGCAAGAGAGGACCAGAGGGCTAGATGGTGGCTTTAACACTATAGAGTCATGAATACATTTGTGTTCCTGACCCTATAGTGCTCTTTTAACACCGGGCTGTATGAAACTAATATTTACTTAGCTATTCAAATTATGTCTCAGACAACATTTAGAATAGAACTCCGCATCCCTTCATTCCCTTAAATTGAACTAAAAGGAAACTGCAACACTAAAAAAAACCATTGAAAATGTCATCTTAAGTGTACATTAAATATTTAACAGCTGGAATAAACAATCTTGTTTCAGCCAATATATATTCACCCTGAACCTATAAAAAGGTACTTGGTTCTAGTATAGAGGTAAGTGTGTAGAGCAGGCATACGCAACCTTCGGCACTCCAGATGTTTTGGACTACACCTCCCATTATGCTTTGCCAGCATTATGGGTGAAAGAGCATTATGGGGGATGTAGTCCACAACATATGGAGTGCCAAAGGTTGCCTACCCCTGGTGTAGAGGTAAGTGTGGATTTCTATATCTAATTTTGTTTTTCAGATTGCACAAATACATATTAGTTAAATATAGAGGATAAGCCGACATATTATTACAAATCCTTGGGCAGTTCTGTGTTAGATGTCTGCTAGGTAAATTCCCCTGATGAAGAAGCAGAAAAAATAAATAAAAAAATAACATGGCAAAGAACTGAAATTATTAAAAACTATATATTTTAGTCTAGTGGCTAGCTGTATACCCATCAACGTTGCTTTAATTTAACATAGCGGAGAAATGTCCAGTCCTTCATTCTGTGTGATGTGATCGGAACGTGTGTGGCTAAGATGCACCTATCTGCCACATTCTCAGCAACTCTCTGTTGATGATTATCTGGGCTTGAATTGTCTTTTTCCGTTGACTTTCGTATAACCCTAGCTTGAAAATTGCATTCACTGATTCAGAGGGATTTCTCTCTCAGTATGTTAAGTAAGTGCCACCGACAAGACCTCGCAATCTCTTGTGAACAGCCTAGTGCAGATTCGTCTCTTTAGGAAACTGTTCCCAGTGTACGAATACTCTGGTTATTTTTCATGAAACGGCTGAAACAAACCGTAAAACGCTGAAGATCGAAGATAGAAAGCACTTGTCTTGGCAATAGGAATACACTACCTTGGATAATGCAGGGGCCAACCGTAAAGTGGTATAGGATAATAAAGTAATGCGTATTAGATGATATTGTAATTTATATAGATCTATCAATAAAATCTATATAACAAAAACGTACAAATTGCTAGTAATACATTATATAATACAAATATTAAACAAAAGAGCAGCTACATACACGGATCAGCGACTTAATGAGTACTAAACTCACATTAGATAAATAGGTATGTGCGCTTTAATTATAATACCGCAACAAATATAAAATGAATATAAATCTTTTAGTAGTAACCACATATATAAAAGCTTTAATTAGTAAAAAAAACAAGCTGATTCACACCCTCAGTGGCAACATTAACCAGACAGGGACACTCAGATATAAATCAAACAATAGATACAAAACAAATAACAAAAAATTTAACAATTTGTATCAATAATGATCTCCTCCATGTATCTCCACAAAGCAACTGCCATTCGATACACCAAAAGACAAATGTATCAAAGACAATTCCAAAGTATATCAATAGTGAAGATAGTTTGGAGAAAAAATATAAAAAACATAAACATAAAAATGAGAAACACAAGTATAAATATTTTAATCCAAAAATTGCAATTCCCTTGCCAATTTATTGAATTTCCGTGTTAGTGAATAATCCCAAAATATCCTGGACACTCTAGCAATTAATAAATTCTGAATAAATAAATAAGTTGAATTGGCCTTTTTAATTACAAACACAAATGGTTCTAATCAAAAAGGGTTGAATGGTAACTGTATAGCAACCGAATTCTGTTGAGTTGTCATAATTTGACTATTAGAATTAATTTGGCTAAAAGGCCAATTTGGTTATTTCAACTTACTTTTGCTTCCATTTAGCTCCTATTTGGCTGAATTTCCATATAACATGGGTGATGTGGCTATTCACAAATGACTTAACTGCCTTAATCCTGTTTCAATTTACCCAATACAGACAAGGAGGATTGCATGTTTTATAAAAGAATAGAACCCCTGATTTTTCAAAAACATGTTTACATGTTTTAGTTTGCATTTTGAATTGTAAAGCTCACAAAGTCCCACTTACTTTTAATTTAACACATCCTATAGTTTCATCCTGCTGACACAAAATTCTTTGCTACAGCTACATTCTCCAGAAAGACTATAATTAACAGTTTTGCCTCTTTCTTCCCAAACTCCTGCAACCATTGCAGGTGCACTGAGCACATGGATTGCAACAGCAAAGGATGCTCGGTATAATACATATTCTTGGTGTAACTGTACATACTTGTGGTCATTATGTCTACATAACAATTACAATTATTTTCATAGCGCCAACATATTTCACAGCGTTGTACAACAAGTGAGCAAGACAAACACTAAATTCTAGCAAAACATGCTTGATATACTGGAATAATGAAGAGGAATAACAGCATTATTGTTGCATATTTAGAGGACATGGAACTCTCAAAAATGACAACAAGATCCTTACAAATCCCACAAAATTGTAAAAAAAGTTAAAGTTTACCTAATTTAGTCTAAATCATTCAATTTCCCGGTCCATTCTTAATTATTCCCATTTTTAGTGAATAACCATATGATCCATAGAACTCCCCAGCCAGAAAGCCATAATTACACGCATATTCCAGAGATAGGTGGCCATGCAACCTATCACACTATACATGACCCCTCCCCCACCTTCTCAGTGAGACCTGGCAGCGACCTTGCTCTACTTGACACGTCTCCTGGACCTTTTCCTGTGCGGTGCTCTGTGTGGGGGGAAGAGGAGGAGACAGGCGATGGGAGGTGACATCACTTCCTGCTTTCTCCTCCTGCACCTTCTCCTGTGCGGTGCTCTGTGTGGGGGAGAGAGGCGGAGACAGGGATGGGAAGTGACATCACTTCCTGCTTTCTCCTCCTGCACCTTCTCCTGTGCGGTGTTCTGTGTGGGGGAAAGAGGAGGAGACAGGGGATGGGAAGTGACATCACTTCCTGCTTTCTCCTCCTGCACCTTCTCCTGTGCGGTGCTCTGTGTGGGGGAGAGAGGCGGAGACAGGGGATGGGAAGTGACATCACTTCCTGCTTTCTCCTCCTGCACCTTCTCCTGTGCGGTGCTCTGTGTGGGGGAAAGAGGCGGAGACAGGGGATGGGAAGTGACATCACTTCCTGCTTTCTCCTCCTGCACCTTCTCCTGTGCGGTGCTCTGTGTGGGGGGAGAGAGGAGGAGACAGGGGATGGGAAGTGACATCACTTCCTGCTTTCTCCTCCTGCACCTTCTCCTGTGCGGTGCTCTGTGTGGGGGAGAGAGGCGGAGACAGGGGATGGGAAGTGACATCACTTCCTGCTTTCTCCTCCTGCACCTTCTCCTGTGCGGTGCTCTGTGTGGGGGGAGAGAGGAGGAGACAGGGGATGGGAAGTGACATCACTTCCTGCTTTCTCCTCCTGCACCTTCTCCTGTGCGGTGCTCTGTGTGGGGGAGAGAGGCGGAGACAGGGATGGGAAGTGACATCACTTCCTGCTTTCTCCTCCTGCACCTTCTCCTGTGCGGTGCTCTGTGTGGGGGAAAGAGGAGGAGACAGGGGATGGGAAGTGACATCACTTCCTGCTTTCTCCTCCTGCACCTACTCCTGTGCGGTGCTCTGTGTGGGGGAAAGAGGCAGAGATAGGGGATGGGAAGTGACGTCACTTCCTGCTTTCTCCTCCTGCACCTTCTCCTGTGCGGTGCTCTGTGTGGGGGAAAGAGGCGGAGACAGGGGATGGGAAGTGACATCACTTCCTGCTCTCTACAGAAACTTCACACTCCAGGTATGTTTCTTGTAGATATTCTAGGAAGGGAAGATGAGGGCTTTTGGAGAGACAGGTATTTTCAGGAGCCACAACAGCTCCTATCTCCCCCTTACATCCACTTTAGCCCTTACTATACATACAAACATCCCCTATCTCACCTCCCTGCACTCATTACAGCTCCCCCTGCACCCACTACAGCTCCAAACACACACAAACACTACAGGCCAGTATCCCCCAAACGCCTACTACAGCCTCCATCCCCCACACATGACCACCCCTATTCACACACACTGTGACACAAACAGCCCTCTCCACTCACATACTGCATTGCAAACAGCTGCATTGAAACACCCAAATCTACAAGGAGTGTCCCCCAATCCCACAATCAGCATCCCCGCACATGCAATACTGCATACATTGTCCTGACACACACACAAACAATTATAACAATTACTTGTTTAGCACTAACATATTCTGCAGCACCGTACAATAGATAATACAAGACAAATTATTAATTGTAACACAACACATTGACATACAGGAACACAACGTCACAAGTAACCCTCTATACACGCAACTCCAAAAGCAGCCTCCACAGTTTCCAAACACATGTGATTGAAGCTACCAATAGGGTTGCACATGTCGGGGGCACTGCTTGTGATGTCACTAGCAAACAGAGGAAGTGAAACATTAAATTAGATTTTTTCCTCTATTTTAACAGGGGGTAAGGCAAGCCGACAGTGTTATTAAAACACTGCTTTTGGCTGGATTATCCCCTTATCAGTAAATCTGGCCCTGTTTGGGGGCCCTGCGAGTGATGGAGTCATGAGTGGGCAGCACACTCATAATATCAGTGTGACAGCCACACAAACAAGGGGAAAACAATGTAGTAGTAACCAAAAATGGGGCCCTTGATTCCCCTTTAAATTTACAATCTGGCCCTCAAGTACTGCAACTCACTGTTAAATTAAAAAAATCCTTCTACCAGCTGAGTTAGGCAAAGGGGAAAATGCATTTCCATTGTATTGAAACATTCCTTCTGCCATCAAAGTGTATATTTTTAAAACATATATATATATATATATTTTTTTTTCTTATAGATGTGCATTCAGTGGTTTCTTAGATTCAGATATTCCTACGTTTGTCACAGATGTGTGTATTAAATAAACTGTGCTGTCATTACTGGGGAATGTAATATATTGAACAAACCTTAGTCAACCGTAATTACATTTCCAATATACTTGAAAATGTCTATTTCTGTTGGCAGTCGTGTTAGATAAAAAGCATTGTCTCTTTATTCCACAGAGCAGATATATGATTTATACTGTTTTATGAGTGACACAATATCATCTGATTCCACACAGAGTTATTCCTGCATATAATCTGTCAATGTCACAACTGCAGCATCCACATCAACAGGCCTACCGGCAAATGGCAGAATAGTGCCGACTGTAGCTGGGGGGAAAAAAACGAGACGTCTAACGATTATGTTAGTATTTGAGCTTGGAAACCAAAAGTATTGTCATCTTCCTTGGCCTTGAGCACAGCTCTTTATTTGATTGTAACAGAAAAAGAATTATTCATTTTCTAAGTTCCACGGGGCAAAGATCTGTGACTTGGATAAATCTCAATGCTACGAGGTGCTTGAAAAATCCACATGATGAAATAATTTTATTTTTTAATTTAACTGGTGAGATAGCTCAGTTAGTTAATGCATTGACATGTTGGATTTAAAAAAAAGGTTTAATGAACTATTAATCATCTCATTAATTAGAAATCATGTGCTCGGAGTCTTGTTTAGAATTCCATCTTTAGGTAAGAGTGACTGCGGGTGAAATGGTCTGCTGGGACCTGTGATTCTTGAGTGACAATAATACTATGGAAAGAATTGAGAACTAAATTCATTACTTTTTCAATGCTTAGACTTTTATTATTAAAAGAACACTCCAAGCACCATAACCACTACAGAGCACTGTAGTAGGAGTTGTTATGGTGAACCCCGGCCGTGTCTCCCCCACTGTAAATTTGCTAAAGGTTAGATTTTATAGCTGGGGTCTGCTAGACAATGGTCACTCCTCAGCCAATTCCTACAATGCAGGGCCAGCTCATTGGCCGAGAGCATGAATGGAACAACATTCTGGAATAGAATCTTTACAGAAGATTGTTATAACACATACTTCCTCTGGTCCTTAGAGGAAAATTGCATCATTTTTATTACTGAAAACAAAAGATTGCAAACAATATAAAGTCTGTGCATTGCCATTTCAATCCAACGTGTGTGTTTATATATATCTATGTTTATAACTCTTTTTATTATATCTCTCTGCTTGTCATCACTCTTTATTCTTCTTTTATCAGAATTTGCTGAGGAGCGATGCTGACCCAGACTTGAGCTCCAAGTGTGCTCCTGAAAAGCCCGGGTCTCATTTGATCACACTTATACTGTTAGCCCTGAGTCTAGGATCCCATAGAAAGCAGAGGTTACAGAATCCATGCTGCTTCCTCTCCTGGGTGTGAAGGTTGCTGCTTTTTGGACTGTTTGGTTTGCTACCTCGGGACTGCAGCACAAGAACCAGGAGCCCTCTCTGTAATGGACAAGTAAGGAGGGAATCAACCTGTGTAGGCACAAGGTAGTAAAGTGGGTAGAAGCTGGGTAGTTAGAAGCGAATGAAAAACATTTATTTGCAATGATTCCTCCACTGTCAGCAAAGAACGAATTATAAGCTATTTATCGGCGAAGTGCATAGTGTGTGCGTTTCTGAGTACATGGGGTGTATATGTGTGTGTGTTTCTGAGTACATGCGATGTATATGTGTGTGTTTGAGCGTGTGAATATATTATAGGTGTGTCTGTGTACTGATGGAAATGGATTGATAATTGTATATTAGTATATGAGTACATAAGAGCAATGTGTATACACGAATCACAGAGCTTCACAGCAATGTACCCGGTGTATGAGTGAACTACAAAGCTCCACAGCAATGTGCAGGGTGTATGAGTGAATCACAGAGTTCCAGAGCAATGTACATGGTGTATGAGTGAATCACAGAGTTCCACAGCAATGTACCCGGTGTATGAGTGAATCACAGAGTTCCAGAGCAATATACACAGTGTATGAGTTAATCACAGAGTTCCACAGCAATGTACCCGGTGTATGAGTGAATCACAGAGTTCTAGAGCAATGTACACGGTGTATGAGTGAATCACAGAGTTCCACAGCAATGTACCCGGTGTATGAGTGAATCACAGAGTTCCAGAGCAATGTACACGGTGTATGAGTGAATCACAGAGTTCCAGAGCAATATACACAGTGTATGAGTTAATCACAGAGTTCCACAGCAATGTACTCGTTGTATGAGTGAGTCACAGAGTTCCAGAGCATATACATGGTGTATGAGTGAATCACAGAGTTCCAGAGCAATGTACCCAGTGTATGAGTGAACTACAAAGCTCAGCAGCAATGTGCAGGGTGTATGAGTAAATCACAGAGTTCCAGAGCAATGTACCCGGTGTATGAGTGAATCACAGAGTTCCACAGCAATGTACCCGGTGTATGAGTGAATCACAGAGTTCCACAGCAATGTGCAGGGTGTATGAGTGAATCACAGAGTTCCAGAGCAATGTACACAGTGTATGAGTAAATCACAGAGTTCTACAGCAATGTACTCGTTGTATGAGTGAATCACAGAGTTCCAGAGCAATGTACACGGTGTATGAGTAAATCACAGAGTTCTAGAGCAATGTACACGGTGTATGAGTGAATCACAGAGTTCCAGAGCAATGTACACAGTGTATGAGTGAATCACAGAGTTCCAGAGCAATGGAACAGATTCAAACACAATACATTGCAAATAGAAATAGGCACATACATACCTATATACATATGCAGTTGTCAAATCAAATACATGGTTTTGCAATGTCCAGTTAATACATTGGACTCACTGTAATTGTATTTTTTTGCAAAGGGGGGAGAAGGAGCAGAAGGCACCATAGAATTCTGTGACTACAGGTACCTAATATGTTAATCCAAGCCTTTTTGCTGTAATGTACATGGTGAATGAGTCAGTCAAAGAGCTCGGTGGTAGTGTGTATAAGTTTATCATGGAGCTCTACAACAGTGTGGATTGTATTAGTGTATCACAGAGCTTTACTGTGTTTTTCAGTGTGTATGGATCATTACATAAAATGTAAAAGCACCTTTATACACTGATCAGCCACAACATTAAAACCACCTGCCTAATATCGTGTAGGTTTCCGTTGTTCTGCCAAAACAGCTCTGATCCATCGAGGCATTGACTCCACAAGACCTCTGGACATGTCCTGTGGTATTTAGCACCATTACATTAGCAGCAGATCCTTTAAGTTCTGTAAGTTGCGAGGTGGGGCCTGCATGGATCGAATTTGTTGTTCCAGCACATCCCACAGATGCTGTCAGGATCCTATCCTGAGAACCAAAAAATTTTTTATTTTATTGCTGCAATTCCTGTTTCTCACCTCTAGTGGCCTCCCTAGCCAATAGTCAATCCTCAGTTGCTCTCACCTGCTTCATATGATTTTTCAAGTCTGCTATAAAAGGCCTTTACAGTGAAGTCAGTGTTCTGATATCCTGTGAAGTCAGTGTTCTGATCTCCTGTAAAGTCATTGTTCTGATATCCTGTATCCTGTGAAGTCAGTGTTCTCACATTGAAGTCAGTGTTCTACCTGAAAACATCCTGTATCCTGGCTCCTGAAAACATCCT
>OW240923.1:114180515-114254482 GCA_933207985.1 Pelobates cultripes
TCGGTGGGGTTTGGTAAGCTTCATTGCATTGGCTAGTTCTTAAATCTTCAGGGGTTTTTTCAGATCCTCCGCTGTCTCGTGGGACAGTTTACTGGCGACATGCTGTTCGAGATATTCTGCAATCCGGCGTTCACGGTGTTGTGCGGTCAGATTGCGTCTGGTTGTATAGATCTGCGTAGTATTCCCGGAATGCTTACAGTACTCTTTCTTGGACCCTAGTGATGCCTCGCCTTTTGTTTGAACTTTGTGGACATATTGTCTTCTCCTTTTCTCCTTAAGCATCTTCGCTAGTAGTTTCCCACTTTTGTTGGAATGTTCATAAAAGAACCTAGCAGATTTCCTCAACGTGAGTAAATGCCCCTGCGATATGATGTTCCTGAGGTCTTTGCGGGCTGTGGTGAGTTGTAAGTAGATGCCGTCATCTAGAGTGTGTTTATGTGTGTGCAGCCCCCTCCTACACAGTGCACACCACTTGACAACCATGGAATGAGAGCCCCACTCACTGGCCAGGTATCAAGCAGGGAGGGGGGACGAAAAAAATAAATACAAATTTAAATAATAAAATATTAATAATATAAAATATTAATTAATATAACATTTTTTTTTTAAAATAATAAAATTAAAAAAAATAAGAAAAATGCCCACCCCGCACCAAGGCTGTGCATCACATACACAAACACGCTCTGCATCACACACACACACTGCACTCATACACACACACACACACACTGCATTCATACACACACACACTGCATTCATACACACACACACACACACACACACACTGCATTCATTATATACACAAACTGTAAATAAATATTCAATTAATATAATTTTTTGGGGATCTAATTTTATTTAGAAATTTACCAGTAGCTGCTGCTTTTCCCACCCTAGTTTTATACTCGAGTCAATAAGTTTTCCCAGTTTTTTGGGGTCAACTTATACTCGAGTATATACGGTATTTTTACTAATGCTATATGTCAGTTGATTTTTACTACTGCTATACCAGTTTATTTTTACTGGTGCTATGTGGGTTTATTTTTACTAATGCTATATGTCAGTTTTTTTTACTGCTGCTATACCGGTTAATTGTTACTGATGCCATGTGGGTTTATTTTTACTAATGCTATGATGGTTTATTTTTTACTGCTGGATAGTGCTCTTCGGATTACCCTCTCTGGATTGCTTTAATAGTTTGATTTATTGGCTTGAGATACGGATTTGCATAAGTGAGGTGGGAGGGGAAAGCTAGGCTTTTCTATTCAGGCAGCACTGGGAGCGCTACCTGCAAGGGAGAATGTCATTACATCTGTCACCAGTACGCTGTGTGCTAAGATGACAGATGTATTTTATGCCAAGAATTGACGTTAGGCAGCCCAGAACAGTTCCAGACTGCCTAAGTCACGTATGCCAGCTGCCGGAGGGACAACTAGCAGTAATTCTGGAACACGCACTAGGTTAAAGATGCTATGTTAGGAAATGAGCCAGATATAATGAACAAATTATTGTAGAGAAATTAAAAAGTTAATGTTATTCTTAAATCTTTTGTTATCATTCAGTATTATCATTCTTCTTTATATTTTGTATTTTCTAGAGCCTTAGCTTTATGGTTAAAAGTCAGTTTGAGTGAAGAAAGTCAGAATGGATATCCACAAGTTTTTTACAAATGCTAGTAAAGCAAATGCATCCTCATCAAGCTCAGAAGCATGTCAACAAAAAGATCACTGAATCAGCAGTCAGGCATCATTTTGTGTGTGTGTTTACTTTAGTGACTTGCGATGTACAGTCTCTATATACCATCATCCCTCACGACAAAGGCTGTTCAGCAGTTGAAAAATGTTTGAAAGACGAAAATAACATGCCAGATCAACAAATAGATTTTATCATTCAAGGTATTAATATTATTTTAAAATATAACTATTTTTGTTTTTTAGACTCCTTTTACTTACAAAAACAAGGCACAGCTATGGGTACCAGGTATGCCAACCTTTTTATGGCAGATTGGGAATCCACTGCCATATTCGGAAGGCATGGCTGGCAGGCAAACCTGGTAAAATATTTTAGGTATATTGATGATTTATTTTTTATTTGGGACGGCCCAGAGGACCTTTTAAAACAGTTTTTACAATACTTAAATTCTAATGATAAAGGTATCATTTTAACTTGGGATTACAGCCAATCTTCCATTCATTTTTTAGACTTGGAAATCTTTATTAATAACGGTCAAATTCATACAAAAAGTTTTTTTTTAAAAGTATGTACCAATAATGTTATTGATGTAACTAGTTGCCATCATAAACCTTGGATCCAAGAAATACCCAAGAGCCAATTTCTCCGTCTACGTAGAAACTGTTCCCTCACTCAAGATTTGAGGTACAGTCTCAATTACTATCCGATAAATTTCTTCAAGAAAAATTACCCGAAAAACAATCTAGACCAGACGTTAAAAAATATCAGTCAAACCAACAGATCCGAATTATTAGAGTACAAAAACCATAAAGAAACCAAAACTGCCCCTACATTGCCAATTATATTCGACTTCAATAACAAAAGTAATGTTATGAAGACGATAATAAAAAAACATTGGCATATATTAAAACAGGATGAGACTTTGGCCGGAATTGTCCCTGAGAAACCACAAGTTATATTTAGAGGGGCACCCAGCTTCAAGTCTATCCTCACAAGTAATTACACTAAACAAAAATATATTCCCCCAACTCTCAATCCTTTCACCTTTTTAACTAAACCCTGTGGATTCTTTAAATGCAATAGATGTTTAGTATGTAAACGCACCAGTGACACTATAAAATCTAAAACATCGTTTTTATCCACACAGAAAACATACCAAATAAAAAATTTTATTCATTGCAATACAAAAAATGTAATTTATCTTTTAGAATGTCCTTGTGGGCTCCAATATGTCGGGATGACTACTAGAGATTTAAAAACCAGACTGGCTGAACATTGCAGAAATATCTTAAAAGGTTATGAAAATCATTCCGTTTCAAAACATTTTTTACAACACGGAAAAAATCCAAAACTCGGCATCGGCATAGATATCTGCAATGTTCCTTGGAGAGGTGGAGACATTAAGAAAGTTTTAGGCAAAAAAGAAATGGAATGGGCATATAATCTGAAAACTCTCGCTCCCACTGGCCTTAACATTGATTTTGATCTTTTTAATTTTTTATAATATTGCTGCATTTTTATAGTTAAGGATACCCCTTTAAGTTTTTGTTTTTACTCTCCTTTTCCCTTTTTTTTAACTAAATGATTTATTATATTGAAAAGTGTGTATATATATATATATATATATATATATATATATATATATATATATATTATTTATTATAATCTTATTTTATATTCTATTACATTATAAACATATGTTAATTTTATATTTTATTTTTATAAGCACATATGTTCCTATAATTATGGTTAATTTTATCTATTTTCTATTTTTTCTTTTGCACAAAAAATATGAAAAACTAGCTGTTTAGCGTTTTTATAATTTAATATGCCTGTGTAAATATTTATGCTTTTTACAGTCATACTGTCCTTCACTGGGTTCGAACTCATGTGGGGCTGGCTGTCTGTCTGCAGGAAGACGGCGAGCTCATATGCTGGAGCCACGGCCGTCTGCCTGCTCTTTGATACAAACGGCCCCACCGTTATATGCTTTAATGACACATGCGTTCCACCGGAACGGAATGCATGCGTTCCACAGAGCATCACGTGACGCGGAAATACTCCTTATCGCGAGTCACGTGATCGCTCTTTTTTTTTATTTAAAAAGTAAATTATAACCCTCGTTTTAATATTTAAATAATACAAATATGCTTTTTATCACTGTATTGTTAATTTTATGTATGTAATAACTGTTTTATAATAATTTCCCTGTATTATCTATATGCTAATTTTATTACGTCATTTTGGCGGGAATTTTAAATTTAAAGTATTACTACACACTATATAAGCTTATGTATGTCAGGTATGCCCCCCCTTTCCTATTATCTACTTGAAGAAGCCTGCTAAGGCGAAACGCGTTTAGATATTAATAGATTTTGTTCTTAATTTTATAATAAAGATATTTTATTGGCATAAAATACTTTATTGCCATTTGCTTTCTTTTTTTACCTGACTTTACATACTTTTTTTTAAATTTGATTTTACGTATATGGCTCACCCTGCAAGAAGTACAAAGAATCCATAGGTGGGGATTATACCACCCGAGCGCCTTCACTGAGCAGTTTTGAGTATGCTCTAATTTACGTGAGTAGTATACTTCTTTCTTTTATTTTGGATTACATACAGTGAGCACTATATATTTTATTCTATTTTTTCCTCTGGGTCGCATAACGTCAAATTGAACGCTGAACCCACGCCAGATACTCAACTATCAAAATCCACTCCATATATCCTTGAAGTGGGGATCATTCCACTTTATGCGAGCAATATCAGAGCTGATCCTAGCTCTGAAAAGTGTGAGTAAGACTGATTTTATACTTTTATATTTATTTTAAACACCGATTTACTGTGCCATTGGAGTTCTGTTTTATTTTTCTCTCCACATATGCTGAATTTTCAACACTTGAAGATACAACCCCATCTACACCCTAAAGAATATTCTTCTACAAGTGGGACCTACCCTCACAGACTGTGCTAAGCTTATTTTATTGGACTATTGTTTTATTACTTATTTTATTCTGTATTGTATCTGACCTATTTAGTTCTATATTTTATCATTATTTTACATTTAGGCGCATCCTTATATCTCTGTTTGTTTTTGCTATCTGTTACCATTAGGGGATTACTGGGGACTCCCCTTTGAGGAGTGCTGCCTTTCCTAATAATAATTTTATTGTGGCAATTTAGCGCTGATCTTTTATCTCTTTCAAACTACCTCCATACCGTGCTGACATCGATTGGTCACTTCCAGTTCCGGTTTTCGCCAGAAGAGTTTCCCGCATAGTTTTCCCAAGCCAAGTCACAGCTAGGATATTATAATGGCAATCCAGCAAGGCCTCGCCAACCCAGCAGGCACTTGCACTGCAGATCAAAGACACCAGCTACAATCTAATACAGTCGCTCACAGTGCCACTAGGCTTCCAGGGCACCCTCCTGAATTTCCAGTTCAGCGTCCAAGCACCCGGTAACCGTGAGTACACACGAACGCACAAAAGTGAAGGCATACCGAACAGGTTTGCATATGCACTGTGATGAGACCAATCTCGCCACTGTGCATTGGAGGAGCCTGGTTGCCTGCCTGCTGCCTTTAGACTATGGCCCCATGTTGAAACGCTTGATTTTCCCCTGTGAAGACACGAAAGCTGGGTCATTCGGTGCTGGCCCTGTTTGAGCGGTGATACCCCAGATAGCTATGCTATGGAGCCCATTCGTATAATGAGAGACTATGGGAAAGACTTTGGCTCCATGGCAATTGAACTGTATGTGTGTGCTCTAAGCGCCATTCAGTAATAATGTGCGCTCAGATCTGAGCTATCTGGGGATATGTTGAATGTCTGTATTTTATGTCATAAATGTAACCTTGTGTATTTTATTGTATTTTACTGTCTTTTTGCTGCCATGTGTTCAGTGGAGTTTTGCCTCTGTCTTTGGAGATAATTGGATTACTTCTAATTATCTCCAGGATAGAAGACTCTGTGGAACTGGTTTTGGGCAGAAAAGCCATGCTTCCTGTGGTCACAAAGGACTACGATCTATCTTTTGAACCACTGGACCAATTTGTATGATTTTGACGTATGTTTGTGTTTAGAGTATGCTGATTCTGAAAATGTAAGTGAATGTGATGCATACTTTTCAAGTTATGAATAATGTGGAAAAATTGTATTTCTCTGCTTGTGCCTAATTACATTACCCATTGTGTAAGGTAATGGAATCACATGCAGAGGGGAGGAATTTGTGTGGGAGTGTATTGTATGTGTTTATAATGTGTAAGGATGTGTACATAAGCACAATAAACCCACAGCTCTGTCTGTTCACTGCTTGACCCTCAACACGGAGCTTTGTCTCGTTCTTGGGGGGATTTATTGTATGCTGTTCCAGTTTGACTGCTAGGAGTGTAAACCTATTAGTATGGTTTTTCCTATTCGGCTGTTTACAGCATTCATATGGTTTCCTGTTCGGCGGATTGGTGTTCTGCAGTAGCTGTGCCTGCATCTCTGGAAGGGGACGATCGCCTAAACGGTTTTAACCCCTTGTGTGCTGAAACGGTCCATTACACTAGGCAGCCGCCTAGGGCGCCATATAGGAATGGGCGCCCTGCTCCCCCATCGCCGGCCCTTTAAATTCTGCAGCCGCCTGAGCGAACCGTTCGGGACATCACTATTGAACATTAACACAGCTTTCAAGGAGCTTGGAGGCAAAGGGAAGGAGAGAGATATGGTAATAGCATATAGTAGTATGATAGTAATAGAGAAAGTATTAAAGTCAAGAGAAGGTTTTTTAGTATGGGCGCGATCCATTCATGTTTGAAGGATGAGGGGAAAAGAGGAAAGAGTCAAGATTTTTGTTAAAGGACCACTATAGTGCCAGGAAAACATCCTCGTTTTCCTGGCACTATAGTGCCCTGAGGGTGCCCCCACCCTCAGGGACCCCCTCCCGCCCGGCTCTGGGAAGGGGAAAGGGTTAAAAACTTACCTTTTTCCAGCGCTGGGCGGGGAGCTCTCTGCCTCCTCTCCTCCTCCGATCCTCCTCCTGGGCTGAATGCGCACGCGCGGCAAGAGCTGCGCGCGCATTCAGCCCGTCGCATAGGAAAGCATTTACAATGCTTTTCTATGGACGCTTGCGTGCTCTCACTGTGAAAATCACAGTGAGAAGCACGCAAGCGCCTCTAGTGGCTGTCAACGAGACAGCCACTAGAGGATTAGGGGGAAGGCTTAACCCATTAATAAACATAGCAGTTTCTCTGAAACTGCTATGTTTATAAAAAAAATGGGTTAACCCTAGAAGGACCTGGCACCCAGACCACTTCATTAAGCTGAAGTGGTCTGGGTGCCTAGAGTGGTCCTTTAAAGATGGGATAGTCGCAGATGACAGAAACTGAGTAAGGGGAGAGGGAATGGCATCAAGGGGGCACATGGTAGTGGAGGAAGAAAGCATAAGTGTAGTATCGTCAGAAACAAAAGAAAAAAAAAAAAAAACATGGTCAGGCTTAAATAGCTGTATTAGAAAAGTTATCCAAGTCAATTTTGTTGTTCATTTTGATTATTTAGGCTTTCATTTGACATTCACTTCAAATTTCGGGCAATTCTTACTTTAATGAATAACCTGGTGCACATCCCTTTGATAATTTCATATTCAGGGGCTTAACTAGGATGAGCTGGGCCCCAGTGCAAGATTCAAAGAAGGACCCTCTTTTTGCCCCTCCTTGCTCCTCCCTAAGCAACAGACTTAAGTGGGTTATCTACAATCACTGTGTGTGATTGTGCGAGGGTTGGCAGAGTATGATTGTAAGTGGGACTTGGCAGAGTGTGATTGTGGTGGTTAACGGAGTGTGATATTTATATGTGGGGTTGGCTGAGAGTGATTGTGTGTATATGTGGGACTGGCTGAATGTGAGTTCGTGTTGCAGTTGGCGGAGTGTGATTGTGTGGGGATTGTGTGTGTAATAATAATAATAATAATAATAATAATAATAATAAATTATAACTACAAAAAAAGACTCAGGTGCACAAAGACCCAGGTAGGTATACATAGGCAGGCACACACAGGAATATACAGGCACACTGACTGTGTCTATACCTGCATCTGTGTGTACCTGACAGGTACACACAGATGCATGTATAGAAACAGACACATCATCAACAGACAGGAATAATAAACAGGTACAGACAAGCCTACAGATTCAGGCACAGACTTACACCCAGAAACACATAGACATACACATTCACAGACAGGCTCACTATAAAAAAATGTTGTTTTTTTTCCTAACTGAAAGCAGTACCAGCAGGAGCCTGCAAGCCTCTCCCTCTATGTCACAGAGTGAGGGTGAGAAAATAGAAATTAGTTTCAATGTGTTAGTGTGTTTGCTTCCGCTCCAGAACACTAGGCAGGGGAGACAAAGTAGGAGAAAGGCTGCATTGGTCTATCAGGAGAAGGGCTGGATAGGGACCCAGCAGGAGAAGGGCTGGGCAGGGGGGTAGAACAGGAGAATGGCTGGGCAGGGGGGCCAAGCAGGAGAGGAACTGGGCAGAGTGGACCCAAGCAGGCGAAGGACTTAGCAGGACAAACTATCAGCTTTTAACAATACTGCCCCCTCTCCCTCCAACTGTCAATAACTTAATCATTCTTTAGTACATTGCTGAATCAGCAATGTACAAAATAACAGTAATAAGTGCTCCCAAGCTCGTAAGTGCACCCCTTTACATGCAGAACTCCAGAGACCTGTCGCAATAGTAACAGTTGCGACCCTGGTAGTTCCGCCACTGTAGAAGATGCATCAGAAGAGGTTCGACAGGGCAGCCTGGCTCCCTGAAGTGATGGGCCCAGTTGCAGCTATGACCCTGTGACAATGGTTGTTCCGCAATTGTTGCCATTCTTTGTGTCAAAGTAGGAGTGTATGTTTATGTAATGTTAATGTTTGCAAATACTACCGTATAATTTGTGTAGTGCCACAGAGTATAAAAAGCAGACATTTACTATCTGTAGTGTAAATGCATTGTTCCATGAGTGAGTAGAGTAGATAATTGCAAAAGCAGTAGTGAATATGTATGAAATGTTGATGTGTGAATGTAAGGGTGTATTCATGTTTAATTTGTATGCAAGGGTGTATTTTAGTTAAGGACTTGTGTGTATAAACACAGGGGAGTGTTGGTGTATGTATTAGTGTGGAAAGCCTGTGCATGAATGCAGAGATAGATTTGTATGGATTGTACACATGTGCAATTCATTTCATTCCGAATGTACATAAAAGTCGGACATTCGTATGCTTACTAATGTCCGAAGTTCGAATTTTTGAATTTCCGAAGTGTCGAACCGAACCAAATTGCCAAAGTTCCGAAGTTCCATAGTGCTTTGGATTTCTGAAAAGTGTCAAAACAAGTGGTTAGGGTCAGGGTTTAGGGTTAGGGTCCGAATTACCGAACTTCCGAACTGAATGCCATTGGTCCGAATTGCTGAAGCAGACAATTGAAGATTATGCTAGCTTTAGTGTACAGATAATCTTAATTTTAATAATGACAGGAGGCGAGTATTTTGCATAATCTTTCTTTACTATCTCCATAGCAGCAAAGAAAAGAGTGACAAAACTTTTAACCAATCACAACGTAGAATAGGGTATAAGAGGTGAGACCTATGACATCATTTCCTCTTTAAGATTGCGATATCACAAGTTCATAAATGTAGAAAAATAACAGAACAGTAGAGAAGTCCATAGAACAAGAAAACTGGAAAACTTAGTCAGAATAAATTGAACCGGAACAGGTAGAATGTAGATGAAGGCGTCTCCTTGTCAAACGATGGTCCACCAAGACCTGATGATGAATCTCCTGATGTGATGATGACGACATCTTGCATGGAGACTTCAATGATTCCGTGTAGCTTCTGGTTAAGCTGAAACGAGAGTATAAGGTGCGTTAGAGTCCAGAAGTGATTGTATAAAACAAAGGATGTCTGTCCCGTAATTCAACTTTAATATCGTCTAGTAACATGACAATAATAATAGTAAACTAAACGTCCTCTCTAGGAGGTGTTAAAAAAATATCCCACCCAGACTAATTATATATATATATATATATATATATATATATATATATATATATATATATATATATATATATATATATATATATATAAATAATGTAAATAGGGCATTTAAACAAGAGCTACTGCGTCAGGTATTACACCAACATATGAGAGAGCAAAGTGTAGTAGGAAGAAGTGAAAGTAAAAGGGAGGGAAGAACGAAAGAGAACAGGGAGGGAAAATACTTGCCTCCTGTCATTATTAAAATTAAGATTATCTGTACACTAAAGCTAGCATAATCTTCAATTTTATCACATGACAGGAGGCTTCGTATTTTGCAATTTCAACGCTGAGAAAGAAAAGCAAATGCCGGATTATCAAGAGGACGAAAGTAGAATGTCCTAAAGGTAGATTCTCTGGTCCAGTCCGCTGCTCGTAAAATGTCCGAGAGGGACGCGCCTGCCGCATAAGCGGAAGAGGCCGCTGCCCCACGAACGGAGTGTGCTCCAAAAGTTTGGTCAATACCGGCAAGGGATAGTAGCCATCTAACCCATCTGGCCAGAGTAGTAACCGAAACCGGACCATAAGGGCGGACGTAAGAGATGAGAAGTTGATGAGTGGAAGGCTGCCGCAACGTCGCGGTGGCTTCCACGTAGTGACGGAGGGTTGAGACCACGCAGAGTTGAGGGTCAGAAGGGAAGAAAGGGTAGAAGACCGAGTGAGAGTTGGACTTAGTGCGACGTGAGATCCGAAAGGTGACACCCGCCGGACAGAAAGTAAATGCGTTGGCGTCAAAGGCGCGTACATCCGCTACCCGTCGAAAGGAAACCAGACAGAGCAGGAGGGTGAATTTTGCGGTAAGCTGGCAGAGTGATAGTTTCTCGTTGGGAGGCCAATTACGTAAAAATTGAAGGACCACACCAACGTCCCAGAGACTAGAATATTTAGGTTCCGGGGGGCGCCGTAGGCGCATGCCGCGGAGAAGTCTGCAGATGAGCGGGTCCTTACCAACCGGAATCCCCTGTATCAGAGTATGAGCCGCTGAGATGGCTGACCGTACCAGGTTGATGGAACGGTATGACTTTCCGGCGGTGAAAAGTGAAGTCAGGAAATTCATGATGGAGTGAGTAGGTGCAGTAAAGGGATTGAGGTCCCGTCCCACACACCAACTTGTCCAGGAGTGCCATGCTGATAAGTAGCACCTCCTAGTTCCTGGTGCCCATGAATCCCATAGCAGGTCCTTAGTTTCCTGCGATAATTCTTCGGTTCTCCAGGAACCCCGGAAAGAGTCCAGGCCACAAGGGGCAAGCGTTCCTGCAGGACTAGTGGGTGAGGTAGGCCCAATGGATTCCTGAGGATGGTTGGGGCATCTGGTAGGAGGAGGGGATCGTTGATTGAGAGTTCCAGAAGGTCCGGAAACCATGGCTGGCTCTGCCAGAGCGGCGTGATGAGAATTATTCTCACTCCCTGTAGACGGATCCGGTGAAGGACCCTCATTATCATTGCGAAAGGAGGGAATGCGTAGGCGCCGTCCCTTGGCCATTGTTGGAGAAAAGCGTCCGTTGCGAGGCTCTCCGGGTCTGGGAGCCAGCTGAAGAAAACCTCTGTCTGTCGATTGTTGCGGGACGCGAAAAGGTCTATGTAGAGAGGTCCCCTCTGTGCATCCAGTAGCGCGAAAATATGAGGGTCCAGCTGCCAATCGCTGGCGTCCCGCCAGTGGCGTGAGTACCAATCCGCCGTCGTATTGGAGTCTCCTGGTAAGTGCTCTGCCAGCAAGGTGATGTTGCGTGGTAGGCAATAGTCGAAGATCTCTTTCGTGAGATCCGCCAGTGTTCGAGAACGAGTGCCTCCAAGGCGGTTGATGTATCTGACCGCTGAGACGTTGTCCATGCGGAGTAGGATGCAGCAGTTGGATCGGTCCTTTGCCAGGCTGCGAATGGCGAAGGACCCGGCCAAGAGTTCCAGGCAATTTATGTGCATCGAGAGCTCTTCGGAAGTCCAGACTCCTCCTGTGGACGTGGTTCCGTCTGTTGCCCCCCAGCCTGAACGGCTGGCATCCGATTCCAGCACGAAGTCTGGCTGGTTCCCGAATATGGCCCTGCCATTCCAAGCCTGCATGCAATTCAGCCACCAGTGTAGTTCTTCCCGAACTTCGACCGACATTGGAACCGGTTGGTCGTATGTCGGTTGTCTGCGAAGGAAACTTGCCTTGAGGCGTTGCATGGCCCTGTAGTGCAGGGGCCCGGGAAAAATGGCCTGGATGGACGCGGAGAGAAGGCCTACGATCCGTGCCAGTAATCGTAGGGGTATGGTAGTCCGACGAAGGACTTTCCGGATCTCCCTGCGGATTGCAGTAATTTTGGTAGCCGGGAGGTGAAGAGTGCATGATGTGGAGTCTATTACGAATCCGAGGAATTGAACTGATTGAGCCGGGGTCAATGCGGACTTGGGACGGTTGACGACGAAACCCAGAGAGTCCAAAAGGTGTAGTGTGTATTCCGTATGTCTCCGCAGAGTGTCTGCATCCTCGTCGAAGATCAGGATATCGTCGAGGTAGATGATGCATCTTATGCCTTGGGATCTGATTTTTGCCACTACCGGCTTCATAATCTTGGTAAAACACCACGGGGCCGAGCTGAGGCCAAACAGGAGACAGGTGAACTGCCAGGGGATCCTGTGCCAGAAGAAGCGGAGGTAGGGACGGCTGCTTCTGTGTACCGGAATGGTAAGGTACGCATCTTTGAGGTCCAGACGAGTGAACCAGTCGTCGCGTCGAAGCAAGTCCCGGAGGAGATGTATACCTTCCATTTTGAAATGTCGATATACCACGTGCGAAATTGAGCTCCCTGAGATTGATAACGGGGCGAAATTCGCCTGTTTTCTTCCTGACCAGGAAGATATTGCTGTAGAAACCGGTGGCATCCGGAGCCGGTTGGATGGCACCCTTGGAGCGGAGTTCTCGGAGTTCCGCGTCTATGAGGCGGGCATCTGCCCGTGTAGTCTGGATTGGACGTGGAGGGGCCAGCTGGAGCGGGGTCGAGTCGAACTCTATTCGATAGCCCTGCACCGTTTGGATTATCCACGCATCTGAAGATAGTTCTTTCCAGTTCTGGAAAAAAAGAGAAACACGACCTGCGATATGACAGGGGGTTAGAGGAAGAGTAAGATTCCGACTTACCGTTGGAGAATCTTGCTCGTGAACGTCCTCGGGTGCCTCGGCCACGATCAGATCCCCTGAATTGGTGGAATCTATTTCGACTAGATGAGTCTGGGTAGAACATCTGCTGAGTCCTTGTTGTACGGGGCCGGATGGCCAAAAACGGCTGGCGGCACGGCCCCTCTGCCGTCCAGCCCTTCCAAAAACACCACGGGTGTGGGAACCGCGGAAGACTTTCCGCATGGAAGATTGTGCCTTGTTAAGGGACGTGAATATGTTGACCCTTTTATTTAATTCCTTAAGGAAGGCCTCTCCAAATAATTTACCCTGTGCTAAGGGTCCTAATTCATTGTCCCCCAGTTCGACCAATTTTTCGTCGATACGGTAAAGTGCTGCTCGGCGCCTCTCCGAAGAGAGGGCTACGTTGGTGTTCCCTAGGAAACAGAAACACCTTTGTGCCCATTCCCGAGTATCTCGTGCCCATTCACGCACCGTATCTGGGGTAAAAGTGTCAGCCCTCTCATAGGCTTCATCCGCCATATCCATGATTCTGGCTAGTGGCCCAATGGCATCTAGCAGCTTGTCTTGCGCTCCTTTAAAGCCGTGCTCTATGCCCTTGCGCGGATCCCGACCCCCTCGGGACATGAACGTAGTCATGAGCGGGTCAAACTCGGGGGTGTGCGTCACTTTGTCCGGTAGACTAGGGCGAGGGCATTCGGATCTCATCCGGTTTCTTACTTCCTTGTCCAGCGGTTTTCTGAGCCAGAAGTGCATAAACCTTGCCAAATGCTCAGGTGGTGACCATTCTTCCGAACGGGGGTGCCGGATGTTTCTTGGGTCGAACATTTGGAGGCCCGAATTGTCGAGGAAAATCTCCGAGCCCTCCTGTGGGTTATCCATGGATGTTGCCATGGAGTCCTGGGGCTCACCCAGACCCTGTTCCCTTATGAAGTAAGGGTCAGAGTTGGCCGTGGAATCCCTGTCGGAGTCCCCCTGGTCAGAGGCTGCCGCCTGCCATTCATCCAGCACAGCTAGTGCCTGAGTGGGTTCTACATCTTCCTCACCTGAGGAAAGTTGTGTGGCATCGTGGGTAGCACGAACCGTGGCTTTCCTGCGATCAGCAGGGGCTTTCCCTTTAGCCTTGCGTGGGGTTACATTGCCCTTCCAATGGCGTTTTCGCCGTTGGGAGTGTTCCCTGGAAGAGTCGGAGTCTTCGGAGTCCGCCTTATAATGAACCCGTTTAGAGATGGGCCTGGGGACTTCAGAGTCTGTTTGGAGCGACTTGGAAGCGGCTTGTTCCATGGCTGCAGCCACGGCTGCTATCATGGCCTGGAGGTCTGAGGTTTGTGATTCCTCCATTATAAGGAATGAGGATTCGGGGCTCACCCGGTAAATTGCGTGAGGGCACTAGGCACGATTAGTGGAGAGGCCTGGGGACCGGGGTGGTATGGTAAATAACCTGTGGTTAGAGACCGGTAGGTCGTAGGAAGAGGAGAGGGCTGATTCACTGGGGCTCACCCAGGTGATCGGAACCTGCATGAACAGGACCGTTTAGCAGCGTAAAATGGGGGCTCACCCCGGCCAGAATAAGGTGCAGACCAACTGGCTAAACCAACCCCAAGTGTAAAGCACTAACCTGGTCCCACTGAGTGAAAAGGGTTAAGGCTTTTGAATTGCTTGCCGGATTAGCAGGAGCAGAAAATCAGGCAGTGTCTATCTCTTTAAGATGGCCGCCGGACTGACAGGCTTAGTGTGTGGAGGATAGTACCTCCCTCCAGTTTGGGCGGCAAACTGTCTGCTTGGCATTCGCATAAAACTGCCGAACGTGCATAGAAGATCTATGCGAACTGCCGAACGTGCGAATAGAAATAGATGCGAACGCTAAAAGGCGATCGCGTCAAACTGCCGAACGAAGCGTTCAGTTGAAAGAAACGAATAGTCAATGTGCAGTCGCACAGAAAAGACCGCGGGCATTCGAGTCAAACAGGCGAATGCGCTAAACTACCGAATAAAGCGTTCGGTAGAAACAACAGAAAAAAGCCGTTAAAAGAAACAGAGAATATGGAGGGGAAGTACAGACGGCGGGAAAGCCGTGAAAGACAGCTAGGGAGCCAGATAAGGTCCCCTGATATACAGATAGGTTAAGAGCAGTAATAGGGCAAAAATATAAAGGTACAGAAAATATATAGGTACAGTGATAGAACAAAAGGTGTAAATGAATAAGTGTATGTAGAATAGATAACACAAAATTTGGTACTTAACTTGTGATGGAGCAGCAAAGAAAGAGGAAATGATGTCATAGGTCTCACCTCTTATACCCTATTCTACGTTGTGATTGGTTAAAAGTTTTGTCACTCTTTTCTTTGCTGCTATGGAGATAGTAAAGAAAGATTATGCAAAATACGAAGCCTCCTGTCATGTGATAAAATTACTATAAAAGGTTATTTTTTTCCCCAAAAGGCTTTTTTTGTGTAAACATTTGTATTATTGATTTTTTTTAGTGGTGGTTCTAAATCTTTTTGGACAGGGATTCAAATGATGTATAATATGTTAAAATATCGGCAAATTCCATAATTGTAAAATTTCTTTCTGACCCATTCTTAAACTGCAATGTAATCTAATCTAAAACTTACATTTTATAAAATTTTTGTCAGTGTCAGAGGCTCCCCATTGCGCTGGAGAATGCAATGTAGTCAAAGAGAACAATTTCTTTTGGGCAATTGCCTGGGGCTTTTTGAAAATTATATAATCGTATGTTCCAGCCAGTGAAGACTGACTAGGGGTTAAGAGACACTGACTTTCTCATGGGTCAGTGAATTGTGCTGAAGTTAAAATTGAATTGCAGATTCAGCTATTATACCTCAAAGCAATCTTTAATTCACTGTAATTCAATGTCAAAATAATAAATACAGTGGCTGGTTGGAGAATATCGAGGATGTGTATATATCTAGTACAGGTGCCAAGATTGGTTAGATTAACCCATTCCCTCCCAGATAGTGTGTAAATTATCCCATGATACTCTACAACAGCCTCTTCTCCAGTGCTGCTGTTTTTCCCTCTGCGGAGAAATGAATTTTTCATCCTGGTCTCCATTCTATCCTCTTTTATCAGTGCATTGTTAGTGTTTTACTGCCCTCCCTTCTCACACATTGTACAGCCACCTTTGTAGTGAAAATCAATGACTGCTCTCCGGCAGCTTGGAAGGGGGTAGGAGGGAATGCAGACATTACAGGGATAATGTATAGGCTGCTGTGGAAGTCTGCAATGCCTTGTGTCATACAGGTGATTGGTGTGCTATACCGTATGCCCACTTTAGATATTTACTATATTAATACAAACATTTAATTCTGGTGGCATTTATATACAGCAGAATTTCTGTATTGCCACCAGGCACTATGCAAACAACAAAAAGAGGGGTGTGTGGCCATTTTATTTATCTATTTTTGCATGAATTGGGAGACTGATTGTGATGTTGCATGTGCAACAAACTTACCCAACCGTGTAGTAAATATATATTTAAAAATATATGAAATTATTTTTCTGAAAAAATATATTTCATACACAGGGGACTACCCTCACAATCCACCCCTCTCCCCCCAAAAATGTGGGCAGAAATATACACGGGTTTTCATTGTATGTGGGCCTTGTGTTGTCAATCCACCCCTAGTAGCGTTTTTAACACTCCAACCCCCCATAAGAACCTCAGCTCATTAAAATTGTTAGGATGGTAGGAATGTCCGGACGCTTTCTAACCTACAGGAGCTAAACTGTTTGGAAATGGTTTAAACCCAAAGTTGTGGCTCTTATGCCCAGCACCACTCTGCACTGCGGTATTAGAAAGGGAAGGGGAAACCCATGTGCTCTTCCACAAATAATGTTGGCTATTCTGTAGCAGTATCTTGCATGGTTCAAGTGATGCACAGGCAGCCAAAAGTCTAAACAGTGGGCAGGTCAGTTTGAGGCTCCTTCAGGGGAACCTAAGCACAGAGCTCTGCTGAAGAGCTTTCATATTGGGATAATGTCATGTTTGCTTAGCACAACGCAAGCAAATTTAGTGACATGCTTGTTCTCCAATTGCTGGTGACTTGTCTCTGGTGACCCAATAAGTGGAATTTCAACGCACAGAATAGGGACAGGGTTGGGAGAACGTGTTGTGTATGTGTGTGTATAGTCAAGCTAATTAATGCTTTGTATATGTTTGGATACAGCTTTTGAGGCTGTGTTTGGGGGAAATGCTGCTTGTGGGGTTGCGTGTGCAGGGTAGATTACCTGTGGTGGTGGTGCGGAAACTATTTGTTAGGCTGCTTGTGTGGTTGTGTGTGAATGGGTCAGTTTGCAGTGTAGTGTGTGTATAGAGGCTGTAGTGTGTATGTTTAGGGTAGATAGGGGTTACTGTGTGAATAAATGGTAGTATAGTGTTGGGGGGAAAGTGGCTGTGGTCTGTATGTGGCGTTAGGGGCTGTAGTGCATGTGTGAGGAGTCAATACTGGACAAATGGTGGTGATAGAGGCTGTATTATGTAGGGTGTTAGGGGCTGAAGTAAATGAGGGGAAAGAAAGCTGTAGATTAGGTTTAGGGATATAGTATATCATGGAAAGGGGCTTTAGTATGTGAGGGGATACTAGTTATAGAGTGTTAGATCCATGTTTAGAGACTTTAAAACTTCGAATGTGTAACATTGCAACAGACTCATCAAGCGAGTATCTCTGTATCCACCAGTCATGAGTTGACCATTGTGTATCATCTCCAATGTGCTTTCCTTAACCGCTTGATTTTCTGTGGAACAGTACGAGTTAATGGTGCTACTTTAAAAATGCCGTAAATTTATTTGATCTTTTTCCAACAAACAGGGGAAAAACTGTATTATAAATATATGCTGATTCCACTTCTGGCATTTTCCTCTTCTAGTTTGAAAATCGAGTTTTATCAGAAAATGAGAAATGTAACTTCTCTGATATTGCTTTTGGATGCTCCGCAGTGGAAAAAAAAATCATTTGTTATGCAGCCTAGGTAGAGTCAATTGTTATGCACTGGATATATATTATAATATATGATACATGTTTTCTCCCCACCCAGAAATCCTTTCTTCTAACATAACAATGAAGCCGAGTCCTAAACTAAATGAATTCAGAATGCTACATATGGTTTTCAGAAACACACACTAACTGAATAGTGATTGCCAGGTAATCTGATACGTACAGCAAAATAAAGAAATTCATGATGTAGTCCACATTCGTAAACACAGCTTTGGACATCTACAACTAGAGAAGGGTCTCGTTCCTTTAGCGATCATTTTTAAATTCATGATAGATTAGTGTTAGAATAGAACTATACTTCTTCTGTGACCTCATTGCAAACAATGCATTTCATGATAAGTACAGAAATGGCATTATTTTGTGCAAATTATGAATGTTCATACAAGATGTAAATATGCTACCCTTCTCTGAGGTTGTTGCTGTGGGTGTGTGTTGTGGGTGTGTGTTGTGGGTGTGTGTTGTTAATGGCGGGCTGTCTATGACAGGGTAGGAGCACAGAACTGTATGGGCTGGCACAGTTTTATAGTGGGCATCCTTGTGAGAGTTACAAAGAAGACCCATCGTAGCCCTAGTCCAGGAACATTGGAAGATCGTGATAAATACATTTGTATCATTCTCTTCCATTGAAATGTAAAACATAACCTTTATTTGCTTCAGTTTTGACTTTTTAAAAAAAAATTAACTATGAAACAGCATCCCAGGGAGGAGTATAGGACTGACAATACCCATTGTTTTATGGATTTCAGACTCCCAAGTCATTTACCATTGACCTCTTCTGTGAATACTGCATATGAATATTTAATTTAATTCACAACTTCATAGCAATTCCTCTGTTAAGACCTCCACTTGAGACACCCAGCTTATATAAAGACCAGTAAAGTCACCGTGACCACTTCATCTTAATATAGTGATCTGGGTGTAGTTTGCATTCAAAAACGTTGTGAAGAAACTACAGTGCTTCCATTGCAGGGTTAACCTCTAGGACTAGGGCATTATAGAGTTAGGAATACAGGATTGTAACCCTATAGCTACAATTTTCGTTTAACATTCTTGGAATGTCTTTGCAATTGCACTCAAGATACAGGTGTATATTTCTCATGTGGACCATCTTCAAGTCATCAACCTGTGCGCGAACTGAAGGGTGGACCCTGTGATTTCTGATGGCAGGACTCCCCTGGCACCATCCTATTATCAAAGGAACACTCCAAGCACCGTAATCACTATAGCATTCCCTGGCACGCCCTATTATAAGTAGTCAAACCATTTTAGAAAAAGTTTAAGGTTTTAATCCCCACTCCCCACTGCAGGAGAATGAGAAGGTCTGCCAGAGATGCAGCTATGAACCAGCACGGCAAGACTTAGTTCAGGAGACCTAATGGAAGCGCCAAAGCAAGAGTTTCCAGTTGTAGTGGCTAGTGGTGGAGGCGTCGAATGGCACGTTGCAGACCCCAGGTTATAAGTCAAACCATTCTAAAACAATTTGCAAACTTATAATGGGTGACACCTGGACACACCTGGCACCATACCTATGGCTGCTCTCTGTAGTAGTTATGGTGCTTGAAGTGTTCTTTTAACGGTTAAACAATGTTGTGAATGAATTGACACTTACATGGGTCCCCCAAACACCTACCATTTGCCCCTGTTCACAGATACAGGAACTCCCTTTTCTGCATTAGAATGAGCAATTTTGTCCAATTTTATAAGGAATTCATTGGGTAAGGAATGTAATTAACACTCTCAGCCAGTGAATTCTGCATGTAAGCGTCAGATATTCAATCAGTATCTCCCATCTCAATAATAAGTGCATTACAACAAGTCTGAGCTATGTGTCTGACACCTTCTGTAAACCCATTATAAATGACATGTCCCAATGTTGCTGGCACAAAGCTCTGTTAATAATAAAGCCCCTATCTTCTCCCCCATCCCATGTTATATTATTATTGGGGAATGTTTGTTCTTCAAGATTTCCATTCAAATCTTCACTTGAACTGTATCCTCGATTCACAATTTAAACAACAAAACAAAAGGATTATTGGTGAAACTTTGTTGAAAATGGCTGAATTCCGACAAGAAAGCAATATTCGTTTACACCGTGGGATTTCTATATCAGATGGTTTGTAAAGACCTCACAAACACATAAAAAAGAAAAAAGTAATAAATAAAGAATCATATATATATAAATATATACAGTGATCCTAAAATTAAAATTTGAGATGTGACGGACATCTGTTAAAGTTGGATTGCATTAATCTGTATTAATCTGTATTAAATGGATAATGTCACTTCGGTGGATTTTTATTATATTCCTGATCAACTAGCGTAATACTCCACTAGAACAAAACGTTTCCAATGAATATATTACATAGTGCCTGTCTAGAAAACACAATAAACGAATACAACCTCAGATCCCTTGTTGTGATATCATGTCAGATATAATACATTGTATGATTATTGGAACGTATTATATGCAATTATTTCCACAAATCTCACAGCTGTTATTGTTTGTAATGATTTTCTTGCAAATTCTACTTGCCTTTTATATCACCAAAGCAAAGGAAAAATACCTATATTGTGAACAGGAAATAATGATATATTGTAATTGTTAATACTCTTACAAACAAGAGTAAAAAGTTATTATTAAAGGGATTCAATAGGGTTAGGAATACAAAGCACTATCTCCTCTGCCCCCGCTAAACTCCCTGGCAGTGTATTGGTAATAGACCAATACTGTACTTATACGATCCCTGTGCTGATATCCCTCAGAGCTGGGTCTGCGCTTTACCTCCTCTAACGTCACCTGACGGGGAAAACTGCCAATCTTTTAGGTCCTCCTCATAGGAAAGCATTGCTGCAATGTTTTCTAATGGAGCTTTTTTGACGCTGGATGACCTCATGTAGAGCATGAGGATGTCCGGCGTCACTTAGGCGACCAAAAGTCACCTAAAACTTAACCCAAGTTAAGTCGCCTAGCAAGCAGGAAGTGCCTCTATGGCTGTCTGATTGACAGTCACTAGAGGCAGTATTAGTCCTGCAGGTAATCATTGCAGTATAATGTGTAACACTGCAATGTATAATGTGTAACACTGAGTGATGGTGAAGGAATGGGGACAAAGAGGAAATTTGCCAAGACAATCCATACTCAGAGTTACCCCACATACCCATCTGCTATCATGGTTTTGGCTGATTGGTGAAATACGTTTATCATTTATACTAAGAGATTTTTCCAGGATTTTTACTTTGTTTAACCAGATCCTATTAGCTATGTTTGGAGTGTTCCTATAATACTCCACTTTTCTCTGAGTTTATTATTACACGCGTGTTATAACTGCTTTCTATCATACATTAAAAAACAAAATGCATTGAGCAAAATAATTTAACTTAAAAAATAATAATTTTAAAAGCTAATAGGGACAATAAATTAGGAATGGATGGGGGTGGTGGATAAAAATGCAGGATGAAATTAATCATTAAAGCAAACAGTTTAATTTAATGTCTGTTCAGCCCAGTTTTTAGCTGTCCGTCGGTTCTTGGACACACAGCGGTTGCAGGTCTGTGTGCTCTTTGTGTATTCCTTCACCACGTCCGCTGGTACAGCTCTCGCACAAATTTTTATTGTCTTTGTTTGCACATTTTTTGTGCATTTTCTGTCCAGATCCATCCTTTCTTCCTTTTTCCTTTTCAGA
Organism: Pelobates cultripes; assembly: GCA_933207985.1. NCBI lineage: Eukaryota > Metazoa > Chordata > Amphibia > Anura > Pelobatidae > Pelobates > Pelobates cultripes. The sequence continues at coordinate 114,202,097 of OW240923.1, forward strand.
CTTTTCAATTTTTTTATTTACATGTTTTGCCCTCACCTTTTTTGTTTTTGCTCTCAGCCAGTTTAACACTCTCACCACCATTAGACTCATAAATATCTTTCTCTTCCCCATTCTTGCAAATTCTCGCTGGCCTCACTCCACAACAAAGCAAGTCCTCAAGACTATAGCAAATAAAGAATATCAAGTAACATTATGACATCACACAATATTATGACATCACGCAAGATTAAAATAGGTTGAGATGGCAATGTGCAGCACAAGGAGCATGCCATGAAACGGATAAATATTTAAAGGGCTAGTCTTGCCTAATTTTCATCATTAGTGGATATACTATAAGGTAAAATGATTAGATGAAGTAGAAAACACAATGAGTCCTTTGCTTGTTGGTGTATTCAGAGCTATTGAGAAACAAATGTGAAGACGCTCAAAAAAGTGAAAAATAAAATTCTGATAGCTGTAAAACTCCCTAAACGCTGTGATTTCTCAACACAGTAATACCAATAATAACCAATACAGAATAGTGGTGTGCTTAAAATATTAATACTAAGAATACTTAGCTCAACCTTTTCCATTCTCCCAGTATATAGGGGAACATGGAAAAAGAAGATAAATAATACACTATCTAGTGCAGACTGTGGCGGACCTCCTGGCACCCCCAATGAGTACTATAAGTACCGCACCAGACACCATAACCACTGTAGCCCCCTTAGCCTCCGCAGCTTGGCTGGGATCTTGCCGTCCCTTCCCACCTTGGATCAACACCTATATCCAGCTCCCAGTGGGAAGACCTCTACTCCAAGAGAGTATCGCAGGTATAGTAATACAAAGAACAGTATAGCAATCCCCCCACACGAGCCAAGATTTATTGCTGGGAAGTAGTCTGTTTAATGGGAGCACAGTCACAGAATTTATAGAAGTCACAAACTCCTCCCCTGTGCCTGAGTGATAATTGAGTCAGGAACTGTACAAACTCAATCATCTCCAGGTACAGAAAAATATAAAATTTTGCACCACCCCAAAAATACTCCCCAAAAACATGAAACCCCCACAAAAGTTACATCCCCTTAGAGCCCCTATCTGGGTGACCAACACATCCAAAAATCACCCAGATCGGTTCAGGGGTTCAGGATTTCTATGGAAGTCAAAATTTGAGGGACCGTGCACATTTATGCTCTGCATCTATGCTCAAAACAATTCCATGAAATCAGTGCTAATGGTCGGTGAAGTTCTGTAACTTAAAAACGAACAAACTACCTATCTCTAGTGCTCCACAGAGTGATCTTTGTGGTGGTAGTACATCTATGAAGTTCACGCTCTTTTTTCACAAACTACCAAATGTAGTCAATAGTCATACTGTTAAGCTTGTTCCCCTCATCCAGATGAACGATTCCACCAAACAGTGCCCTTCTAGGTGGTGTAGAATCCGAAAGCGGGCGATGATGGGAGTCCAGCGGTGTTCAGGAGTTTCAGTGTCCGATTTGAGTTCCCTGAACTCGACAACCAAACACCGCTGCCTGCGATAATGCGAACAAGATGGCCGACACCTCGTGGTCGTTCATATGACTTGCAGCCACCCAGACGAACAATTAGAACACTGCGGTTAGAATCGTTAAGAAGTGATGATAAGGCTTCACAAGTTCCCGGGTGGTCAATGGTTCATGCACCTGTTCGGTTCCCAAACAGCATAGGAAAATGGCACAAAAACATTTTTTTTAACAGGCTTTCTGCAGGGCCCATAGTCTTTGGGCAGGATGCTAACCAGCAGGCCCCTCCAGGAACACGTGGCAGAGACATTTCTGCCACACAGACTAATTATATTAATGATTATGTGCAATCAATTAGAAATACCCAAAAGTTATTATGTTAAATGTCTAACAAAGTAATAAATCCAGTAGTGCTCAGTAAAATGTGATATGTTAGATGCTACATCGACACATGCTACATGTCATGGCAATGAAATCTGTAAAAGAAAAAAATTGGAACCCTTTCCTTGGGAGAAAAAGAAAATATATATACACTGCTCAACAAAATAAAGGGAACACTTAAACAACTCCAAGTCAATCACACTTCTGTGAAATCAAACTGTCCACTTAGGAAGCAACAATGAGTGACAATCAATTTCACATGCTGTTGTGCAAATGGGATAGACAACAGGTGGAAATTATAGGCAATTAGCAAGACACCCCCAATAAAGGAGTGGTTCTGCAGATGGTGACCACAGACCACTTCTCAGTTCATATGCTTCCTGGCTGATGTTTTGGTCACTTTTGAATGCTGGCGGTGCTTTCACTCTAGTGGTAGCATGAGGCGGAATCTACAACCCACACAAGTGGCTCAGGTAGTGCAGCTCATCCAGGATGGCACATCAATGCGAGCTGTGGCAAGAAGGTTTGCTGTGTCTGTCAGCGTAGTGTCCAGAGCATGGAGGCGCTACCAGGAGACAGGCCAGTACATCAGGAGATGTGGAGGAGGCCGTAGGAGGGCAACAATCAGCAGCAGGACCGCTACCTCCGCCTTTGTGCAAGGAGGAACAGGAGGAGCACAGCCAGACCCCTGCAAAATGACCTCCAGCAGGCCACAAATGTGCATGTGTCTGCTCAAATGGTCAGAAACAGACTCCATGAGGGTGGTATGAGAGCCCGACGTCCACAGGTGGGGGTTGTGCTTACAGCCCAACACCGTGCAGGACGTTTGGCATTTGCCAGAGAACACCAAGACAGGGAAATTCGCCACTGTCACCCTGTGCTCTTCACAGATGAAAGCAGGTTCACACTGAGCACATGTGACAGACGTGACAGAGTCTGGAGACGCCGTGGAGAACGTTCTGCTGCCTGCAACATCCTCCAGGATGACCGGTTTGGCAGTGGGTCAGTAATAGTTTGGGGTGGCATTTCTTTGGGGGGCAGCACAGCCCTCCACCAGAGGTAGCCTGACTGCAATTAGGTACAGAGATGAGATCCTCAGACCCCTTGTGACACCATATGCTGGTGCGGTTGGCCTTGGGTTCCTCCTAATGCAAGACAATGCTAGACCTCATGTGGCTGGAGTGTGTCAGCAGTTCCTGCAAGACAAAGGCATTGATGCTATGAACTGGCCCGCCCGTTCCCCAGACCTGAATCCAATTGAGCACATCTGGGACATCATATCTCGCTCCATCCACCAATGTCACGTTGCACCACAGACTGTCCAGGAGTTGGCAGATGCTTTAGTCCATGTCTGGGAGGAGATCCCTTAGGAGACCATCCGCCACCTCATCAAGAGCATGCACAGTCGTTGTAGGGAGGCCATACAGGCACGTGGAGGCCACACACACTACTGAGCCTCATTTTGACTTGTTTTAAGGACATTATATCAAAGTTGGATCAGCCTGTAGTGTGTTTTTCTACTTTAATTTTGAGTGTGACTCCAAATCCAGACCTCCATGGGTTGAAAAATTTGATTTCCATTTTTTAATTTTTGTGTGATTTTGTTGTCAGCACATTCAACTATGTAAAGAACAAAGTATTTCAGAAGAATATTTAATTAATTCCAATCTAGGATGTGTTATTTTTGTGTTCCCTTTATTTTTTTGAGCAGTGTATATATATATATATGATTCCGAGACAGGCAATCAGAATATAATGGCATATAGCAGCAGTGGAACTGATAACACCAGCCAGTTACTAGAGAGAGCCCAGCTTGGCTTTAATATCTGCCCCCTGCCTAGATAAGAGAGCTTATATAAATGTATATATATATGATTCCCATCCCCAAGAAAAGGGTTGCTTTTTTAAATTTGAGATTTAAAAAGACACTTTATTTATTTTATTGGGGGTATATCTAGAATCAGCTTGCAAAAATGCAAATCTCTTGACTGCAGTCTTTGCAAACACTCTTAACCCCGCCCAGATTTCTTAGGTTGTCCAATCACAGACTTCCCAATGCAGCTCAATGAGAAGTCTTTGTGAGGCTGGTTGCCTACCTGTAAGGTTTAGCTCTACTGAGATAAACTGCCAGGAAGTAACAGGAATGGTTATTTGATTGACAACCAGGTGATGAAACAAGGTTAATTTATAAAAGTGCAAAAGTGCTAATTTATTTAGAATTTTGCACTTTTTGTAAAATGAAAAAGATTACACATTCTTCACACATAGTCACATATTGTCTAGGATGACAAAATTGCTAGAAAGACTGAAGTCTATGGTGTTCAACCGTTTTTTTTTTTGCTGTTGACCCAAAAGAAAGCAAAAAAAAAAACGCAATTGTAGCCATTTCCAAGAATGCCAAAATGTGGAAAACATTTGAGATTTCTTCATGGATCATCAACCTGTTTGCATTTATATCAATGATATCATTGAATATTCGGTTTATGCAAATAAGCATTTAAGCTTTAAAAAAAAAAAAAAAAATCTATAGAATCAGCTAAAACAACCACTGTAGGCAGAGAAATCCACATATTTATTGTTCTTTTTGCAAAGAATATTTTATTTGCTGTAAGTGAAAATGCTTTTCTTCCAGTCTAAATGGGTGACCTCTATTGTATATTCCTGCTAATAAACAGGTTAACGGTTTGTACTCACCCTTTATATATTTGTATAGTGCTACCATATCCCATCTGAGGTGCATTTTTTCAATACAAACCCGATTCAGTTTTTCTGGACTTTCCTTATAACTATTGTTTTCCATTCCTCCTTCTAATGTTGTAGCTCATCTCTGGACTTTTTCTAGTTCTGAAATATATTTCATTAAAATATAAAGTGCTTCAGCAAGCTAAAGTGCTTAAAGTTTTTTGGAGTATTCTTTTAAGGCAAAGTAGTTAAATTGGAAAAAATGTCCAAGTTCAGCTTGGCTACTTTGGACTTAAATTTGAATTCCTGACAATTTCTGATTTTAGTGGATAACCCTGTTAGTGTATAACAGAGCTCCAACACAATGACTCTGACAGTAATTTTTCTTTAACCCCTTAAGGACCGGCCTGTTTTTGCGATGTTGCACGTTAAGGACCAGAGCAGTTTTGACACTTTTGTGGTGTTTGTTTTGTTTTTTTCAGGACAAGAAGGGCTTTCTTTACATACCATTATTTGTATCATGTCTTATATTTTATTTTAAAAAAATAATAAAAATATGGTGAAAAATTGAAAAAAAAACATGTTTTGGACTTTTACTTGAAAAATCTTTTACTTATCTACAAAAGCTAATGAAAAAACTGCTAAATAGATTCAAAATTTTGTCCTGAGTTTAAAAACACCCAGTGTTTACATGCTTTATTGCTTTTTTTTGCAAGTTATAGGCCTATAAATACAAGTAGGAAATTGCTCTTTCAATATATATATATTTTAAATTTATCAATAGTGACATTGTAACACCGTTATCTGCCATAAATCCCTGAATCACACCTCACATGTACATATTTTTTTTAAAGTAGAAAACCCAGGGTATTCAAAATGGAGTATGTCCAGTCTTTTTTAGTAGCCACCTAGTCACAAACACTGGCCAAAGTTAGCATTTATATTTGTTTGTGTGTTAAAAATGCAAAAAACGCTAACTGTGGCTAGTGTTTTTGACTAAGTGGCTACTAAAAAAGGTTTAACATACCCATTTACAATACCTTGGGATGTCTTCTTTTGCAAATGGTATGCCATCATGGGGCTAATTCTCATTCCTGGGCTACCATACGCTCTCAAAGGCAACCTAACCAATCTGACAAATTTCAATAAAAAAAAAAAAAAGTAAAATCAAACCTTATAAATTCTCTGGACTTTCAGCCTGGGTTGGCAGGCAGGTCCCTCAAATTGCAATCATTAAAATTACTTAATTAGGTAAAAATATTACATAAATGCGCACGTAGAATTTCAATATATATACATATTTATATATTTGACGTCTACGTGTATATTTATGAAATTATTTATGTAATTATTTATATGGACATATGTATATTTCGTATTATTTTTATTTATTTATTTATACATATATATATATATATATATATATCATTACATTCTAAGTGTATTTTGATATAAATATATATATATATATTAATATCAAAATACTGTTAGAATAAAATTACATATATATATATATATTTTTTTAATTATTAAAAATAATTTTTACTTGTTGTTATTTATTTTTATTAACATATTATTTATAATTTATAATAATATATATAAACAATATATATAGTTATTATATATATTGTATATATACGTGTGTAATTTAAATTAAAAGTGTATTTTTATATTAATATACGTATATATAAATATAAAAATACACTTTGTATAATATATATAATTTTTTTTACACTGATTGCTTTATTTTGTAACTTTTTTTCTGATTTTCTACTTGCAGGGAGACTGCCTGTCAGCACAGACAGTCCCCCTGCAGGCAGATACACAGACACCTATTGCGGTCATGTGATCGAGTGATCACGTGGCCGCGGGGTCCTGATCTGCCGAGGGAAGACTGCCCGGGCAGACAGGCAGTCCCCCTGGACCGGGAGGAGCGCTGATCGCTGCCGGGGGACCGACGGCGATCAGGTCAGTAGCCCCAGACCATTATGACGGTTCAGGACGGTCATCGGTCCCCAAGGGGATTTTTCCGATGACGGTCCTGAACCGTCATCGGTCGTCAAGGGGTTAAACTATAATAAATGAGTGTAGAAATCAGTCTGTGTAAGTACAATACACTTTTCTTGTGGGTAGAAAACCAGATACAGGGCCACTAGGTTTAAATTGTCTAAGATCGCCCTTTTATTGACCAAGAGCCCAAGTCTTTATCTGCAGCTGAATGTACATTAGAAACCTTGAAGCTTTCAAAAATCTGACTCTCTTACAACCTTCCCACAATGTGATTGGAATAATTATCTGCTTTCGATCTCTGCGAGTCTTGAGAGATTTCAAATCTTCCTTATAGCATCTTAGCAAAGGAGTTATTTTAAAGGGCACTTTCTATTTTCCACTAAAGGTGCACCTTATGTCCGGCCCTCAAAGTTTGGCACTGTTTTTTGCTTTGACATAACATGATGAACACGTACTCTGCAGTAGCTATCAGTGTTTTTATTGACTCCCATAAGGGACTTCTAAAAAGGTATTTGTCAAATATATCCTTACCTTTTGTGTCACTTTACCCACTCCCTCTAGCATGTAAGCTCATTGAGCAGGGTCCTCAACCCCTCTGTTCCCGTGCATCCAACTTGTCTGGTTATAATTATGTGTTTTTTGGACCCCCCATTGTACAGCGCTGCGGAATTTGTTGGCACTATAAAAATAATAATAATATGCGTATTGCTTGCTTTTAGAAAAAAACAACCAAGTAAAAACAACACAGAAAAAAAAGATGTTCACAGGGTTATTCAGTAACATGAGATTTCAAAGTGAATTTCAAATTTAAGGCAAAAGTAGCCTACCCGGAAAAATTTTCAAGTCAGATATGCTTTCAGATCGGCCACTCTGGCCTTAAATTTTTAATTTATTTTGAATTCACTATCATTTCTCACTTTAGTAAATTACCCTGTTTATTTAACGTTAATGCAGTCCCGAGAAAGATATTTAGAGTAACCTGGAATTATTTGAGGTGACCCTTTAAGAAGTAGTGTGTGTGCAATTTACCCCTTTAGCAGTTAGTGTTGGATTTAGGGTCTTGTTCTTCATGTTAATTAGTTTTTTTTAATTCATTGATTTGTTGATTGTTAAACTCCACTGGAGCAAAATCTTTCCACCACAAACTATAGAAGCCTCATCATCGATAGCTGTTCACTATACGGGTTCCAGTTTTCAAGGAGACTTGGGGCTATAAACAGGCTCAGACTGGCACACCAAAAAACTACCAATATCACCAATGTAGCTGGGGCTGCTGCAGGGGTGAAAGATTTTTTTATTTATGAAATTTTGCAGCAGGTGGAAGGAGCGGCTTCTCCCAGTCGCTCCTCGTGGGGGACAGAATTGAAGGCCACTGGGGTACGTTATGATGTCATATCCCAGTGGCCAACACTCGGTGTCTGGTAAAGAGAGAAGGGGATTGGCTGTAGACCCAGTGTCAGTGGAGGAAGAGATCCGGGTAACTATTAATGTATATATGTAATTGGACTGTGCAGTGTGTAGTTTGTGTGCGTGTGCGGTTCAATGTGTGTCAGAGAGTGTTCTTTATGTGTATGGGTCTATGTGTACAGTGTGGTTTATCGGGCAGAGATTGTGCACTGTGTGTATCTGGGTCAGTGTGTGTCAGAGAGTGTACAGTGTGTGTATGGGTCAGTTTGTGTGTATTTATCAGAGAGGGAACAATGTGTGTATGAGACAATGAGCTTGTGAATCAATGAATGTGTGTCAGAGTGTGCAGTGTGTGTGCATTGTTCAGTGTATGTATGAGTCAGTGAATGTGTATGTCAGAGTGTGCAGTGTGTGCAGTGTGTGCATGGGTCACTGTGTGTCAGTGTATTTGTGTGTATATGCCAGAGAGTAAACAAAATGTGTATGAGACAATGAGTGTGCAATGTGTGTATGGGTCAGTGTATGTATGTGTCAGTGAATGTGTGTGTCGGAGTGTGCATTGTGTTTGTATGGGTCGGTGTGTATCAATGAATCTGTGTCTGCGTGTGTCAGAGTGTGCAGCGTGTGTGCATTGGTCAGTGTATGTATGAGTCAGTGAATGTGTTTCAGAGTGTGCATGGGTCAATGTGTGTCGGTGTATTTGTGAGAGAGTGTACAATGCGTGTATGAGTCAATGAGTGTGCGGTGTGTTTGTGTGGGTCAGTGTGTGTGTATGGGTCACTGTGTGTCAGTGAATCTGTGTCTGTGTGTGTCAGAGTGTGCAGTGTAGGTGTATGTATGAGTCAGTGAATGTGTGTGTCAGTGTGCAGTGTTTGTGTATGAGTCAGACACATACATACAGAGACACACATACACACACACACACACACAGAGACACATACAGACACATACATAGACACACACACATACATACAGACACACATACATAGACACATATATATAGACACACACATACATACATAGACACATACATACAAACACACACACACACACACACAGATAAATACAGACACATACATAGACACACACACATAGACACAGACACATACATACAGACACACATACACACAGATACATACAGACACATACATAGACACAGACACACATACATACAGACACACACAGACACATACATTCAGAGACACACATACACACACACATACAGACACATACACAGATACATACAGACACATACAAACACACACACACACAGATAAATACAGACATACAGAAATACACACACATACAGACACACATACACATACACACACACAGACACATACATACAGACACACATACACACAGATACATACAGACACATACATAGACACAGACAGACACAGAAACACATACATACAGACACACACAGACACATACATTCAGAGACACACATACACACACACACACACATACAGACACATACACAGAGACACACACACAGAGACACACACACACAGATACATACAGGCACATACATAGACACACAGACACACATACATAGACATACAGAGACACATACATACAGACACACACAAAGACACACACACATACACTAACACACATACATGCAAAATATTTTAGTCACCCTCCTATTACCTACCTTTTAGGGGCAGGAGGGTGACTTCCCTGGGGTCCAGTGGCTCAGGTTGATGGGAGTCAGAGTTCCCATTCCTTCCTCCTACGCGGCTCCCAGTGGTTACTGGGAGGAGTGACTGGGGCTCTCACTTACTCCCTGTGTCTGACATCATCAGAGGTAGCCCGGTCGCAGAATGGGCCACTCGATGGGCCCGTTCACCTGCGGCTCCGGCAATTATACTGCGCGGCTGTGGCCACAACACATGGTGGCGGGCACCCAGTCGCAGGGGTCCGCAGGGCGGCCAGGCCCCCTGGAGTGACGGGCCCGATCGCAGCTGCGACCCCTGCGACCGTGGTATGTACGCCGCTGGTTGTAGGGTAAGATCCTGCTTCTCTGCATGTTCTCTGAGGAATGAGGTTAATTTTATTGTTAATTTAGTCTTTGCACATTTCCTGGATAGTAATTTAGTCCAGAATCATAAGTTCTGTTGTTTTTATCCTGTAATACCAAAATGTAGAGTTTCTTTTGTTGTGAGTATTTATGGTAATTGACTAGAATGTATGTATTCATCGTACTCCGTCTGAATTCTGGCCCTATGTTCTGAAGGGCTCTCAATGGACATAACACACGTGACATTTGTGTAGCGGTGTTATGATCCCAGTCTTGCCAAGAGACGGCAGCTTAATTAATCCTTTTAAATAAATTTAAAATTAAGTGTTGCATTAAGAGTCACTTAGTTAAAACAAAAATGAGAAACACAAAAATGGTACTAAAAATAGCCTCTTTTAACCAACACTCAGAAATCACTAAACTCCATAATTAGTATGCATGCTGCACTTCCACGCTTTAATTTAAATAATATAATGCAAAACCCGACAAACTATCATTCAGCCTATTTACTCCTTGATATTAAAGAAGCATATTATGGTGGATTCCACCCCTCCCCCACGCTCATTGGATGCAAAATATAATAAAGATAATCAGGCGCGTACCTAGAGCATTTGGCACCCGGGGCAAGTCCTCATTTTGGCACCCCCCCAAACTTTAAAAAACCTGCTAATTTTTTAAATGTATGTGGCATTAAGCAGTGTTTGTGTGTTTCAATGTAAGCATGTTTTTGCATGGAGTATGTGTGAGTGAATGTAGGGGTGTGTTTGTATGTAGTGTTGGGATTTTAATGCAGGCATGCATTTATGAGTAGTGTTGGCGAGAGCAGTGGTGTGGTTATATATAATGGTGATAATGGTATTAACACAGAGGTGTGTTTATATGTAGTGTTGGCAAAATGCAGTGGTGTGGTTATATATACAGGGAGTGCAGAATTATTAGGCAAATGAGTATTTTGACCACATCATCCTCTTTATGCATGTTGTCTTACTCCAAGCTGTATAGGCTCGAAAGCCTACTACCAATTAAGCATATTAGGTGATGTGCATCTCTGTAATGAGAAGGGGTGTGGTCTAATGACATCAACACCCTATATCAGGTGTGCATAATTATTAGGCAACTTCCTTTCCTTTGGCAAAATGGGTCAAAAGAAGGACTTGACAGGCTCAGAAAAGTCAAAAATAGTGAGATATCTTGCAGAGGGATGCAGCACTCTTAAAATTGCAAAGCTTCTGAAGCGTGATCATCGAACAATCAAGCGTTTCATTCAAAATAGTCAACAGGGTCGCAAGAAGCGTGTGGAAAAACCAAGGCGCAAAATAACTGCCCATGAACTGAGAAAAGTCAAGCGTGCAGCTGCCACGATGCCACTTGCCACCAGTTTGGCCATATTTCAGAGCTGCAACATCACTGGAGTGCCCAAAAGCACAAGGTGTGCAATACTCAGAGACATGGCCAAGGTAAGAAAGGCTGAAAGACGACCACCACTGAACAAGACACACAAGCTGAAACGTCAAGACTGGGCCAAGAAATATCTCAAGACTGATTTTTCTAAGGTTTTATGGACTGATGAAATGAGAGTGAGTCTTGATGGGCCAGATGGATGGGCCCGTGGCTGGATTGGTAAAGGGCAGAGAGCTCCAGTCCGACTCAGACGCCAGCAAGGTGGAGGTGGAGTACTGGTTTGGGCTGGTATCATCAAAGATGAGCTTGTGGGGCCTTTTCGGGTTGAGGATGGAGTCAAGCTCAACTCCCAGTCCTACTGCCAGTTCCTGGAAGACACCTTCTTCAAGCAGTGGTACAGGAAGAAGTCTGCATCCTTCAAGAAAAACATGATTTTCATGCAGGACAATGCTCCATCACACGCGTCCAAGTACTCCACAGCGTGGCTGGCAAGAAAGGGTATAAAAGAAGAAAATCTAATGACATGGCCTCCTTGTTCACCTGATCTGAACCCCATTGAGAACCTGTGGTCCATCATAAAATGTGAGATTTACAAGGAGGGAAAACAGTACACCTCTCTGAACAGTGTCTGGGAGGCTGTGGTTGCTGCTGCACGCAATGTTGATGGTGAACAGATCAAAACACTGACAGAATCCATGGATGGCAGGCTTTTGAGTGTCCTTGCAAAGAAAGGTGGGTATATTGGTCACTGATTTGTTTTTGTTTTGTTTTTGAATGTCAGAAATGTATATTTGTGAATGTTGAGATGTTATATTGGTTTCACTGGTAATAATAAATAATTGAAATAGGTATATATTTGTTTTTTGTTAAATTGCCTAATAATTATGCACAGTAATAGTCACCTGCACACACAGATATCCCCCTAACATAGCTATAACTAAAAACAAACTAAAAACTACTTCCAAAAATATTCAGCTTTGATATTAATGAGTTTTTTGGGTTCATTGAGAACATGGTTGTTGTTCAATAATAAAATTAATCCTCAAAAATACAACTTGCCTAATAATTCTGCACTCCCTGTAATGGTGATAATGGTATTAATACAGAGGTATGTTTGTATGTAGTGTTTACACTGAAATGCAGGGTTGTGTTTGTGTGTAGTGTTGGCAAGATGCTGAGATGTATGCAGATATATACACACATATATACACATGCAGATATAGACACACAGTCACATACAGATACAGAGACACACATGCAGCTACACAGACACACACACATACAGATACACTCCATAATAACCTCCCTGGTGCTCTGTGTGAGTCAGAACACAGGCTGGCAATCCCCTCCCTGTGCGCTGACTCACTGACTGAGCGCTAGAGCCTCTAGGATATTATGGCTGAAGCAGCAGGAGGTACAGAGTGTGGCACCCCCCTACTGAGTGCGGTCTGTGTGTCGGTATTCAGAAGTCTGTGTGTGTGTATTCAGCAGTCTGTGTGTGTATTCAGCAGTCTGTGTGTATACCTAGCACACACACTGACTGCTGAATACACACACACACCGACTGCTGAATGCACACACACAGACTGCTGAATACACACAGACTGCTGACTACACACACAGACTGCTGAATACACAGGCTCTGTATTCAGCAGTCTGTCTGTGTGTATACTCAGCAGTCTGTGTGTGTATTTAGCAGTCTGTGTGTGTATTCAGCAGTCTGTTTGTGTGTACTCTGCAGTCAGTGTGTGCATGTATTCAGCAGTCTGTGTGTGTATTCAGCAGCCTGTGTGTGTGTATTTAGATATCTGTGTGTGTGTATTCAGCAGTCAGTGTTTGTGTGTGTATTCAGCAGTCTGTGTATATACTCAGCAGTCTGTATGTATACTCAGCATACACACTGACTGCTGAATATACACACACACACAGACTGCTGAATACACATGAATACACACACACACATACACACACACACACATACACACACAGACTGCTGAATACACAGACTGCTGGATAGATAAACACAATCTGCTGAATACACACAGTCTGCTGAATACACAGAGACTGCTGGATACACACACACAGACTGCTGAATACACACGCACTGCTGAATACACACAGACTGCTAAATACACACACAGACTCCAGTAAGGGGTGCAGTGTATGTGTGTGCAGGGTTGGTGTGTGTGAGGGGTGCAGAGTGTGGGGGTGCAGAGTGTGTTAGAGGTGCTGTGTGTAGGGATGTGCAGAGTGTGTGAGGGGTGCTGTGTGTTGAGGGTGCTTTTTGTGTGTGTGAGGGATGCAGAGTGTGTGTGTGAAGGGTACTGTGTGTGTGAAAGTGCAGAGTGTGTGAGGGGTACAGTGTGTTGTGTGTGAGGGGTGATGTGTGTGGGGGTGCTGTGTATGTGAGGGATGCAGAGTGTGTGTGTGAGCGGTGTTGTGTGTGTGGGGGGGTGTTGTGTGTGTGGGGGTGGGTGGGTGGAGGGGTGCTGTGTGTTTGTGAGGAGTGCTGTGTGTGGGGCGAGTGCTGTGTTTGTGTGAGGGGTGCATAAGGTTAAGAGAGCATATGTATATTTATTATTTTTAAAATTAAATCATCTTTATTTGATTTTCCCCATCCTTTAAAAGACAATACAAAACATAGAAATACCAAACATTAAACAGACAAAAAAATTGACTTTATTTGATACATATCTACCTGTGAGGAATAGTGACTGATCTAGTACAAGGCTGTACTTATCTAATCTTTATAAACCGTCTATTTAAAAACTCTAAAGTGCATATTTTACTCAGACTTTACGTAAATGTTAATACGAGATCCTAACATTTTTCTCTTAAAGGACCACTCTAGGCACCCAGACCACTTCAGCTTAATGAAGTGGTCTGGGTGCCAGGTCCAGCTTGGGTTAACCCATTTTTTCATAAACATAGCAGTTTCAGAGAAACTGCTATGTTTATTAATGGGTTAAGCCTTCCCCCATTCCCTCTAGTGGCTGTCTCATTGACAGCCACTAGAGGCGCTTGCGTGCTTCTCACTGTGATTTTCACAGTGAGAGCACGCCAGCGTCCATAGGAAAGCATTATGAATGCTTTCCTATGTGACCGGCTCAATGCGCGCGCAGCTCTTGCCGCGCGTGCGCATTCAGCCGACGGGGAGGAGAGAAGGAGGATCGAAGGAGGAGAGCTCTCTGCCCAGCGCTGGAAAAAGTTAAGTTTTTCCTCCTTTCCCCCTTCCAGAGCTGGGCGGGAGGGGGTCCCTGAGGGTGGGGGCACCCTCAGGGCACTATAGTGCCAGGAAAATGAGTATGTTTTCCTGGCACTATAGTGGTCCTTTAACAGTTTATTCCTGACCGAGGTACTATTTCTCCAGCATATGCCCAATTCCATCTTTAATTGTAACGTCAGTTGTTTTACCCAATGGGTATAGCTGATTTCTAAATGATGTTTCTAGTTTCTTGCTAAGAGAATCTTCAATGTGTGGTTAGATAATATTGGAATGCTGTCATATGAGTTTTATTAATTTTAATCTGATCACAATCATATAAGGTTTTATAAACCTGATCCTATATTTTTTTGATTTTTGAACCACTCCGCCATGTGTATAGATAACTTCCAACTACCTTCATACATCTCCAACACAAATGTGAAACACTAGGATCCATTTTGTTTAATCTTGTTGACACTAAATTCCACCTATTACATACTTCATAAAATGTTTCAATCAGGATTATATTGATCTGATCAGCATATAACACTTTGATAACATTTTTGAAGTTTTTCTTATTTAAAAAATGTGTTTCATAAATATGGAGTTTTCACTTTTCTGACTAGTGATTTCACTCTTAAATAGTTAAATATTTCAGATTCTGGTAAATTATATTCTAGGACTAATGATTCAAATTACAGATTACAGTTTCTAAAAAAACTGCAATGTTTTATCTCTGCACCCAGACCACTTTATTTGAGATGATGTGGCCTGGGTGACTATGGTGGTCCTTTAACTCCTTTGGTACCAACTAATTAAGACAAGTACTGAGGATCTCACTGAATCCTGCTTACCTGTAGAAATATATTTAGTGGATTATAAGGAAGTTGAAAAGAGGGCATGGATTTGAGAGTGCTTGGGGGTGGGTGGTCGTCAAATAATGTCAAAATACTTAGAAATCATTTGGCAAAATCTGTAATTGCAATCCTTGCCTAACTTTTCAGTCTCTTGGAATTGTTCCCTAACCTGATTTTCATAATTAAATATGAAATATGTTTTGGATGTTTAGTAAGGGCGGGAAAATGAATTCAAACATAAAAACTTTAAAAATATTATTTGATTGCACAAAAGTTCCTCCTTCGTAGTGGCCCCAAATCACTTTATTTCAATATTTCAATAGTTAGGAAGTGCGGCTTCAACCAACACCTGTCGTACCCAGGTTCACCTTGACATCACGGTCTGTCATAGAGAATTACTGCATGCAATGCTTCTATATGATAGTTTATTTTTTTTTTACTAAAGTGTGATTTGTTGAGAATTAAAAGAAAATGTAAAATTCCTGAATTGGAAATATTCTCCATGTCGGCTATGTTTTTGGTTTGGTTATCATGGCCTAAGATTGGTAATTCACTTTGATTCCCAACATGTCACACTGTATTGAATAACCCAGACAGTGTTTCATTGTATACATACGTTTCTGACCGCTTTACTTTAGCATGACTCTTAAATGTATTTATTTGGATTTATTAGACAACATTTGATAAATAATTATTACACACCGTCTTACCACTACCACTACCTTATACCATAGTAATTAACGGATTGCAAGCTCTTTGGGATAGAGACAACCTCAGCAATGGTTGCATGTAAAGGAATTAATTTGCTGGTATAGAGGACCTGTATTCCTAATGCTCTGGTGTCACTGTCCCTAGTTATATAGGTCCCCTCCCGCCTGTTTATGCCATAATAATCAATTTTAAAATCTTTTTATTTAGCTTCAGTTTGGTCCAATCCTATGCATGTAAGGACCTGATGTGCATGCGCAGTGAGTGTCGCACATGCATTTAAGCTTTCCCATCGGAAAACATTAATCATATGGGGGCTGCAACATCACACCAGACACATCAAGTGTCTCCAGTGGCTATCAGTGTAATAGCCACTGGAGGTATATTTAACCCTTCAAGTTAAACATTGACATTTATGCAAAATGGCAATACTTTACCTTGGATGGTTAAGAAGACAGGACCACTGCACAAAGGCTACTGCATTAGGGTGTTTGTGGCCTGGGTGACTTTAGTGGTCCTTTATTTTCTGCCATTTGTCAACATGTCACTATCCTAGTAAAGGTGTATTAATTCGATCATAAGTGATTAGATGTGATATGATGAATATTTATTAAAATGAAGATATTATTTAGGAACTCCACCTACAGCAAGTCCAAAATCAAACCACCCAGGAGATCCAGTAAATAAAAACCTATTTTTAGCCTTTTTAAAGATGTGTTAGTGTTCACCTCCCCTGGCTATGACAGATGGTATATCTATTTAAAGACGCAGTCTATCATATTTAGAGAAAATCACTAACCTCATATTAACTATGCAGAAAATGGTCCTCTTTATTAGTTTAACTGCAACTATAAAATGATTTTGTAAATGTCAGTAACTGAATTACCCTATTATTGGCTTTTATATGGCTACCATTCTCTTATATGTTATTGTTCACAAACTGATGTCGTAATTTAATATCCTCATGTTCATCAATTGTAGAGATTGTAACATATTGCAGTATACAGTGTTAAATGACAAGGATGGGTTATGTGATTTGTTTTGGGTTGGTGCCAACTATAGCTTTGAAATGAAGAAATAAAATTCATGAACGTAAAAAGGATATTATGTATTTTTTTTAAAAATTAGAAACAAAATGCCCATTTTACAATTTTCTGATTTATTTATCAAAAGCCCAATTTATGAATATCTTTTTTTTTTTAATGTTTTGTTTAACATTTGCTTTGAAATGTATTTGCACCTGCAATAAATTGCCAAATAAATCTGACTGATTAGCAGCACTGCATTTAATATAATATATGTCTTGACAGTCACTAATAGGATAGATCGAGGTTAATTTACAAAACAAGGATGGAGAAATATTTCAATTGACAGCAATTACTCCAATTAATTTTGTAATTATTTCCGATACAGCTCCATTAAGCATATCACTGTGTGAAACCACGTTCAGTACACCGGAGAGATACAAATCTTCTCAGGTGCTGAAATGTTTCGGCCTACATCCTTAGCCTGATGAGACAAAAATCAAGTCAGACACAAGTTTAGTCAGAGAAAGACAAACTACACAATCTCAGCATGACAAGCAATCTCTTTATTGTGTCCCTTAACTAAAGAGTGGAATCATTTGTTAAGCTGTTTGCTTATGCACAGTGTGATGGTAAGAAAATTAAGCAAGTGATTTTTGTACCAAATATCAAGAAAGGGATGAAGTCAAAATAATGTGAGAAGCTAAAATGGATTCTTGAATATTCTGTGTGGGGCATAAATCGTCAGCTTAACGTGCATGAGTAACATGGTGCCACAAGACCATAACAGCTTAGCTGTTACAATGTATTATTCTGTATAATCATCTCACGGCTATCCTTTGCTCTGGCTGGTCAGCCATCTTTAGGTTCTCTTCAGCTGTGAGCATCATTTATTTGAATACCAACCATGTGTCAGCTCACAGTTCATTTGATAGCAGAAATTGTTTCCTTCCATCTGCGCTCAATTATCTGCATCATTTCTATGACCATAAATTACAGCTTGTGTGGTGGCAGGATAGGTTAAGAAATGCACGGAAAATAAGTAGTTAGCTATTTAAATGTATGTTTAACAAGCACGCAGAAATTTGACGTTGAACACCGAGAATTGTTATTTGGTCCCGGTGATGTTTGCATGATGGCTGCATCAAGTGAAATTACTGGAGTCAACACTTTAAAATAAATATATACATAAACACATAGTTTGGTATTGTTTTAAAAACAGAATTTCAGAGTTTCAATAGTTACATTAACCTGTTAGATTTTTATTATTTAGAGAAAACCTTTTTCTTCTTGTCAAAATGAGATGTTGTTACCCTTTGGACACCACATTGTCAGTGTGATTTTATTATTTTTTTATTTCAGGATACATAGAGGGGATGCACAGGTAGAGGAATTGGTGCATTTTTAATCTAATTAACTACGCAATTGATTTATTTTTGAGCTATCACTCTACTTACTCTACTTACTCCTTGTGCTTAAACCGTATTATGTCTCAACAGGTTCTTATATTTCCTGACTGTCCAACACCTTTCTATATTTTTTCAGTAAATGTCCATGCATTCCAACACAGGGTCGGATGGGATCTAGGACTGGGAAGGCCATGCTCAGAGCATTACTGAACCTCTTTGAGGATGGGCTGAAAGCCAGATTTACGTCACTATGTCTAATTGTACACATGCTACACTGGTTGAGGCCATTTTCTGGTGTCAGTTGATCAAACTCAGAATGGTGGGACAGAACCATGAATGTCAGTTGGGAGCAGTGGTTGCTGGTGACGTTTGATGGTAGTTCGCTTGACACCACTCCTAAAATGTAACTTTGCGTTCTGATTTGTTGGACTTTGCACATTCAACCACATGATCTAAACCACTGACCTAACAAGAGGTCCTTTCTTGTTCAACACCAAAAACCTACTTGGGAAGCAATAACCACTTTAAAGAGGTCTGTCTCCATCCCTTGATGCTGTTACCCAATTCTACCCTAAGAAAAAGGAGTCCAGTACAGTCCCAATCCCAATCCCAATATGGCGATCATTTATTTATAATGTCCGATAAATGCATCATGTTTCTGACACTCAAGGTATTATTGTAAGTTTTGCTATTGACATGTTCACTTATTTATTAATTCTGGATATAATGAGTATAGATGTATTTGATAGAATTTTTTTTTTCTTCATACAAACTTAGTGCCAACTTGACGGAGAACAGTAGACTTTTAAAAGGTCATGCCCTGGCATAATTAGGTGATACAAACTGCTATAAAAAGTCAGATAATGTTTTGAGATGACAAAAAGGTGTGGTTTACACTCTGTGAATAATCTTATTCAGAAAGGTTATTCAGTAGTGCCTGGGCTAATGAATTTTCCATGAGAACAAGGATGTTTGTTCTAATCAGTACTGCAAGAGCTAATTGAATGAAAAAAAAGCCAGATCTCTAAACGTGTTGATAAACTACAAATATTTTGATGACCGCAGGATAATTTGCACAGACATAATTATTTTATAAACAAAAATCATATTGCTATATTAAGAAATGGAAAAAATAATTATATTGTAAAAAAAAATATGGTGCCTATAAAAAAAGGTCCCTATTTTAATACGCAAGTGATTTGGCTTACACATGCTCTTGGATTTTAACCAGACTGGCCGCAGATTAGTAGATGTTTTTATTACTCATTTTATTAACCACATAACGATGAAAAACTGGGTTTTTGCAATTTGATCTTGTTGATGTTAGTATTTGAGCTGGTACTTCAGTTGGTGTTTTAACCAACTAACCTATCACATGAGCTTAACTTTGCTGCTAATTGTTAACAAATTCACCATCGGCCCAGTTGCTCAATCAGGGGTTACTCAACTATATAGTCAGTTTTATTACTTATTATGTTTGAGTAATCAGCCATAGTGATACACTTTTGACTGTTTTTAATTTGCCATTGCAGAAATGCTTTTTGTTTGTATGTAAAACATTTTCTTTTACATGCAGTTCTTTTCTGCATAGTATAGAGACACAAAATTGCGAATGACATTTTGCATACAGTCCACAATATTGATTTGGCAACATTAACAAGTCTTTCCATGAACTGACCTTTATTACATTTTTATAGACAGACCTGTCAACATTTGAACCATTTAGGTCTCTATCAAGCCTATTATTATTATTATTATTATGATATCCGCAGCGCTTTACAATGGGTGGACGAACAGACATGTAGTTGTAACCAGACAAGTTGGACAAACAGTAACGGAGGGGTTGAGGGCCCTGCTCAATGAGATTACATGCTAGAGGGAGTTGGGTAAAATGACACAAAAAAGGTAAGGATAGTACTAGACTAGTGACAGTTGCAGAAGAGGAATTAGTCAGGAGCTATTAACAGTTTAATTGATACGCTTTTATGAAGAAGTGGGTTTTTAATGATTTTTTGAAGGAGTGGAGACTGGGTGAGCATCTAACGGAGGAGGGAAGCGAGTTCCACAGGAACGGTGCAGCCCTCGAGAAATCTTGAAGGCGAGCATCAGAGGTGGGAGTACGGACAGAAGATAGATGTACGTCTTCAGCAGATTGTAAGGGCCTAGACGGGACATATTTGTGTATAAGGGAGGATAGATAGGTGGGAGCAGCATTATGTAGCGATTTGAAAGCAAGAACCAGAATTTTAAATTGAGCTCTATATTTTATAGGAAGCCAATGTAGGCTATGAAGTTGAAACGTTGTCTGGTCAGTCTATAATGCTGGAATAATGTTCTGTCAATTAAAAGATTTCGTAATGTTGCCGAGTTAGTATTGGGGATTCTATGATTACATTTTGGGGACGGTGGTAACTCTATGACCTGACACCTACCTCATATTTTGTTCAATTCAGTTTTGAATGTGAAATGGAACAAAAAACACAATTTAATGTAGAAATAATAAATTTATAAATATAAATAATAAAATACAACACATGATTCATAGAAAACAAACAAAAAACCTCCCAGAATATTAGTTCGTAGATGTATTTGTTGCTTTATATCTTTTCATTCCAGCTTGGGATGTCGAAGACCAAAGTATTGTCGTCCATTGTTGCTGTTTCTTTATAATATCCTGAATTTGTCCTGGTATTTAACATATAGTGTGTATAGATGTTGGACTATTTATTAACCAATTACACCAGGTGTTTATTTACTATTCAATAGACAGGTGCATTACCTTCTCTGGATGTTGCAGTATCTTCCTAAAAAGACTTAATGGACCACTATAGGCACCCAGACCACTTCAGCTTAATGAAGTGGCCTGGGTGCCTGGTCCAGCTAATGTTAACCCTTTTTTCTATAAACATAGCAGCTTCAAAGAAACTGCTATGTTTATATTAGGGTTAATCCTCTCATTGACAGCAGCTAGAGGCGCTTCCGCGTTTCTCACTGTGATTGTGAATGCTTTCCTATGGACTGGCTGAATGCGCGTGCGGCTCCTGCCGCGCATGCGCATTCAGCCGAAGAGGGGGAGGAGGCGGAGAGGAGAAGGAGAGCTCCCCGCCCGGCGCTGGAGAAAGAGGTAAGTTTAACCCCTTCCTCCCCCCTCAGTGCCACGGGAGTGGGGCACCCTCAGGGCACTACAGTGCCAGGAAAATGTTTTCCTGGCACTATAATGGTCCTTTAATGATCCGACTGCTTGTTTTTTTTAAATGCAAATCTGTATCTCACTATATTTTGTGTTACCCACTTGTTTATGGTGGGAAGTCTAGTGACAATTGCACTATTCACATTTCATAAATGTGAGCGTCATTGAATCTTCATCTCTGCTAGGTTTAATTTGTAGTCTTCCTTACAACTGTGGGTGCTTCAATATGTTGGTGAACGTCTTGCGGTTATTCTTATCCCAACTGTGGCAAGTATTAGCATCATGTAACCTTCGGCCTAGCATGGAGTAACTGTGTTGAGATACACATTTTGAATGGGAAACATTCATTAGGTTTGAGGTATTAGTATTGACCATTGTATCTTCACCCTAGTTCCCGAGTCACGCTTCGGATTCAATTAGTTCCCTCACCACTGTGATGCTGAGCTCCACCACTACTGGGGGCAACTAATTCTGGATTCAGGAACCAGCCTTTACCCATTATGCAGACTCAGTACTGTAACGGATGTGACCTGCTTACAACATATTAGCTCCAATGTATGGAGACATAACTGGTATAAAGGGTTAATTCATCTTAACGACTCTACTAAACAAGACTCCACTGTAACTGCTGGAATAAAGAGTCACTGCTTCTCAAGAGCTTGCAGAAAACTCCTGATTCATTCAGAGCTGTGAACTGAACACAACATTTATCTCAATTAGACTGCAAATCGTCTATATAAGAGAAAAACAGTGAGGCAACATTCAAATTAATATGCACTGTCAAATCCAGTTACAGTTTGTTCTATTTGTACCCTATAATAGATTACATGCGAATCGCACTTTCCGTTTCTCTAGATAGCTCTGGAAGCTTTGTACACATTTGCAGTTTCACGAGACAATATCTCATATCATTTGAAGAGAGAAACTTACATCATTATAACCAACCAATGGGAGTTATGCAGGCTAACTTGTTGACTTGGTAAAGTGGCAATCATGTGAGATTGAAAGGACTCCGATATCCACAAATAGTGTGACTTATATAGTTGTACTGTGCCAGGGTATATCAGAAATCACTGTTGGGGTTATGGTGTTTGGAGTGTACCTTTAAAAGCACACCACTACAGCTCATTGTTGTTAGGAGTCCATGGGTGACATCCCCCAGTTTTAATTTTGGATCAGTTTCACCAAACAGTTGGGCTCTCCCTGGCACCCATAGCCCACTCCCATAGCAGCTTGAAAAATACAATTCTGCATTATCAGGTATGGAACGAGCTAACATTAAAAATAAACATTTTTTAGTATTAATGGAAGAATGTCAATCTTTTATAATAGTCCTTTAAGAGATCCCTCTCTACATACCTCAAAACAGAATGCACGTGTCCTGGTTGATTATGTATTTCCTACCTGTTCTATGTAAATTTTTTATATATTGTGTGTTAATATTGTTTTTGTATTTTATTGTACCTTAATGTAACAATGCAATGATTTGTGGACCCAGGACATACTTGAAAACGAGAGAAATCTCAATGTATCTTTCCTGGTAAAATATTTTATAATTAAATAAATAAAATAAAAAAATATAAAATCTTCATTTGAAAGTGCCTTAGTGGGTACTACAATGACATACATTACAGCTTTGTTTATGGCAAATTGTAAACTTTGCTGTTTCTCTGAAACGGCAATGCTTCATTTGACCAGACACGAAGGATGAGTTTAGATTGTCCCATTTAAGCTAAACTGGTTTCTAATTAATATTTAAATTAAATATGTAACATTTGCTCGATTCTCTAATGCATGAACCAAAATCTAGGTTAGGAGGCTATTCACAGATAATCATGAAATGTATCTAATATCACAAAGCATGTGTTTGAATGGTAGTGACGAACTCATGGTAGACAGAATTTATTTCCATGCTGCTTAGAGGGACTGATGCTTTAAGTGAAATGGGAGTTGATCTATTGTTTACTGCTAATAGTCTTGGGTTACAATAATAAGAAATGATACCTATTCATTCAGCCTAAACCCAGCAGGCTAATACCAATTGCTGCACGCTACTGTTTCATGACTGATAAAAGATAGGCTTTGTCGCAACATGTATGATTTACTGAGTTATCTTTGCTACTTTAGTTAATTGATATTTTTGTATCACACACTTTGTATGGTTCTGATAAAGCCAGAATAAAAAAACTGTAATCTTCTACAACGGTATAGTTTCGTTCAGAATGCTGACGGTAAAGGGATTTTTTATTGTGTTTTGTTAGCTAAAGGTCACATACTGCAGCTTGCACTAAATATTTGTGGAATTTTATAATTTTGAGGATGACGCATTGTAAGCACTATTCTAAGGTGTGACACTGTATACCAGTCAAAGGTGTGTATAGGTGTGATATGTGCCTACGGGTTATTACGTTTTTAAAAAAAAATATTTCAGCAAGGGGTTGATTATAAAAATTCTTTATGTGAAAGCATTGGTTATTTACTAAAAGTGGTGAACCCGAGTTAATTCAAAGTGAATTTTAGCCTTAAGGACAAATTAGACGAGCAATGCCTCTAGATGGGCTATTTTGTCTTTGAATTTGAAATTGAATTTGTATTCTCTTGGAACTCTCACTTTCAAGAATAACCCTGAATAATCCTGTCTCCTACATTGAATAGTGAGAATCAATGCGGGATTATTCACATAAGTGAGAATTGGCAGAAGCACAAATTATATAAAGAATTATAGAAATTCACTTTCAATTGATAGAATTGAAAGTGAATTTCAAATTTAAAGGGACACTCATCAGGCACAAAGCACTTCAATTTTGATGACATGCTTTATGTGCGAAGTCCTAGTTTGCAAAAAGTGCAGATTTCGCTAGAAATTGGCACTTTTATAAATTAACCTAGTCAATGAGACAACCGGTCCTGTTACTTCCTGGTTTGGTTAGCTAGGTGGAACTAACTCAAGAGGGAGCAATTGCCCAGAGCACCTGCCTTGCAAAGAGTTCTCATTGAGATGCATTGGGAAGTTTGTCATTGGACAGATAAAGAATGTCTGGGCGGGGTTAGAAGGGGAGATTGTGCAAAGGCTGCAGACAAGAAATGTGTTCTTGGCGATTGCGTGTGTAGCGGAGAGCTAGTATTTCATAGCCTATCTCCACTTGTAGATCAAGTTATTATAAATCCATAGGGCAAAGTCTCCAGCAGGCAAAACAATACAGCAGTATCCCAACAGCACTCCCAATAACTGGACGACACACAGTATCAGGAGCAGAACTAAAGATTTATTCACAGCAGCTCCTTATAAAGGATTCTCCCATGCAAGGGAGGGATTTACAGTAATTACAACAGTAACCAATGATACCGAGGTTCCCTCCCCTACTTTCCCTCCCCTCAGAGTGACACTTAATCCTCTTAATCCTGGCACCTTTTCCCCTGTTTCTTGGATGTACCCTAAAACCATGGGGTACCAGGACTTAAGTGGCATCCCCTGGTAGCCCTGGTCTGGGTGACCAACATACTCAAAATTCACCCAGATCAGACCAGGGGTTCGGGAGTTACAGGCATTAAATGATTTGACTGACCGCACACGAACATGTAGCCAAAAGGAGTTCCATGCATTCTGGCCCTGCGGTCGGTCTTCGTTCGGGAGATGAATTAGGCATAAATCATTGACATCCATAGCAAATACTGGGTTCGCATGAACCCCCTTGTTCGGTAGATTGAACTCCCCGAACGGGGAGCCGAATGGCCCCTCCGTTCAGTAGTTCTGGAGCTCTGGAGGTCTCAGCGGTGTTCGTGCAATTGAGTGTCCGATTTGAGTTCCAGACACTCGACGACCAAACACCGCTGAGAGTTCGTGCGCAAGATGGCTGCCGCCATGTGTTCGTCTACCGAATGGCGGCCACCCAGATACATCAATAAGACCTCAATTAGCTGCGGTTACAAAGGGAATAAAGGTTTAACGAGGGACACACTTCAGCTCTAAGGTGGTCTATGTATTCGATAGTTTCCATTCGTATAACTATGAAGGAAACTACCGAACTAACATACGAACTTAGATGCAATTTTCACTATACATTCAGTTAAACAGGCGAACAGTCTTTTAAAACATAATTCTGGTGGATAGGCACAGGCTATCCGCTACAGCGTGTTTCGGTTTGGTTTGTGAATTGGGTACATTTTGGCTCAGAGTTTGGGAATTGATCAGATCACCCGATTGGTCCAAATTCAGACTAATTGCAGTGTGGAACGAGAACCAATCTCCAAATCTATTAATTATCATGCTTGTGCAAGAACAGTTAGCATCCATGTAAAGTCATCTGCCCTTTTACCTATGGTGGCTTTCTGAATGCTGACAAGGTTTGACTGCTAAAGGTTAGGTTACTTCTTGTGATACTGATGTCTCCAGCGATTTTCTTCAAACTCCAAGATTTATTGTGAAAATGTAATGCTGTTTGAGCTTATTTTTCATAGTGTCTCAAACTGTCTGTTGATTAATCACCTTCACATAAGAACATGGGATTTAGACTTCCTTGCTCTGGAACCTTTTTTCTCACGGCTTTAAAACTAAGTGACAAAAGGCCATGTTTGATGTTCAGTTTCCAGCATAATTTAGTTAGAAATGCTTACAATATTGTAAAGAAGAAAGTAATATACAGAACCTGTAAATCCCGACATTTGCAAAAAGCTTTAGACAACAATTTCTTTCTAAAAGTCAATGCGGTTTATTCAATAGATTCAATTCCAGTTTCTGAGAAACCACGCAGCTTTTTTGGTGGGCTCAAATAAACAGCTCAGATTGCTGTGATAGTGAAGAGGTCTGCCCAATCATGAGGCCGTCATCTCTTGTCCAGACCCAGACTGGCCATCGGGCAAACCACAGGATCTCCTCTGCCAGCCCCTGCAGGGCCAGCGCTATCCGAGCGCCGGCCCTGCTGTGTGCCATCATGAGCAGGTGGGGAGATCAAAGATCTCCCTCACCGTCCAAGAGGCACTTTATTGGGCAGCCAGGAGGTAGTAGAGAGAAGACCCAGGAGCTCTATCTAGCAGCTCCACCAGGTCCTTCTTTCGAGGTCAGAGTGTTGCAGCGGTTAGGCAACGCTCCGGAATCTCGCGAGGGTAAACTCACCACCAGACAACCAGGGCTTCTCCAACGGACCACCAGGGATGCAATCTTACCCCTCCTTGGGCAAAGGTAAGAAGGGAGGGGGGAATAAAACTAAAAGAGGATTTATTTAAAATGAACATGGCTACTTATGTTCATTTTAAATACACGGTTTATTTATAAAAAAAATAAATAATAATAATAAATATATTTGCCTATATCTGCACCCTCACATACACACACTGCATCTCTCTCACACACACACACACACACACACACACACACACACACACACACACACACACACACACACTTCACCACAGACACACACAATACACCCTTCACAAACACAGCATACCCCCTCTCTCTCTCTCTCTCTCTCTCTCTCTCACACACACACACACTGCACAACACAACACACAAATACAGTGCATCCTTCACACACACTACATCCCTCACACAGTTCACACAACACACACACGCACACACACACTGCACCACACACAAACACAGTGCATCCTTCACACACACTGCACTTCATATTTGTGGAATTTTTAAATTTAGTGGATGACGCATTGTAAGCACTATTCTAAGGTGTGACACTGTATACCAGTCAAAGGTGTGTATAGCTCTAATATGTCCCTACGGGTTATTCCGTTTAAAAAAAATATTTCAGCAAGAGGTTGATTATAAAAATTCTTTATGTGAAAGCATTGGTTATTTACTAAAAGTGGTGTACCCGAGTTAATTCAAAGTGAATTTTAGCCTTAAGGCCAAATTAGATGAGCAATGCCTCTAGATGGGCTATTTTGTCTTTGAATTTGAAATTGACTTTGTATTCTCTTGGAACTCTCACTTTCATGAATAACCCTGAATAATCCTGTCTCCTACATTGAATAATGAGAATCAATGTGGGATTATTCACATAAATGAGAATTGTCAGAAGCACAAATTATATAAAGAATTATAGAAATTCACTTTCAATTTATAGAATTTAAAGTGAATTTCAAATTTAAAGGCACACTGATCAGGCACAAAGCACTTCAGTTTTGATGACATGCTTTATGTGCGAAGTCCTAGTTTGCAAAAAGTGCAGATTTTGCTAGAAATTGGCACTTTTATAAATTAACGTTGTCAATGAGTCAACCGGTCCTGTGACTTCCTGGTTTGGTTAACTCGGTGGAACTAACTCAAGAGTAGAGATGTCGCGAACCGTTCGCGAACTTCCCACGAACGGCTCACTGCAGTTCGCCACGAACCGTTTGCGACGAGCTCCGGTCAGCTGTCACATCCCGGCCAATCTCCAGCAGACCCTTCCTCCCAGACCCTTCCAGGCAGCTTCAACATGGATGCTGTCCAGGAGGTGAGAGGGTCTGGGAGGGAGGGTCTGCTGGAGATTGGCCGGGATGTGTCAGCTGACCGGAGCTTGGCGCGAACGGTTCGTGGCGAGCCATTCGCGGGAAGTTCGCGAACGGTTCGCGACATCTCTACTCAAGAGGGAGCAATTGCCCAGAGCACCTGCCTTGCAAAGAGTTCTCAGTGAGCTGCATTGGGAAGTCTGTGATTGGACAGATAAAGAATGTCTGGGCGGGGTTAAAGGGGAAAAGACGTGTCCTTGGCGATTGCGTGTTTCGGTTGGTTTGTGATTTGGGTACATTTTGGCTCAGAGTTTGGGAATTGATCAGATCATCTGAACCCTTTTGTTTGTTTTCTTAGATGCTGATTTTATTTACTCTGTGCGGTAACTGCCCTTTTTGCTATTGCTGTTGAAATTCTTACTCCAGAACCTGATTGATCGAGACTTTGAGTGAGAGATGGACGTATACTGATAATATATATTATTTTTAGTAAGCTGTCATTTTCATCATAGAAACATCTTAAAAATGCTTTTGAATACTTTTTCATGTTAAGTAAACACAAATAAGCTTGTCAGCAACTTGTATCTGTTTCTCAGTCGTTGAAAACAGGTACAAACTTTACAGTAATATTTAATAAATATTTTCTGCTGCTACGGCAACAAAACCTTTCAAAATGGGTGCATGAACACACATATCATATTTTTTTAACATATTGTCCGATGTAGTATTTTTATTTTCTGAGCTAATGGCCCAGTGCGGCAGTACATTAGCAGACTCTGGATTCACTAATGGTAGACGTGTGGACTATTAACTACTAAGTGATCACATACACAAAATGTGTGAATATCAATATGGATATATTTAAACCATGCAAATGTATATAATTATCTAATGGGGTAAAAAATCCCGAGACTCTCGTTCCTTCTCAACAACAAATGGTATATATAATAGAGGAAAAACCAACAGGACAGAAAAAACGTGGCTGTTCCGGGTGACTTTTCTACTTTTTGAATATGTTGGGACATTCTTGGTGAATTTTATCACTCTTGGGTGTGCTGTTTTGCCTTTTTTATGTGTAAGTTAATAAATTATCGTTGCAATACTTTTTACTGCATATAAATTTAACTGCTGTTTCCTGTTTCACAAAATGGTGCCCTTAAACAATGGTCTATTGAAAGGTAGAAATTTAGTAACATCCATCTGAATGGAAGATTTGGAATTACATTAAAGGTGCTTTTTGGCTTTTAATTTGTGAGTGGCTCATAATAGTTTTAACACTAAGTTCCGCACTATATTTTTAAAAACTGGTCTTAAAATGTTTTTATCCCTTTTGGCATATACCACTTAACTATAGCCTTAAGATATTAGTTGCCAAACCCTCCCCTCCCTACAACACAAAAGCTAATGGTACTTAGTTATTGGGGTCCTCAGTGCCACTATATTACCAGAGGGGCGCTGAAAATGGTCTCCTCCTCAAAAGAAAAAAAACACATAAATACGCAGGATACTAGTGACAGAGGAGAGCTTGATGTAGCTAAAAGAAATCACACTTTCAAAAATTATGCATTAGTGAAAGGTTTGTGAATAAATAATTATATCTAGGTTAGGTTTGGACATAAAAACAGTGGTGTTGAGAATCCAATTGTTCTGATAAGTATAGTCAGTCCCTGTATTCATTTCATGCAAACACTTTTAGAGAAAAGGTAGTGTTTACATTACAGCCTATGGACACCTCCAGTGATCACTCCACAAATGGCTACTACAGGTGCTTCTTGGGGCAGTGCTGCACAGTGTGACTGACATTCAGTGTCTCCACCCTCTGCATGGAGATACTGAAGATTCCTCAGAGCGATGGAATGTCACTGGAATTCCATGCCATCTAAAGATATACTGAGTCGAAGTAAGGACCACTTATTATTGTCTCATTACTTTACCAATGCTTGATGATCTTGGCAAAGAGGAGTTAACTTTGTCAATCTAGTCAATTTCTCGAGCTTTAACCAGTGACGGCTGTAGGGGAAAAAAATTGTCTCTAAGGAGGATCCCACTGGATCTTCCATAGACCTCAGTGCTGTACTCAGGAGTTCAGTGCTGACATCAACTCCTGGTAGCTGAAACGTCAAGAGCTGGAGAGGATGTATTGGATCAAGATGGCAAAATAAGATTCCACTTTTTGTTTGTTGCCAACTCACCATACGTCGCTGTTTAGTGGTTAAACCATATTTATTCTGGCCAATTTACATAAATAAGTTGTACTGTAATAAAAACAGCGTTTTGCTTACTTACCACAGCAACCTTCTTCTTTATAAGAGATTTACAAAATAAGAGCGGGTTGCAAAGATTATTCAATGATCTTCTTTGATGTATTTATTGAGTCTATGAGCAATATTCATTTATCAGTTAAAATAACATAGAGATAAATGTCTCCTTCTGTATAAAACTAGCAAGAGTAGTAGTTAAGTTTTTTTTTCCACTAAACTCCGAAATGCAGCAAATTAAAATCTGAATAGCAAACTGTTTGCAAAAAGAGCCAAACTGTGACATTCACATTTCGATTCTCTTCATTCCAGAGCTTAGGGAATATATCTCTGAGACTTCCAATACTTTGAGGCAAAATGCAAATATTTACAGACACATTCTAAGGCTTCTTTTTACCAACATAAAGAAATGTACGTTTAACGACTTCGACCAACCAATTTTTTAAATGAAAGAAAAACCAGTTTTTACTTTTGAGAGCGATGGATACAGGGCATATTCACTAAGCCTTGAAATGTAGCTCTACTAAAACCAGCTGTTAGATTGTATACTCTGTGTATCCTGAGCTTTTAATTGCCTATAAATAATACATTAGAATTTTTAGAACTCCCAACCAATCCTGGACATGCTGGAAAAAGAAATTAGGAAACTGGGACAGTAAAGTCTCTTGGTAAGCAGCCAGTCGATACACTCCGTTCTGTCTCTTTACGTTTTGTAAATATTTATACTGGCGATTACTTCCTGTGTTAGTTCTGACTGCCAGGAAGTGTCCTTACTGCCAATAGAAATTCCTGGTGATTGGGATTATTGTAATTGGCTCCTGGTCTTGCAGCCACACATTCGCTCTCTGACTTTCTACCTTAACTAAACTATGTGAGCCTGACTGTGTTTAGAAATCATTTCTGGAATACTGAATAAGGGAAATCTCATCCCCCCAAAAAGAATCATTCAGCTCTAGTTTAAAGCAAGTTATTGTTTGACCATTAAAATCGAAACATTTTTTAGACATTTCAAAACTGATGTTTCTGAATGGAGACACTGTATAGTTTGTAGTTTTTTTGGAATCGTGTTTATACATCAAACTTCTCACTATTATTTGCCCATTTTATCTACATTTTATAGATTTACTAACTGGATGTAAAATGGATTTTACTGAGATTTTTACCATTTGATATACACAACAAAAACCTGATGAAATAAAGGGGCTAAATATAATATTTTTGCTTTTATATATATATATACACACACACACACACACACACACACACACACACACACACACACACACACACACTCTCTCTCTCTCTCTCTCTCTCTCTCTCTCTCTCTCTCTCTCTGTCTCTCTCTCTCTAATCAGATATCTTGATTGCTTGGTTGTATTCACCCTCTTGTTATGGAACCCCTAATGAAACTCTGGGACATTAAGAAGTCCTCCCGTATGAGGTGTCAGATGATAAATAAATAAATACACCTGTTTCTGGAAGACCTCAGAGTTCGTTAGAGAGAATCTAAAGAAACAGCATCACCAAGATCAAGAAGTTATAAAACCAAACCAGAAATAACATTCTAGAGAAACACCAATCAGTGTTGGGTTCTAAAAAAATATATATATTCCAAACTTCAAACATCCCCAGACAATATCCACTTTATTATGGAAAATAAGAAAAAAAAGCTTTCTGTAGAAAGCCATTCAAAATGAAAGAAGTAAGGATATGAATAAACATTTAAATATTTGGATGGGAAGAGGAGAAAGTATAGCTTGACTGCCCCAGAGACAATTACATTCTTTGTTGTTCTTGAATATATGCAGTTCAACAAATTTTATTGGTCACTCTGGTGTTAACTCCACCAAAAAAACAACAATGGTCTAAATCAGGTCCCAAATCTTGCATTTTCTATAAACACTAGACAGGCTGAAGTGTATAGATGTGTATTTTTCTGTAACGGTTTCCCTTCGGTCTCAAAGCAACGATGGTGGATTAATTTCAGCAACAGGTACGTTTTAGGCTCAAAGAGATTAGTTCCTGGGATTTTAAATAGGAGGAAGGAAAATATATAATTAAACAGAACTGTTAGAAAGCAAGACTTGTAGGATGTAAAGGAAAACAACATTCTGGTAATTAAAGGGACACTACAACTCAAGCAGTGCCCAGTTTGTTAATAAAACAACAACTATATCATTCTCTTAAAAACTGCAACTGTGTTTAACTTCCTTTTTGACTTTATACCAGCAGACCTGCTATATAATATTTCTATTGTTTACCTTTACTATATGAATACTGCATTGAGGGACATTCTAGGCAACGTAATCATTCCATGTCACAGTAGTGGTTATGGTGCCTAGAGTCCCCTGCTGCCATCCTTCTATTCAAAGTAAAGCCATTTTTAAATAGTTTAATTGCTGAACAAGAGCCATCAGTAGGTCGTAAACCAGCCCCTTAGTGATACATGCCCTAATGCTTTAGCACTAGCCTGAACAGTGAAGGGTGGCAATTATTGGATGGTTGAAAGCATCAGCTGACCACAAACAGCCTATCACAGCTGCCTGTTGCTGGTATGATTAGGTATGGCTATAATCTTTGCCATTGAATGGAATGATGGTGCTAGAGGGACTCTAGGCACTATAACCACTTCAATGAAATGAGAACATGTTTTGCAGCCCATTTGCTTGTCTGGATAGTATATTGAACTTTTGCCAAAAGTATTAGAGTATAATATATTGTTTTCAACCATTTTACCAATTGAAGTGTTGCCAGAAAAAGAATGTCAATAGTTTGAGCAGGGTCCTCTTAAACCTATCGTTCCTGGATGTTTTCTTGTAATTGTCCTATTTATAGTTAAATCCCCCCTCTCGTAATATTGTAAAGCGCTACTAAATCTGCTGGCGCTATATAAATGGCAATAATAATAATAATAATAATAGCCTGTAGGTAGGTGAATTACATTTAATAAGTAACTGGGTCTCATCTACGATCTGGGTGGGTGTCGTGATCTGGGTGGGTGTTATAATCTAGGTGGGTGATATGATCTAGGTGGGTATTATGATTTAGGTGGGTGTTATAATCTAGGTGGGTGTTGTGATTTAGGTGGGTGATATGATTTAAAAGTGGGTGCCTTTAGAATGCAATATGTAGTTTAGTTGGCAGATGTACTACATGCAAGATGTGGCAACATAAATTGTAAACCCAGCAATTCATAGAAATAAAACCAGTAAGTGGAATTCTCTAACTGAAATGAGGCAAAAAATAACAATTTAAAGTGTGTCTGTGCAGGTTTTTAACTTTTTGATCTATTTGAGATATCATCTAAATAATCCCCATCTCTAGTGCTGTTTAGAATGACACTCAAGGCAAATACTAATTACTATTGGTAACAGCTGGGTCTAATATTACCATAGTTCTTATTTCAGTGTCCTGCTAAACCCTCTAACCCAATCAAGAGAAACAGAAAGTTCAAGTACCAAATTAACCCCTTAAGGACCAAACTTCTGGAATAAAAGGGAATCATGACATGTCACACATGTCATATGTCCTTAAGGGGTTAATGGCTTTCTATGCTGGTAAAAGTGCTATATATACACATCATGCAAACATATACATGTGGCTTTACATTACATTCACCACTTAGCTGACAGATATATTTTGTGGACAAGTTGGGAAAATACGTATTAAATACTATATATGTAAAAGATTGTGATATACTCTATTTAAATTAATAGTGTTTTGACTGTCCTGTGTCAGAGCGAGTTAGCACGATGTAATAAGTGTTGATGTTATTAAGTTTGTCAATGAGTGTTTGCTCAAGTGGTTAAAAGTGTTGACATTCAATGACAACCAACCCGTGCATTAGTTTGCACTCATCTCCTAGCATGTATCTTAAAGAGTCCTTTTACTTTGGCCTCGCTGGTTATTATGATAATATTAATGTCTCTTTAACAACTGGCCGAAACTGGTGTGTTAGCTAAACTTGACACACTTTTTGAGAAATGTATTCTTGTTGAACCGAAACAGAACGTGACATCATAGACCCATATTTCTTGTATACAACGGACATTCCAAGACTTCAGCGACCACTTAAGTATTTCTTCAGAGCTCTACAGTGTCTCCTCGTGATTTCTTTACAGACGTCTGTATAAATGTTCAAATGTTCCCTTTTATGACCATATAATGGGCACATTTCAGAAATAGTTATAGGAAAATTATCCCCGCTAGCCCTCCTACTTTCTTGCAATGTACATATCAGCCAAGAAACCCCCCCCCCCAAAAAAAAACTAAAGACATGACCATTCCGTCAATATAATAAGCAGAATAAAATATCTCCTAAGCTGTGGACTCTCTTGTAACGTTGAGCTGTCAATCATCATTCTTCATCTCTGCCAATTGTTCTCTCCTGGGTTTTATATTAAGTCTAACTGAGCCTTTGCATCCTTTACAGCTTTAGAAGTGTTTATGGTGCTTCATCAATGACAAATAATAAAAAAAAGTCAGTTTCGCTTCCAAAAATGTAGCAGCAGCAGCTCGCTGTGAATGATAAGTGAATGGCCATGTCAAGCTAAATTATTAACACCAGCTACGGCTGTGATCCTAAACTCTTCTATTTACCCAGCAAGTCTTCTGATCTTATTCTACTCGTTCAATACCCCTAGGTTTTTTGTGATGATCTCTTCTAAATATGATCTTCGGTGGCAGGTCAGATCCAATGGAAAATGTGCTTTTTTTCTGAATGCTCAAGCAGTCATTGATCTGTGACTACTAAATATAGTAACTCATTTAAAACTGATTTCTACACGAACACAACACTGTTAAATTTCCCAAGATTAGTCAAACCGCTAATGCTTTATCCCAATTAATCCCTTCACTGCTGCTGATGCAGCAACCAATGGCAAAGAGATTAAAGTTTTCAACATGTTGTAATCTTTGATATTTGATCCTTTACTGGAGTCCAGTTTCCTTGTCATAAGGCAGAATTTACAATCCTCGTAAAATGGTATTTTGCTTCTTTCCTGAATATATATGGCTCTCCAGTAAACACAGGATACTGCTCAATGGAAATAAAAGCAGGGTATTCGCAAAGGAATCGGAATTAACCCCTTCACAACCAGCTATGTTCCAAAAAATACAAGCAAAATCATTCATGTACCAGGTTTATTTTGAATCATGAAACATGATTTACAATATTATTTGAAATATGGAATGTACACTAAGCACACAAGATAATGCAAAAAAAAATGTTGCATAAAAGTTGCTGTCCAGAGTAAAATAACATATAATAAAGTGAACATATCACTGTTGTTCAGCCTATTTTGCATTAAAGGAGCACTATAGTCACCTAAATTACTTTAGCTAAATAAAGCAGTTTGAGTGTATAGATCATTCCCCTGTAATTTCACTGCTCAATTCACTGTCATTTAGGAGTCAAATCATTTTGTTTCTGTTTATGCAGCCCTAGCCACACCTCCCCTGGCTATGATTGACAGAGCCTGCATGAAAAAAAAACTGGTTTCACTTTCAAACAGATGTAATTTACCTTAAATAATTGTATCTCAATCTCTAAATTGAACTTTAATCACATATAGGAGGCTCTTGCAGGGTCTAGCAAGCTATTAACATAGCAGGGGATAAGAAAATCTTAATTAAACAGAACTTGCAATAAAGAAAGCCTAAATAGGGCTCTCTTTACAGGAAGTGTTTATGGAAGGCTGTGCAAGTCACATGCAGGGAGGTGTGACTAGGGTTCATAAACAAAGGGATTTAACTCCTAAATGGCAGAGGATTGAGCAGTGAGGCTGCAGGGGCATGTTCTATACACCAAAACTGCTTCATTAAGCTTAAGTTGTTCACGTGACTATAGTGTCCCTTTAAAGACCCTAGTGTAGGAAAATGCCCTACTCACTAAATTCCCATCTCCCTAATTGCCCTACTCCCTAAATATTCTACTCCCTAAATTCCTTACTCCCTAAATTCCCATCTCCTTAAATGCCCTACTCCCTAGATGATCTACCCCCTAAATGCCCTACTCCCTAAATTACCTGCTCCCTAAATGCCCTACTCCCTAAATGCCCTACTCCGTCAATTACCTGCTCCCTAAATGCCCTACTCCCTAAATGACCTACTCCCCAAATGCCCTACTCCCTAGATGGCCTACTCTCTAAATGCCTTACTACGGTGACGGTTTAACAATGTGATACATGATGGATGTGTTGTATGCAGAAAGAATGAGAATTTGTAAAAAAATTAAAATACAAAAATAAACAAACTTAAAAGTCATTTCAAATGTAAGGTCAAAAAAGCTAAACGTGAAAGATTCTCGAAGTCAGCCATGCTCTGAGTTCGGCTACCCTGGCCTTAAATTTGTAATTTACTTTGTATTCATTTTGAATCCTTACCTTAGTGAATAATCCTGTCTGTATTTGTTCAGACCTCCGATGTCTTTAGTGTGAACATTCTAAT
This sequence comes from Pelobates cultripes, assembly GCA_933207985.1. Classification (NCBI taxonomy): domain Eukaryota; kingdom Metazoa; phylum Chordata; class Amphibia; order Anura; family Pelobatidae; genus Pelobates; species Pelobates cultripes. The sequence continues at coordinate 114,239,034 of OW240923.1, forward strand.
CTCCTAGTGCACCAGTCAAGAGCATCCTTCTTGTTACCAAGCAACCATTCTTACCTCTTCTTTGAATGCTGTTTTTTTTGTCACTGATTGAAACTCACATTGCTTCAAAGATTTTTTCCTTCTACAAACTATGTGCAAATCTCTCAGAATTCGTAGTCTTTGAGGCTGTCGGTTTTTCAGAATGATAGACAAACTGCACACTAGACTTTGTTTTCAAACAAATTGTGAATTGTCCAAAATACGGGCGAACTCCCAAATGCTGTATGGGTGAATGACAACACCAACAAAAATGGACAATGCATGAAACTATTTAATTTGCTTTGTGATTTGGAATTCCATCCGGGGCACCAGAAACAAAATGATTGATTGAGAAAGAGATGATTGATGTCATGGGGAAAGCCACTGAATGTTGATTTTATTCACAAATCAAATAAAAAGTGACCAACAGAGGGACAACAGGAGAAGTAACAAAATCTATATTTATTGATTACATATTTAATAAGTATATCATATATAAATATATCAATATAGATTTTTGCTACTCCTTACCCACTATTAGTTACTTTTTCTCACATCAGTGAACCAAATGCACCTATCCATTTACTGGCAAATATATATTACATAGTTACATACCGTATTTTTCGCTCCATAAGACGCACCTCATCATAAGACGCACCTAGTTTTTAGAGGAGGAAACCCAGAAAAAAAATATTCTGAACAAACTGTTCCATAGTGTTTCTTACCATGGGACAGTTTGTTCAGAATATTTTTTTTTCTCCCCTGTCCCATAATGATCTTTAACCCCCCTTTCCTCTGTCCCATAGTGATTGTTAACCCCTCCTACCCTGTCCCATAGTGATTGTTAACCCCTCCTACCCTGTCCCATAGTGATTGTTAACCCCTCCTACCCTGTCCCATAGTGTTCTTTAACCCCTCCTCCCCTTGTCCATTAGTGTTCTGATCCCATAGTGTCCCCCCCTCCCATTGTCCCATAGTGCACTTTCCCTCCCATAGTGTCCCCCCCTGCCCTTGTCCCATAGTGTCTCCCCCTCCCCTTGTCCCATAGTGTCCCCCCTCCCCTTGTCCCATAGTGTCCCCCCCTCCCCTTGTCCCATAGTGTCTCCCCTCCCTTTCTCCCATAGTGTCCCCCTCCCCATGTCCCATAGTGTCTCCCCCCTCCCCTTGTCCCATAGTGTCTCCTCCCCTCCCCTTGTCCCATAGTGTCTCCTCCCCTCCCTTTCTCCCATAGTGTCCCCTCCCCTTGTCCCATAGTGTCTCCCCCCCTCCCCTTGTCCCATAGTGTCTCCCCCTCCCCTTGTCCCATAATTACTTACCTGTCTTGGAGCGTGGGCCGGCTTCACAGCGCGCTCCGCGGTCCAGGAACTTCTATTTCAGGTTCCGGTTTCCGGCGGGACTGAAAGGAAGTGTGCACACTGAGTGTGCACTTCCTTTCAGTCCCGCCGGAAACCGGAACCTGAAATAGAAGTTCCTGGACCGCGGAGCGCGCTGTGAAGCCGGCCCACGCTCCAAGACAGGTAAGTAATTCTTCACATTCGCTCCATAAGACGCACAGACATTTCCCCTCACTTTTGAGGGGAAAAAAAGTGCGTCTTATGGAGCGAAAAATACGGTAGTTTCGTAGGCTGAAAAGAGACTTGTGTCTTTCATGTTTAGCCTTCCTCACATTTGTTTTTTGCTGTTGATCCAAAAGAAGGCGAAAAAACCCAGTTTGAAGCACTTCCAATTCTGCAGCAAACTAGGAAAAAAATCCTTCTTGACCCTTGAATGGCAGTCAGATTTATCCTTGGATCAAGCAGTTATTACCCTACATTGAAAAATTATATCCTTGAATATTCTGTTTTAGCAAGTATGCATCCAGTAGCTGTTTGAACATCTGTTTGGACTCTGATAAAACCATTTCTTCAGGCAGAGAAGTCCATATCCTTATTCTTCTTACGGTAAAAAAAACCTTTCCTTTGCCTTAGACAAAATCTTCTTTCTTCCAGTCTAAACGCTGTTTGTGAATAGATTTCCACACAACGGTTTGTATTGGCCATAAATATATTTGTAGAATGTTATCATATCCCCTTTGAGGTGACGTTTTTCTACACTATAGAGGTTTAAATTTGTTAACCTTTCTTCATAGCTAAAATGTTCCATTTCTTTTAATAATTTTGTAGCCAGGCTCCGCACTCTTTCTAGTGCCATAATATCCTTCTTTAGAACAGGTGCCCAAAATTGCACAGCATATTCAAGATGTGGTCTTACCAGCGATTTATAAGAGGCAAAATGATATTCTCATTCCAAGAATTAATGCTCTTTTTAATGCATGACAATACCTTACTGGCCTTAGCCACTGCTGATTGACATTGCACATTGTTGCATAGTTTGTTGTCTATAACAATTCCCAAGTCCTTCTCGTGTGTGGTTATCTCTAATTTGCTTCCATTAAGGGTACAAGTTGCTTGTGCATTCTTGACGTGGAAGTGCATAACTTTGTATTTTTCTTCATAAAATGTCATCTGCCATTTGAGTGCCCAGTCCCCCAGTCTATCTAAATCCCTCTGCAGCAAAGTAATATCTTGCTCACATTATATTACTTTACAGACATTTGTGTCATCTTCAAACACTGAAACATGACTTTCAATGCTTTTTTCAAGACCGTTTATAAACATGTTAAATAGAAGGGGTCCCAAAACGGAACCCTGAGGGACACCACTTGCCACCTCTGTCCAGCTTGAAAATGTACCATTAATGACAACTCTTTGTACTCTGTTTTTAAGCCAATGTTCTACCCAGGAACAAGAATTTTTATCTAGACAGATCTCTTTGAGTTTGAACACTAATCTATTGTGTGGAACTGTATCAAACACCTTGACAAAATCCACAGATCACATCCACTGCAACACACTGATCTATACTTCTACTTACTTCTTTGTAGAATGCAATAAATTTAGTTTCACATGACCTGTGCTTTATAAAACCATGCTGATTTTTGCTAATAACCATGTTCTTCTCAAAGAATTCTTGAATATTATCCCTTAATAACCTTTCAAATACTTTCCCTTCCACAGAAGTTAAGCTCACAGGTCTATAATTTTGAGGCAAGGTTTCAAACCCTTTTTAAATATAGAAACCACATCCACCTTTCTCCAATCCTCCGGAACACTTCCTGAAAGAAAAGAATCTTGAAAAATTAAAAGGTTCATAATTAAGAGGTTCACTTATTTCCACACTTAGTTCCTTAAGTACTTGCGGATGAATACTGTCAGGCCCTGAAGCATTAACTTTCTTTAGTTGCTGCAGAACCTTGTCTTGAGTTAACCAATTACAATTTTTCAGCATGTTTTTTGCAGCAATCATTTGCACATCTATTGCCATGGGTTCTTCCTTAATATATACGGAAGAGAAATAGTTATTTAAAATGTCTGCCTTTTCTTTGTCTTCATTAACTAACTAATCCCAGTTTTTAGTGTACCTACACTTTTATTTTTTGTTTTTTTAGAATTCGTGAAGTTAAAAAATGCTTATATGTTGGTTTTGCTCTCTTTGGCTATCATGTTTTCATTTTAAAGTTTAGCGAATCTAATCGCCTTTTTGCACACATTATTGCATGATACAAATATTTTTCAGTGCACAGATCGTCCAAATTCGTGTAAACCAAAATGCCACATGGATGAATCTCCCAAAACATTTTTTCTCTGATGAATTGATTTAGCTGGACCAAATGTATCCTTTGTGCAGGCCCGGACAGAACCGGGCAAACCAGCCAATGTCTGGTGGGGCTGCAATGGCAATGTTCTCAGGCCGACTGGGGAGATCAAAAGATCCACTTTGCTAGCCCATGCAGGGCCAGCGTTAGACTTGCTTGGTATACTCATCGCTGGTGGTTGATCAGCAGGACCACGGAGGCTCTGCTTGGTGCAGAGTATTTCTGCCGTGAGCTCCACAATGTCAGGGTCCCTTCTGTGGTGACCAGGGTTGTCTCTCATGGTACTTACCTCTCACATGATGTTGCAGCTCTCCTCTTCCTACTCCAACCGTTTTCTCACTGGCCATGTTAGCTCCGCCCCTTTTTATGATATTAAACGGGGGCGTCGATGACACATGCTGCCAAAATGTTTGAATTATGATGGTTTGGGGGTGTGGCTACCATCCTAACAAGCCACAGTATAAAAAGGTTTCTAAGGGTTAGGTTCCCTGTTGTGGTTAATGTTTGGTCCCAATAGTGCTATCCAGTATTCTGTATTTCAGCTTTTTTATCTTGGCTTTGTTTGTGATTATTCTGCTTTCTATACTCCGGCTTTGGCTTACTCTCTTGTCCTGATTTCTGTACTCCTTGACCTGGGCTTGAATTTGACTACCCCTTGTACGTATACGTTAGTCCGGCCATTCTAAGGTCCGGTATATGTTACCTCTTATCTACATTCTGCAAGTTGGATCTCAGTCCTTTCCTGACACATAGTTCGGAGTGTTTCCGCAGATTACTATGGCAATTCTCCAACACAGGGCAGTGCCAGAGCTATCATGAAGAGGGATCTCATCCTGCACATGGCTGAGGTGTAGGTCTTGAGACACCAGACACCGCCGGACAACTACTGTCTTCAATGTCTCCCATCCCTGCCCAAAGGTAAGAAGAAGAAAGGGGGGAAATAAAGCTTATTTTTAATTTTATAATTAATAAATAAATATTTATAGATATTAAATGTATTTATTTAGCTATTAAATTGCTTCCTATCCCACACAACACAGGCCAAACACATTCACACACACTGCACCCTTCACAAACACTGGATTCCCTATGCACAAATGAGATCCACTATAGACACACACTGCACTACCTGCACACACACATCATTCCTGCCTCACACAGTACATCCCATATACATACTAAGTGTCCTCTATGCACACACTAGACCCCATGTAACCATACTCACTCCCTAAATACAGCCAGGGCTGCCATCAGGAGCTGAATCCATCAATAGCCGAAATGAGTAGCTGCGAGAAATGAGGTAAGAGGGGGAGGGGCCCCGGTGTTTTATCAGATTTCCCTACCCAGTGAAATGTCCTTACCCATAGGGAATCCTTGTAGAACACCTGTGTTCTATTAAATTTCGGGCCCTCTTCCTCGAGCTAGCAGGGAGATCAAAAGATATGGCCTCCCTAGTGGTCCGGTGGGCTTCTGCTGGACTACTTGGTGGTCTGGTGGGCTACTGGTGGCCTCCCTGGTGGTCCAGTGTGTAGTTAGAGCAGTTGTTAGAGCAGTCGCACTCCCTCTACACACAGTGTCTACATCTTATATACACACATATAAGCTACAGCTTGCACAAACTTGCTACATCCTACACACTCACTCACTCTCTACAGCCAGTAGACACACAACATAACTGAAACAAACCTATTTAAACAAAACATCACACCAAAAACCACTCTCCACACACAATACTACAGTTATCCACCAAACGCATGCACAATACTCTATCCTGGCCCTGTTATCCTCTGGTATCTCAATTAGACACCTGAGACAAATCACAAGCAAACAGTGCTGTGCATTACACAGGGTCTTTTCCCCATGCAAACGTTCTTTAGCAGGGTTCTGCATATGGGCTGCTCTGGAAGAGCATTAAGCTTACATGCTCACTTTGGGGGGATGCCCTGGTCGAACGTTCTTCCTAGTCTGGCCCTGTAACAAAGAAATATTGACATATTTGAACCCCACAAGCATTATGAAAAGACTTAACTGTTTAATATTGGGATTAGTCTGATATTCCTTGAAATGGGTTCTCTCTGTAATGGCACAAGCGATCAAAAACTATTTTGAGGCCTGAGCTGGGATTTACCAAAGGGCAAGCTACTGAGTTACGCTAAGCTTTTGTCCATTCTCGCAGTTCTCATATTCTCTGTTACAATTGTGACCAATACAGATTTATTGTCATACTTACTATGTCAAAGAAATATTGACATATTTGAACGCCACAAGCATTCTGAAAAGACATAACTGTTTAATATTGATCATGCTTTGAAGAGTTTTGCTTCTGAATTACAAAATATTAACCCTAACCCCATATTTTACTGAACAGAACTGCAAAGTCAGATCATTGCATTGAAGAGTTATTGGAAGAATTGTTACTATTTTGAACGTTAAAATACTGCTTTTTTAATTCATTAGGTCAATAGGGCATCGACAGCACAAAGAACAAGGAGACATTAATAGGTCCTCTGGCTTCTTAATATGTTTTGAGAGCATGGTTTTATGATTGCCTTCTAACACATAGTAGCAATGCCTTATATATGTGGACTGGGTTCACTGCCCAGATATTAACTTTCACCATACGGCTGGTAATTCTATAAAGGATTTCTGCATCACTTACTGGGAGTTCATTGTTTTAACTTTATGGTCTAAATGCCAATAACCACGCAAAATAAAAGGCCTTGTAGGTCATCCACTTCTACAATAACACAACCCAGAAATAATATAAGCCATTTCTCTGATAGTTACCATTTTTTCAATAAAAAGCCACTAAGGCTCCCTCTGGCAGGGAAGACATGCTTGAAAACAGCATACAGTGGAACCTCAGAACTCTAACTTAATCCATTCCAGAATGCTGTTCGAGTTCCGATTTGTTCGAGAAACGAATCAATATTTACCATAGGAATTAATGTAAATTTGTTTAATCCGTTCCAGACGCCCAAAATTACATGGATGGGGATAGGTAACTGTTCTTCTTGCATTACATACAAAAGCATATAAAATGGCTGTTTCAGGTTCAAAATATCCAAAACCCCTCTTTCCTCTGCTTGTATCCTTATGTCCATAGTCCCTCTTCCCTTACTCATGTCCCTTTGTCCTCTGGTGTCCTTCTCCTCATATTTTCCTTTTTCTCCTTGAATAATAATTCTGTTCATATCCCTTCACTTGTGTCCCTCTGCCCTCCGGTTTTCCTCTTCCTATATTCCCCTCTATCCCTTTACATAGTCCATCTGCCTATATATCCCATGCTTCCCCACACTTGTGTCCCTCTGTGAATGCAACGTGATGTGTTCGGGTACTGAGGATCGTTCGCGGACCGAGATATTTTTTTACGCAAAATATTAGTTTGACTTCCGAATTGTTCGAGAATGGGAACGTTCGAGTTCCGAGGTTCCACTGTATTTTTGTTTGTATTCATTACTTGTAAAACATTATGCATGCTACCCTTTGAGCAAATAAAAAAATAACATTATATTGCAGGCTGGTTAGGAGCTGTAGCATGGTGGATTTTTACTGAACTGTACCATTTAGATCATATCTAACTCTTTGCATTTACTCATAGTTCTGGCACTCAATGAGTTAATATAAATCAGGGTTTACCCAATAAACTGCAAATCATAGGTAGGCTGTAAGCATTTTGGGAGGTGTAGTCAACATATGCAGTGCCAAAGGTTGCCTTACCCCTGTTAGTGAATTGAAAACCAATTTGTATTATTCAGGCTACAATAGGCTAAATTGTGACAATAAATAAGTCTGTATTTCTATAAGGACTTTCTGCTTACATTTTGCAATCTGGATTTCAATTTACTACAATTCAGTGTTTAGTACAGGGATGCCCAAAAGGTAGATCCCTAGATGTTGTAGAACTGCAATTATTTATCATTGGATTAATATGTTGTAATTTCATGTGATTGCCTCTTACCAGGGTGACTATAATTGAATTAATTGAATTAATATTTCAATTTAAGATTTTCATAATCTACTTAAAATTTCCTCATTAAAAAGAGGGGGTTATTCGCTAAACATTGATTTGTGGTGAGGTGCAGTAATGTAGGCCAACATATCTTTCCATTCTATCAAACCTGCAATTTTCTAAGCCTGCTATTTCAGCCTCTAAAGCACTGTTTAGCGAACAAGCCCTACGTTCTTAATGAGTGTTGATGTGGGGCGGTACAGAGTGATTTCTCTGAACATGGTTTTTATTGCAGCTAGATTTCTTTGCTGAATACCAACATCTCATTAGTTCTGCTTCTGTAAGAATAGATCTGCACAAATCCTGTAAACACACAATCATTTTCTTTGGCTCTAATCAATTTTCTCTCAGTAATACATATATTTAGCTTGGCTGCAAAAAAAAAAAAAAAAAATAGAAAACAAGGCTCTAAACTGGAGTTTAACTACAAATTGCTGGCATCTGTAAAATGTGTTTATCTCATCTCCATGACAACAAAACTATCTGAGCAGTTCTAAGGGTCCATTTAAAGGCCAGACTAGGATTACACAAAATATCACTCAGTAATTGTGAAACCCCATGGTGTGCGTGTCGATTGATCAGGATGGATGGTGGAAGGTTGGAAGCAAAGGGAAAAAAAATGTTCTTTACACAAAGTGTACTAGATACATGTAACAACCTTCTAGTTGGAAATTAAAAAAGGCTTGAGAATTCCTGAACAATGTAAAGTGTACAATTTCACATTAAATTAAAGGGACACTATAGGCATCAAAACTATTTTATTTGAATAAAGCCGTGTATAGAATAAATCATGTCCCTGCAGTCTCACTGCTCAGTTCTCTGCCATTTAGGAGTTAAATCACTTTGTTTATGCAGCACTAGTCACACCTCCCTCCCTTCCAAAGCACTTCCTGTAAAGAGAGAGCTAATGTTTAAACTTCATTTATTGCAAATTCTCTTTCATTTAGAATTTCTTATCTCCTGCTCTGTTAATAGCTTGCTAGACTCTGCAAGCACTGCTCATGAGTGATTAAAGTTCAATTTACAGAAGAGGAAATAAAAGCTTCTAAAATCTAAATTAAGTTAACATCTGATTGAAAAAGACACATTTTTTTCATGCAGACTGTGTGAGCGAGTGCCCCAAACAAATGTAAATGTATACTATCTTTGTCTCTCTCCGAATAGCCCTAGTGACTGTCTGTGGGCTGATTAAGTAAGTGAATTTACTCAAAATATATTTAAAATGTATACTAGTGAGGCCCAGGGGTGACAAGGGGAGGGGGACATTTCTGACACAAAGCACTGTGCTGCCTGTCACTAATAGTTTTAATTACTCCTACTGCCTGTACTCCCATCTTCTCAGTCACTCTACAGCTGGGACCTGAGACACTCATGCTGTGACTAGTTGAAACGTTGTGAAACTTCAAACTCCAGGACTGGGACTGTGACTCTGAGAACTGATCTGATTCTGATTTCAGTCTGCTTTAATCTGTAATGATCGTTGCTTCTGTTAAGCAAGTCAGCTACTTCTTGGCTTCATATTAACACTGCAGATTAATTATATTGCCATCTGCAAAGGTAATAAGGAGTCTATCAATATCCTGCTGCTATTACCCTGTGCACCCACTGTGTAATAATGAGTCTATCAGTATCCTGCTGCTTTAACCACGTGCACACTGTGTGTAATAAGGAGTTGATCAGTACCCTGCTGCTTTAACCCTGTGTACACTGTGTGTAATAATGAGTCTGTCAGTATCCTGCTACTTTAACCTTGTGCACACTGTGAGTAATAATGAGTTTATCAGTATCCTGCTGCAATAACCCCACTGGCAGATCCAGGGGGGGTGGGGCGGGCAATGGGGCAATCCCCTGCCGGCCAATGCAGGGCTAGCGCTATCCAAGTACCAGCCCTGCAATGCACCATTACGGATCGGAAGGGAGATCAAGGATCACCCTCCACGGTCCGCAGGCAATGTGCTGGCAGCCGGTAAGGGAGGGAGAGAGGACCCGGGAGCTCAGCCTGCAACTACTCTGGGTCCTTCTCTCGCTTGCACGGAGCATTGCCGCGGTTACCACAATAACGCTCCGGATCTCGCGAGAGTAGAGACTGGGTGAACATCTAACGGAGAAGGGAAGGGACTTCCACAGGAACGGTGCAGCTCTGGAGAAGCCCTAGAGGTAGGAGTACGAACAGAGGATAGATGTAGGTCTTTGGCCGAGCGTAGGGGTCTAGAAGGAACTTACTTGTGTATTAGGGAGGATAGATAGGTTGGAGCAGCTTTATGTAGAGATTTGTAAGCAAGAACCAGAATTTTAAATTGTCTTCGTGACTAGCTATCTCTGTGAATATCATTGTTACACTAGTACTTTAGATAAAGTTAATAGGATGATGTAAAAAGCATGTATGTGAGCATTGTATCCCAATACATGTACTCATACCCTGTACTTTTCCATCTCGATCTCAGGCTCACTTTATCCATGTCTGAGCTCTTTATCCTCCTAAGTCCGTGTAGTAGCATCCTTATTAGCCCCTTCCTCATTGTTCTTTTCACCTATGCAGACATCCCTCTATATCAGCCTCCAGTATCATATCCTCACTCTATATGATTTATCCCGGTCTTTTACACTCTAGAATATTTAGACCAATCTCTTTTATCCTTCCCTACATCCTGTGCCACCCATAGGGTTTGCTAAGTTCTTGGTCGGTGTCATTTCATAGTGCCCCACCAAATCACAAGCCACTCTATATAGTGGGGGACCTTTTTCCCTAGAAGTTGTCAGGATCCTATCATGACAAACAAGACTTTTTGTTCCGTTTATTCTGTTCCTTTAAAACCAAGGTCCTGCACTGATTATATGTTACCACTTGTGGCCTCCCTTGCCTCTAGTTCTGGAAACTCACCTAGGTTTGACTACTTCAGCTACAAAAGACTACACCCAACTCACCACATGGCCTTTACATTGAAGTTGTTGATTTGCCTGAAACACTTCAGATCCTGGCTCCTGTGAACTAACCTGTGGATTTATCTTCTTGACTTCAAACCTGCTTTATAAACAACCTACTCCATACCAGCCTGAACAACTCTGCATTCCTGCTTGGCTTCCAATCTGCTCCATACCAACCTGAACCTCAGAACTATCCAGCTTTATCCTGCCATCCTGATTTAAACCTGCTTAGTCCATACAACCTCTCTGCTCTATACCTGCCTGTATAACACCACTCTGGACTCTGCCCTTAAAAGTATTATTACATGGTGTTATTTTCCTGCTTGAGCAAAACTCCTTCCAATAGGGGGCTTATTAGCTAAAGTTCTCCTTTCTTGTAATCCTGTAACCTCATTGTTCTGTTCTGTTTTATTTGTCTTTCTAGTTTCACCTATACTTTTATCTATAGGTTTTGGTATTATTTACTTTCATTCCTGTTTATAGTCTATTTAGGGCATATTGCCTAAGTCCCTTTATTTCTGTTTTCTCTCTCTCTTTTCTAAGATTTCAGTTATAGGATTTCCTGTTGTTTCAATTATGTCAAAACTTACCAATAAAGCCTCTAATGTCAACCCTGGCCAAAGTCTCCCGTCTGACCTGCTCGGGATCATGACAATAGTCTAGCAGATGAAAGTATAGAAGATTTGTGCATCTCCCCAGGCTTTCTCACTGCTCTGCTGTTTGCCCAAAGCATGCCAGAGGTTGAACAGATCCCATTAGACATGTGCAATTCTTTTCGGGCCGAATATGAATTCGGACGAATTTCGGGTAATTCGGACATTCAGATACTTCCAAATGTCCGAATAGCCGAAGTTCCGAATTGCCGAAGTGCCGAATTACCGAGGTCCTGAAGTTCCGAAATTACCGAATTTCCGAAGTGTCGAAGTGCTGACATACCGAAGTTGTCGAAGTTCCGAAGTGCCGAATTGCCGAAGTTCTGAAGCACAATATTGCCTAAGTACTAATATACTTACCCAGTGGAAGAAGAAGAATGTTACACTGTATACAATTTTAAATAAAAAGTATACAAACATAGACAGGATTCAGCTGTAAGCATTTGCAACATTTACAATAATCAAGTAACACACCTTCATATAAAATGTAAGTTACTTAGCAAGTCAGTGTAATGACAGGAATGAATAAGTAGATAACTCCCTAATTCCCACGGTATTAGGGAGCTATCTACTAAAAGGATGAAAGACTTAAATTGGTCTGTCAGCCAAATTTACTAATACTAAGTAAAGATTACTTAGTATTAGTAAATTATGCCCCTACTCGCTATACCGTGAGGAGGGGCATGTCTATTAAATAGGCTGCAAACTGTAAAAAAAGCCCCCCTCCCTCCTAACCTGAAGTGGGGACCTATTGCACCCCCCCCCCGGCCCCCACCCCTGAACGGCGGGTGGGGGCCCTAAAGTAAAGTAATTGGGGGACCTAATGTCCACCCCCGTGGCACCCACCCTGAGCGGTGGGTGGGTCCCTAAATACTAATTGGGGGGGGGAACCTAATGTCCTCCCCCCTGGCCCCCATCCATGAGCGGTGGGTGGGGGTCCTAAAATACTAATTAGGTGGGGGACCTAATGTCCCCCCCCCTGGTCCCCACCCCTGAGCGGTGGGTGGGGGCCCTAAAATACTAATTAGTGGGGGGACCTAATGTCCTCCCCCCTGGAGGGCTCCACGCAGACTGAGCTCTGCAGGGCGGGGGAAGGCGTATAAAGCCTTGCCCCACCCTGAAATTAGGGTCAGAGCACTCTGATTGGTGGGTTTAAGCCATCCAATCAGAGTGCTCTGACAGAGAAATGAAGAGACTGACAGATGAGTCTCTACATTTACCTGTCACAGCACTCTGATTGGTTGGTTTGAAATCCACCAATCAGAGTGCTCTGTGTCATTTTACACAGCGTAGGAAAGTTCTTTGGAATTTAAGTCCATTGGATTAAATAACCAATCAGTGCGTCGGTTATTGTGGCTTTTTCTTTGGCCATTTTTGAGGCTGAAAAAAGAAGATTTTAGAAGAAAGAAAACATCAAATGGTAAGTTTTTTTTTTTCAGGTACTTAGTTAAATGGTCCCCCTCATTATTTTTAGGGTGAGGGGGGTAGGTAGGGGTTAATTTTTTTTGAGGACCCCTAGTCACCCGGGGGAGGTTTTTTTTATTTTTTATTTAGGGCCCCCACCCACCGCTCAGGGGTGGGGGCAACGGGGGAGGACATTAGGTCCCCCCTAATTAGTATTTAGGGCCCCCACCCACTGCTCAGGGGTGAGGGCCAGGGGGGAGGACATTAGGCCCCCCCTAATTAGTATTTTAGGGCCCACACCCACCGCTCAGGGGTGGGGGCCGGGGGGCAACAGGTCCCCCCCCATTATTTTACTTTAGGGCACCCACCCGCTGCCCAGGGGTGGGGGCTGAGGGGGGCAATAGGCCCCTCCTGGGGCTCGGGAGGGGGGACCCTTTTTTTTTTTTTAAGTGGCTGCTCACTGTTTAATAGACATGCCCCTACTCGCGGTATAGTGAGTAGGGGCACAATTTACTAATACTAAGTACTTTTTACTTAGTATTAGTAAATTTGGCTGAAAGACCAATTTAGGTCTTTCAGCCTTTTGGTAGATAACTCCCTAATACGGTGGGAATTAGGGAGTTATCTACCAAGCAGATGCAAGAGACGTTCCAAAATTCCGAAATCCCGAAGTGTTGAAGTTGCCGAAGTTCCGAAGTGCCGAATTGCCGAGGTCCTGAAGTTCCGAAATTACCGAATTTCCGAAGTGCCGAATTTCCGAAGTGTCGAAGTTCCGAAGTTGCCGAAGTTCCAAAGTGTCGAAGTGCCGAATTGCTGAAGTGCCACATTGACGAAATCCCGAATTTCGGAATGCCGAACCGAAAAATTTTCCCATGCACATGCCTAGATCCCACCACAAATTGCCACTGGTATTTGTAATCTTCCCCTCCCCACGTCTACCTTTTGTACTCTGCTCTCACCTGCCTGTTTTGTTCTCACTCCGTTATCTTGTTTTGTGTTTTTACCTGGTCTCTTTTGCTTTCTCTGCTATTTTGTTTTTCCTTTACCTACATTTCCATTGGTTTCTCCTCTATTTATCTCACTTTCTATCCCATCTCTTGCTTTTTTTTCTGTTTTATTCTGTCCATCATTTTTCCTCTGTGGTGTTTGTTTATCAACCATGTATTTTAAGGCCTATCTATCTATCTATCTATCTATCTATCTATCTATCTATCTATCTATCTATCTATCTATCTCTCATGTATCTATCTATCTCATGTATCTATCTATCTATCTATCTCATGTATCTATCTATCTCATGTATCTATCTATCTATCTATCTCATGTATCTATCTATCTATCTCATGTATCTATCTATCTCATGTATCTATCTATCTATCTATCTATCTATCTATCTATCTCATGTATCTATCTATCTATCTATCTATCTATCTATCTATCTCATGTATCTATCTATCTATCTATCTATCTATCTATCTATCTATCTCTCTCATGTATCTATCTATCTATCTCATGTATCTATCTATCTCATGTATCTATCTATCTATCTCATGTATCTATCTATCTCATGTATCTATCTATCTATCTATCTATCTCATGTATGTATCTATCTATCTATCTATCTATCTATCTATCTATCTATCTGTCTGTCTGTCTGTCTGTCTGTCCATACTCTTGTGAAACAATACCAGTTAAGATAGAGATATGACATCATCACACACGTGTACATAGCCAAACTATGTATGAGAAAACAGTGAACATGGTCTGTTTTGGCAGGCCATCTTTAGAAGTCCTATGCATGTAATTAACATGCTGCCTCAGTGCATTTAAAGTCTGTTATTATAAGACCATAATTGATAAAAACTAGTTAGATCTGACCATAGTGAATGCAATCAAACATGGTTGTCATTCAAGCATCTCCTCTTTGGCGTCTCTTTCCATGATTTTTATAGAAACCGTAGCAAGGAGCACCGTGGAAACTCAGACAAATGGTATCTCATCCATCTTCGAGATCTGGGTATACAGATCTACACAGTATCCATCATCGACTGGGAAGAAAAAGGCCACTTAAGTGTGATTCGCACAACCTCAGGGTGAAGTCTTATGGCTCATCAGTTATATTTGGACTTGTCATTTTTAAGAACACTGTCAACCCAAATTAATTCATAGAAGCAGTTTAGCAATGCATATGCCCAGAAGCACTTATTTTGTAGTGTTAATAGAAAATAAGAAATAAAAGGATTATATAATTATATTGTATAAATATTTCTGTTATAATGGCTCCGCAGGAACGTCCCACTAATAAGCACTTGTAAACTGTTTGATTTCAATTAGAGCAATACATGGACATTATATTGTACGAGTTAAATACTGAGACAGAATATTGCACACCATTTACCAAGGAAAATATTCAGCTGAAATACAAAGCATTAGCAATTTTGTTTATTTTTTTTCTTTCACTGCAATTGTAGTGAAATTACTTTAAAGGCACAGTGAAGGCTGGGGTTGACACATACGTATTGGTTTAATGCATTATATATAAGATACTAACAGAGAAGTCTGTGTCAAAGGAAAATAAAACTACTGGGGGTTTCTGATGACATCTGGTTAATAGATCTCTTAAGAGTCGCCAAGATGGCATTATTTCCCCCTGCAGCAAGTTTCATTCTATGTATTTTTCATATTAGAATATGTTTTAAAATTTTTTTTAAGGATACCAAACTGTTCCCTGCCATTCCAGCTG
>OW240923.1:114254582-114266877 GCA_933207985.1 Pelobates cultripes
GATCACACCACTCTAAAACACACAAACATATACACACAGAGAGACACAAAAAGACACACACACTCATCATGATATATATATTTATATACATATCGTAGGCTACACTTCTAAACAGCAAAACAAACCACCTGCAGAAAATGTTTGTCTGTTTTTTAGAATTGCTTCATTGCCAACTGAGCACGCCAAGTCGTTAAAATTTCCCCAAATCTCCCGTGCTTATAATATATACCAAAAAAAGGAAACCTTGCAGAATGTATCTCCTGATTTTGAAATGTGGGTCATGCAGACATCTCACGTAGTATGCGATATCACAGTTATTGATTCTTGTGCTAAAGGTGTTAGAGTTAAAGGCAAAGTCATTTCAAAGCAACAGTGTCATTTACAGTCCAACATAGAAAGCTCTGTCCACTTTGTAGTCCTTATTATTTTTGTAGCCTAAGGTATTGGAAACTAATTACAAATATAGATTATTCAAACCAATAATAGAGTTTGGGTAGGTAGAGTTTATATTTTAGCAGCATTTCCCGTTAACCAACAATGATTCAGCGTTCTAACATAGAAACATAGAATGTGACGGCAGATAAGAACCATTCGGCCCATCTAGTCTGCCCAATTTTCTAAATACTTTCATTAGTCCCTGGCCTTATCTTATAGTTAGGATAGCCTTATGCCTATCCCACGCATGCTTAAACTCCTTTACTGTGTTAACCTCTACCACTTCAGCTGGAAGGCTATTCCATGTATCCACTACCCTCTCAGTAAAGTAATACTTCCTGATATTATTTTTTAAACCTTTGTCCCTCTAATTTAAGACTATGTCCTCTTGTTGTGGTAGTTTTTCTTCTTTTAAATATAGTCTCCTCCTTTACTGTGTTGATTCCCTTTATATATTTAAATGTTTCTATCATATCCCCCCTGTCTCGTCTTTCCTCCAAGCCATACATGTTAAGATCCTTTAACCTTTCCTGGTAAGTTTTATCCTGCAATCCATGAACCAGTTTAGGTAGCCCTTCTCTGAACTCTCTCTAAGGTATCAATATCCTTCTGAAGATACGGTCTCCAGTACTGTGTACAATACTCCAAGTGAGGTCTCACCAGTGTTCTGTACAATGGCATGAGCACTTCCCTCTTTCTACTGCTAATACCTCTCCCTATACAACCAAGCATTCTGCTAGCATTCCCTGCTGCTCTATTACATTGTCTGCCTACCTTTAACCCCTTAAGGACCAAACTTCTGGAATAAAAGGGAATCATGATATGTCACACATGTCATGTGTCCTTAAGGGCTTAAAGGACCACAATAGGCACCCAGACCACTTCAGCTTAATGAAGTGGTCTGGGTGCCAGGTCCAGCTAGGATTAACCCTTTCTTCTATAAACATAGCAGTTTCAGAGAAACTGGTATGTTTATAATAGGGTAAATGCTTTCCTATGGACTGGCTGAATGCGCGCGTGGCTCCTGCCGCGCATGCGCATTCAGCTGATGATGACGATATGGAGGAGGAGAAGAATTCCCCACTCGGCGCTGGAGAAAGAGGTAAATTTAACCCCTTCCTCCCCCTAGAACCTGGCGGGAGGGGGGCCCTGAGGGTGGGGGCACCCTCAGGGCACTATAGTGCCAGGAAAACGAGTATGTTTTCCTGACACTATAGTGGTTCTTTAAGTCATCAGAAATAATCACCCCTAAATCCCTTTCCTCAGATGTTGAGGTTAGGACTCTATCAAACATTCTGTACTCTGCCCTTGGGTTTTTACGTCCAAGATGCATTATCTTGCACTTATCCACATTAAATGTCAGTTGCCACAACTCTGACCATTTTTCTAGGTTACCTAAATCATTTGCCATTTGGCTTATCCCTCCTGGAACATCAACCCTGTTACATATCTTAGTATTTAGAACTTACATAGTGGTTTATTCACTCAACAATAGATTGTAGTAAATTGAAAACTAACGTGACACATTTTATGGAAAAAGCCAAACTGTGGCTACAGGGGAGTTGGAGATTGTGTTCCAAATCAGTGTTTTTCGTTTTTTTACAGTTTGATATCTGTGTGTGTCTGTGTGTGTTTATTGTACAGATATACTTGTTTAATAATGTATTTTCTTCTTTAATTGTAAACTTGCTGTATCGACATTTCTGCTGCCCACTGTTAAATGGTTAAGTCAACACTTCAAAAACCATAAGAATGTTAGTTTCCATCATAGGACAGTATATATTGTAACAGAGTGTTGGGGATGGTGGTCAGGGGTGTATATCTGGCACCCAGGCTTTTGCACAGCCACTATCCTGACATGTGGGTAAGCACATGCAGCCCCAGGGAAAGTTAAGTTTAAATGTAGGTTTATTCCTCTGTTGTTATTTTGGTCCCTGGGGTGGAGTATTCGGAAGAGCAGGGTGGGCCGATTCTCCACCCACTGTCAGAGTGGTTGTGCATGAGTCCAGCCCAGGTTTTCCATAGAGTTCTGGCTCACTGCCTAACGAGGTCATTAGCTTCACCTGTAGGGGCTGTGAGCAGCTATTTAACTGCAGTTAAAGCAGGGTGAAGTGAGGGAAGTGTTTTGGAGGAGAAAGAAGGTGTTTTGTGGAGAAAGAAGATTTGCTGTTCATTGTATCCTGTTACTTCACAACAACAGAAAATAAACAGGCCAGAGGCCTTTTTGAAACTGGACTTTGTCTTGACCTGGTTTTCTTACCCTAGAGGGCTGTGCGGTTGCCAAAAGATCCTGGACAAACACACACAGGAAAGTAAGTTTGTCACAATACAGTGAGTGCAGAATTATTAGGCAAGTTGTATTTTTGAGGATTAATTTTATTATTGAACATCAACCATGTTCTCAATGAACCCAAAAAACTCATTAATATCAAAGCTGAATATTTTTGGAAGTAGTTTTTAGTTTGTTTTTAGTTATAGCTATGTTAGGGGGATATCTGTGTGTGCAGGTGACTATTACTGTGCATAATTATTAGGCAACTTAACAAAAACAAATATATACCCATTTCAATTATTTATTATTACCAGTGAAACCAATATAACATCTCAACATTCACAAATATACATTTCTGACATTCCAAAACAAAAACAAATCAGTGACCAATATAGCCACCTTTCTTTGCAAGGACACTCAAAAGCCTGCCATCCATGGATTCTGTCAGTGTTTTGATCTGTTCACCATCAACATTGCGTGCAGCAGCAACCACAGCCTCCCAGACACTGTTCAGAGAGGTGTACTATTTTCCCTCCTTGTAAATCTCACATTTGATGATGGACCACAGGTTCTCAATGGGGTTCAGATCAGGTGAACAAGGAGGCCATGTCATTAGATTTTCTTCTTTTATACCCTTTCTTACCAGCCACGCTGTGGAGTACTTGGACGCGTGTGATGGAGCATTGTCCTACATGAAAATCATGTTTTTCTTGAAGGATGCAGACTTCTTCCTGTACCACTGCTTGAAGAAGGTGTCTTCCAGGAACTGGCAGTAGGACTGGGAGTTGAGCTTGACTCCATCCTCAACCGAAAAGGCCCCACAAGCTCATCTTTGATGATACCAGCCCAAACCAGTACTCCACCTCCACCTTGCTGGCGTCTGAGTCGGACTGGAGCTCTCTGCCCTTTACCAATCCAGCCACGGACCCATCCATCTGGCCCATCAAGACTTACTCTCATTTCATCAGTCCATAAAACCTTAGAAAAATCAGTCTTGAGATATTTCTTGGCCCAGTCTTGACATTTCAGCTTGTGTGTCTTGTTCAGTGGTGGTCGTCTTTCAGCCTTTCTTACCCTGGCCATGTCTCTGAGTATTGCACACCTTGTGCTTTTGGGCACTCAGTGATGTTGCAGCTCTGAAATATGGCCAAACTGGTGGCAAGTGGCATCGTGGCAGCTGCACGCTTGACTTTTCTCAGTTCATGGGCAGTTATTTTGCGCCTTGGTTTTTCCACACGCTTCTTGCGACCCTGTTGACTATTTTGAATGAAACGCTTGATTGTTAGATGATCACGCTTCAGAAGCTTTGCAATTTTTAGAGTGCTGCATCCCTCTGCAAGATATCTCACTATTTTTGACTTTTCTGAGCCTGTCAAGTCCTTCTTTTGACCCATTTTGCCAAAGGAAAGGAGGTTGCCTAATAATTATGCACACCTGATATAGGGTGTTGATGTCATTAGACTACACCCCTTCTCATTACAGAGATGCACATCACCTAATATGCTTAATTGGTAGTAGGCTTTCGAGCCTATACAGCTTGGAGTAAGACAACATGCATAAAGAGGATGATGTGGTCAAAATACTAATTTGCCTAATAATTCTGCACTCCCTGTATGTACACAAATAAAAAGTTAAAATAACCTGGAACACTCACAATATTTAGAGCCCTTATGAGTTGGCTCTAAACTGTAATCGCAGTTACGTCAATTGGATGCAGATGGATCAGGTAAGTGCAGGTCCCCTAGACAGTATTGGAATTCCTCTGTTGTGATAATTCAGGAACCAAATCAAAAGTACCGTATATACTCGAGTATAAGTCAACCTGATAACAAGTCTAGGCCCCTAATTTTACCCCAAAAAACTGGGAAAACTTATTGACTCAAGTATAAGACTAGGGTGGGAAATGCAGCAGCTACTGGTAAATTTCTAAATAAAATTAGATCTCCAAAAAATGATATTAATTGAATATTTATTTACAGTGTGTGTATATAATGAATGCAGAGTGTGTGTGTGTTTGTGTAGTGTGTGTATGTAATGAATGCAATGTGTGTATGAATGCAATGTGTGTATGAATGCAGTGTGTGTATGAATGCAGTGTGTGTATGAATGCAGTGTGTGTATATAATGCGGTGTGTGTGTGTGTATGTGATGCAGAGTGTGTTTGTGTATGTGATGCAGAGTGTGTAATCTTGGTGGGGGGGATGGCTTTTTTTATTATTTTATTATTATTTTAATATTACATTTAAAAAAAATATTATTAATATATATTTTTTTTATTTTAATATTATTTAAATTTTTATTTATTTTTTCGTTCCCCCCTCCCTGCTATATTATTCCCTGGTGGTCCAATGGATGGGCTGTGCAGGACGGGGCTGGGAGCAAGCTGTTACTTACCTTTACAGCAGCTCCTGTGAGCTCCCTTCACCTCCATGCCGTTCAGCTCCACTGTAAGTCTCGCGGTAACCCGTGGCAACGCTCAGACGCCGCGGCTCTCGCGAGACTTACAGTGGAGCTGACCGGAATGGAGGAGAAGAGAGCTGACAGAAGCTGACAGGAGCTGCTGTAAAGGTAAATAACAGCCCGCTGCCAGCCCCCAACAGGACCGCGGATAGTGTTAGAGATTTAAATAGGTCACAATTATTAAATTATAAGAAAAAAGACCATATAACACAGCAAAAATAAATCCCACTTATCTTTAATTATTCTAGTAATATCGTTTTTTTTTTTTTTTTAATTATAAATAAAAAAACTGGCATATTCTTAAACAAGAACATTACATTTATGATTTTATAGTCGAAAAGCCCAAATTTGTTTTTAGAGGTGCAAAAAAATTTAAACAAATTTTAACTTCTAGTTACATTGAAAAAGAGAAAGAAGGTAATTTCATCGAGGATTGGTCAAAGAAACAAAAAGGTTTTTATCACTGTGGTAACAGTAATGCCTGCAAATACTTTAATTTCCAAAAATAAAGAACTTTTGACATCTTCTGTAACAAAAATAGATTTAGTTTTTTTCCTTTATGACATGTGAATCAATATTTTTAAATTTATTTATAAAAATGCACGTGTGGATTACGATATATAGGCAAAACATCAAGATTAGTGATGTCGCGAACGGCTCGCCGCGGTTCGCCACGAACCGTTCGCGGCGAACTCCGGTCAGCTGACACATCCCGGCCAATCTCCAGCAGACCCTCCCTCCCAGATCCTCCCACCTCCTGGACAGCATCCATGTTGAAGGCAGCTTCAAACTTAAAACTAGAATAAACGAACATGTCAGAAATATTAAAATTAGATTCCTAAACCACAGTTTGTCAAAGTACTTTTCAGAAACCCATAACTCCAATCCAAAAGAAATGGAATTTATGGCAATTCAAAAAACATCTACCCATTGGAGGGGTGGAAATTATGCTTTTAATTTAAGTAAAAAATAAATCAATTGGATTTTCGAATTACAAATGTTATGCCCTAAAGGACTAACTATTGATTTTGAAATTGGACCTACCATCTAATTAATCTATTTGTCATTCATTTATCTTTTAACCCATTTTATTATATGCTGTTCTTAGATTTATTGTCTAATGCACTTTCTTCTTAATATAACATATCTATATGCTGTTTTTAAAATTAATATATTATATCTTCCTGATTTCCTGTTTTAAGAAAACAAATCCATCCGATTCTCTTGATTTCCCTGCCCTCAGTCTTTCCATCATCCGAAATGGTGATTCTGTGAAACCCTCTATTTTAATGTGGTATATGTATGTGAGACTGCATAAGGACAATAAGGACACAATGATGAATTTCCAAGCCGCATGATCCGACGCCCGCTGGAAGAAAAGAACAGCGGACGTAACCGGAAGTAACTGTTACATGTGACTGGCAGAGACTCGGAATAGATGCGTGGCCATCTTGAGAAGGTCAAAATAGCAGCCCTAGAGCATCACTGAGCCACCACTATGATTATCTATAGGCAGAGTGTTCTTTTTAGCATATGCCTCATTCTTTTTTCTCCAGACATACCACTGATCCACTGGACTGAAAAGTTCCAGTTTTATTCAATCGTTCCACAGATCAGAATCCCAAAACGTCTGTGACTTATTTATATGATTTTGAGCATATTGAATCTAACCTTTCTTGTGCTTTTGGGTCACCAGTGGTGTATGTCTTGGACTTCTGGTGTGGAAACCTTCTACATTTAGTTCGTGGCTTACTCTGCTCACTGAAAGCACAGTGCCTGTTGCCATGAAGTCTTGCTGCAGGTCTTTTGCATTCACTCAAGTGCTTTTCACAACCTGCCTTCTCAGAAATCTGGTGGCAGCCATTGATAGCTTCCTTTTTCTGCCCCATCCAGGTAGTGTAACCACTGTAACTTCAATTTTGAACTTGCTTCTGTCACGGTTCACTCCTTAGGTGATATTCCTTTGTGCAGTACCTATTATCACCACTCTCCCTGTTTGGTGCTATTCCTCATTTCTTGTATCATTTAACACTTCAGCTGACCCTTGTTAGGCACCTTTATAGTTTGGTCTCACCCTTCCCTCAGGGTCAGATCAATGTTTCCTGTATCCTGTGACTCTGACCCTGCATCCTTTGGTCTTGTATCCTGTTTCCTTGTTCCTGTGTCCACCGGTCTTGTATCCTGTGACTCTGACCCTGCATCCTCTGGTCTTGTGTTCCTGTGTCCTCTTGTCTTGCATCCCGTGGCCTTGCTTCCTGTGACTCTAATCCTGCATCCTTTTGGTCTTGTGTCTTGTGGCCTTGGCTCCTGTGACTCTGACCTTGCATCCTCTGGTCATGTATCCTGTGATTCTGGCCTTGCATCCTTTTGACACTAGATTATATCCTGCGGCTCTGGACCTGAGTCCTGTCTGTCTCTCATGGTGCCTGCCCAGTCCTGCCCGGTGTACTCCATATAACCTACAAGACTGTACTAAATACTCTGCCTGCATCTCCCGTGCTAGATCTAGGGTTACTGTGTATTTTGTATTGACATTATATCATTGTATGTTGTTTGGTTATCTTGTGTCCTTTTGTTTTCTTCATAATATACTTATTTTGTACTCTTATTCCTTGTGTTTGTCATTTTATTCTCTGCATATTGGGTTCCTGCACTTAAAGGGATATTGCTGTCTCAGGGCAGCACCCCTTCCTACCGTGACAGCTTCCACCGGTGTCTCTAGGAACATTCAGTGCCTTTGCTATCTTTTTGTATCCTGTTTCTTGTTTCTGTAGTAATTTTACTCTTACTTTCTAACCAACATCACTTTTCTCTATTACTTACAACCAATCATACTCACATTCAAGTTCCTGGGACTACCTACTCATCTGATGAGAACATCTACATCATAACTGGTAATTATGCTGGTTTTATTTAATCTAAATTAATTAAAATCTATTAATAGCATGATATATGACTGGATAAATCACGGTCAGATTTCAATAATTGAGAAATCTTAGTTAACTAAAGAATATGTACTTATAACACTCAATTCTGCAGGTGGAGTCAGATAATTACATAGTACTGGTATTAATGTTAGCATATTAATGTTAGCATACCGCTGTTTTTATCCATGTGTATTGATTTGCTCTGAAATAAGATAAGATATTTTTTAGGCAAATTAAAATTCGGCTTATAGAATCTGTAGATTTGACTCTTTTGGATGGTTCCAGGAAATGATTAATGAGCTGGCTTGAATGTTATTTTAATTGAAAATTACATGAGAATAGGATATTATATGCCTAGGAGGATCTAGCCAGCATTGAAAGGGTTACTCAGTTGATCTGACTGTGAGCCAAGGTTTTATGGCTTTTCGCTGTGTGAAGTTTTGCTTTCTGTGTCTGTGAAGTACCCTCATAAATCTTGTAAGTTTTGACAGTTGATGATGTAGTTTTTTTTTTACTGTGTTTAGCCATTGCCATTGTATACGACGTTATACTAAATATTCACTGATCATTATCATGCATGCTGCCTAATATTATTATTTTATTTGTCACAATAAATTATATCTATTTTTATTACAAATTGTGATTTTATTTGTATGGAATACATTTCACTTACATGATAACGATCTCTAAGGTCTAAGAGAATTGAAATAGTGGGCAATTCTCAACTGTACGATATTATCATCCCATAAATATCCCCACAGGTGGTTACATATAGTTACATAGTTACATAGCTGAAAAGAGACTTGCGTCCATCAAGTTCAGCCTTCCTCAGAAATGTTGTTGCTGTTGATCCAAAAGAAGGCAAAAAAACCTGGTCTGAAGCACTTCCAATTTTGCCACAAACTAGGAAAAAATTCCTTCTTGACCCCAAAATAGCAGTCAGATGTCTCCTTGGATCAATCAGCTATTACCCACTAATTAGAAATGATATCCCTGTATGTTATGCTTTTGTAAGTATTTATCCAATTTCAGTTTAAACATCTGTATGGACTCTGACAAAACCACCTCTTCAGGCAGAGAATTCCATATCCTTATTGTTCTTACTGTAAAAAAAACCTTTCTTTGCCTTAGATGAAATCTCCTTTCTTCCAGCCTAAATGTGTGACCTCGTGTCCTATGTATAACCCTGTTTATGAATAGATTTCCAGATAAAGGTTTATACTGGCCCCGAATATATTTGTATAAAGTTAACATATCCCCTCTCAGGCGCTGTTTTTCCAAACTAAAGAGATTTATTTTTTTTAACCTTTCTTCATAACTAAAATGCTCCATTCCTTTTATCAATTTTGTAGCTCGTCTCTGGACCCTCTCCAGTGCCATGATATCCTTCTTTAGAACAGACGCCCAAAATTGCACAGCATATTCAAGGTGTGGTCTTACCAGTGATTTATAAAGAGGCAAAATTATATTTTCATCCCGAGAATTTATGCCCCTATTTATACATGACAAAATCTTACTGGCCTTAGTAACTGCAGATTGACATTGCATATTGCTGCCTAATTTGTTGTCTATAACAATTCCCAAATCCTTCTCATGTGTGGTTATCCCTAATTCACTACCATTTAGTGTGTAAGTTGCTTGTGCATTCTTAACCCCGAAGTGCATAACTTTGCATTTCTCTATGTTAAATTTCATTTGCCATTTTAGTGCCCAGTCCCCCAATCTATCCAAATCTCTCTGCAACAAAGCAATATCCTGCTCACATTTTATTACTTTACAAAGTTTTGTGTCATCTGCAAACACTGATACGTGGCTTTCAATGCCTATTTCAAGATCATTTATAAATATGTTAAATAGAAGTGGTCCCAAAACAGAACCCTGAGGGACACCACTTACCACTTTTGTCCAGCCTGAAAATCTACCATTAATTACAACTCGTTGTACTCTGTCCTTAAGCCAATGTTCTACCCAAGAACAGGAATATTCATCTAGACCAATTTCTTTTAGTTTGAAGACTAACCTATTGTGAGGAACTGTATCAAATGCCTTGGCAAAGTCCAAGTAGATCACATCCACTGCAACACCCTGATCTATACTTCTACTTACTTCTTCGTAGAATGCAATTAGGTTAGTTTGACATGACCTATGTTTCATAAAACTATGCTGATTATTGCTAATAACAAAGTTCTTCCCAATGAATTCCTGAATATTATCCCTTAATAGTCCTTCAAATATTTTCCCAGTTACAGAAGTTAAGCTCACAGGTCTATAATTTCCAGGCAAGGATTTTGAACTCTTTTTAAATATAGGAACAACATCTGCCTTCCTCCAATCCTCCGGTACAACACCTGAAACAAAAGAATCTTGAAAAATTAAATACAGAGGTTCACTTATTTCCCCACTTAGCTCCTTAAGTACTTGTGGGTGAATACAGTCAGTTGAATAAGGTTGAGACTGGATAAGTCATTATAACGTGCATTTTAAGTTGAATTTGGAGAAACCACTTGAAGCATTTGTTGTGTTGAGCTATTTCAGATAATATTTGTTTCATTTGTTCATTGCAACATAAGTCTTTACATTTTGACAATAAACATGATTTTCAATAAAGGGTGGAATGATTTTGATCACAACTGTATAGATGCAACAAGGAAAGATTCCTGGAGATCGGAGGGGAAGGACTTTGAGAGAAGAATAGAGAAGTAAATCATGACCCAAGTGAAACAAACAAGTTATAAAGACTAGGATTTACACTTTTCCAAATCACTATTAAATGTTAACTTCAAAAAGTCTTTGTCTGCCCACCTCTTAAATTTCTCTGTTAATGGTCAATTTGCACACCATAAAAATGACCAAAGTCTGTCCAAGAACCCATGTATTCCCCCATTCCACTTAAATTTTTAAGAAAACAATTAACTAACAGCTGTTACAGCTTCATTTCAATGAAGTGATCTGAGTGAAGTGTTCCTGTTCACTTAACCCTGCAATGTAACCATTTTAGAGAAACAGCAATGTTTATATTGCAAGGTTAAGACTGCCTATAGTTACTCTCTTCCAGACAGCCACTAGAGGCGCTTCCTGGCTTTTCACAGAGTTTAACTCTGTGAAAGGAAGAAAGGATGTCCTCATGCTTTGCACAAAATCATGCTATGCATTAGGACATCCAGCATCACCAAAATCCTTGTAGGAAAGCATTGATTCAATACTTTCCCATGAGAAAGGCCTAATGCACATGTGGCGCTCGCCACGCATGCACATAAGGTTCTCCATTGCTGTGACGTCATGGGAGGAAGATACTGAGGCAGCACGAAGGGACCTCAGCACTGGAATCAGGTAATTTAATTAAAAAATTTTTTTAACTTAATTTCATAGTCTTGGTTATCTTGCAGAAGGGAACCTAGTATGTGAGAGGGGCTTACTACAGCATTAGGAATACAATTTTAGCGTTCCTTTAATATTTCAGGAGTAACCTTATTTGTATGCCTTAAATTAAAGCACAATGAGGAAGACACCAGAAGGTAAATTAAAATAATGAGTTGCCTTCCTTTCCCTGACGGAATCAAAGTTCTTTAACTGACAAATGTTATCTATCAAATATCAACAGCCAACTGGGAGTATGACACAATGTGAATCTGGTGCAGAGAAAATACCATATGTCAAGGTTGCAGGCGGCAGATTCATTTTCTCTGTTACAGGTATCCTTACACCTTGCTTATCGAAACTGGTAGAGTCTGCCAATGAAGACCCCTACCATATATCAGAATGTCCTACAGCAATATAACAAACTGATCACTGTGTGAGAAGTGATGGTAAATTATTAGCCGGCAATTGAAAAATATATTGGCAAAAATAAAATAAAATATTACTGCTCAAAATCTATAACATCGGCAGATACCGAACGTGTATTTTTTGAAGAACTAACCATGCAGTAGAATAATGCTCTCTCCTCTCAAGTATTAGTGGTAAGTAGACTTTGATATATTCTGCCAACCCAGTTAAAGAATGTGGTGTATCCTAATGATAGAATGCTGACATAAAACATGGGGCAATCATTTAGCTGCAGTAAGAATATACAATTTGTCATAGAAATGCATCGGTTTACACTTCGAATACCAGACTCATTCAACATTACTTTCTATGTCCATACCTTTCTTCTTTTATACTAAACCTGTTTATTTTTGTCCCATGTCTAGTGATGTCCCGA
>OW240923.1:114266977-114321184 GCA_933207985.1 Pelobates cultripes
ACTTCCCTCACTTCACCCTGCTTTAACTGTAGTTATATAGCTGCTCACAGCCCCTACAGGTGAGGCTAATGACCTTGTTAGGCAGTGAGCCAGAACTCTATGGAAAACCTGGGCTGGACTCATGCACAACCACTCTGACAGTGGGTGGAGAATCGGCCCACCCTGCTCTTCCGAATACTCCACCCCAGGGACCCAAATAACAACAGAGGAAAAAACCTACATTTAAACTTAACTTTCCCTTGTGCTGCATGTGCTTACCCACATGTCAGGATAGTGGCTGTGGCTGTGCAAAAGTCTGGGTGCCAGATATACACCCCTGACCACCATCCCCAACACTCTGTTACAACATGTATGCATGGCCCTGCGGCTTCCTTTCTTAGGAGAACAACCCTTGGACGAGTGGTTGACAAAGCTCAAGCCAGCCGGCACGACCATGGGGGGACCATTCGGTATACGAAAGGTTATGGCCAAATACACGATCAGTCATTTTAAGTGAATGCAAATAAGCAAATGGTCTTTGCTCTCAGTGCCATGAAGCAAATATAGGTGTAGCAGATAGCCATGAGCTGCCCTGGGACTTGTATTATGTGTAACCTGTATTCGTCTATTTGCTAAATGTTTATGCAGTAAGGGAATGCATTTGTGTAAACTAGCTAAGTTCTATGTGTAAAATGTATTGGATTCATCTGAATGTTAGGTAGTTTCATTCCCTTAGTTTGTTCGAATGAAACTACCGAACAGTCAGACCTCCCCTGTGTGAAGTGTGCCTTCAATTACCCGTTGCAAAATTGTTGCGAACGGGTAATTGACAAGCTGTGTAGCAATCCTTTGTTCTCAGGGGTGTCCGCCATTCGGGAAATGAACACGTGGCAGCGGCCATCTTAAACTCCCGAACAGCAGTGTTTTGCCGTTGAGTGTCTGGAACTCAAAACGGACACTCGACTAGGCGAACACTGCTGAGACCTCCATCAGCCCGGTCCGTTCGGTACCAAACTACCGAACATCCCCTCGTTCGGTAGGCATAATCAACCGAACGAGGGGATTCAGGCGAACCCTCCCAAGCCTCTATAGCTGGAGGCTTTCAGGTACTTCAGTCGCCTTTTCCAGGACCGACCGCAGGGCCCAATCGCATGGAGCCCAATTCGGCTAGTTCAGCCAGCGCGGTCAGTCTGGGTGATTTTTGGATATGTTGTTCACCCAGATCAGGGCTACCAGGGGATATATAATTTAAAGTGGTACCCCTAGGTTTAGGGGTACATCCAGAAATGGGGGGAATTGCTGTACTGGATAAGGGGATTATGATGACGGCTGAGGGGAGGAGATGTGTGGCAGGTTACCAGGACAGGATTGGCTAATATGTTAATGAATGTAATCCCTCCCTTGCATGGGAGCATGCTTTAAAAGACCAGTGTGGAATAAAGCTTTCAGTTCTGCTCCTGAAACTGTGTGTCGTCCAGTTATTGGGATTGCTGTTGGGATACTGCTGTGTTATTTTGCCTGCTGCAAACCTTGCCTGTGGATTTACAATTTACTTGTTCCTGAGCCTCACTTGGATTATAAGCGGAGATAGCCTGGGGAATATTGTATCTCCGCTACAATAGGGACTGGACAAAAAGGGGTTTTGTGCACACGGTTGGGCTGAGGTTTCCAGGCAATAACAGGGGTTTTGTTACATGGCTCCCCTTTGTGGAACACCCCGGCAGACATGGCTTGATCCTTTTCGGGTCAGCTTGGGGATGTCCAGGCTGCTACTAGGGCATAAGTTCTGTTTGCCTGGACAGTCCGTCTGCATTACCTTTGTGCTTGCCAGGCCGGTACTGTATGGAAAAGTTATAGGGTTGGAGAGCCAAGCTCCACCTCAGTAGCCGGTTATTGTCTCCTGCCACTCAGTTCAGCCAGACAAGAGGATTGTGGTCGGTGATGTGGGTAAATTCCTGGCCATATAAATAAGGGTTTAGATTCTTTAGAGCCCAGACCAGGGCCAGGCATTGCTTTTCCACTGCCGCGTAGCTCACCTCTCTGGGTAACAATTTTCGGCTAATGTAGGCGACAGGGTGCTCCCCTCCATCCTCTCCGACTTGGCCCTGAACTGCCCCCAGTCCGTACATGGAAGCATCTGTATGGACAACAAAGGGTTTGTTAGGGACGGGGGCAACTAACACATGAGAGTTGATCAAAGCGTTCTTTAGGGCTTGGAAGTCTACTTCACAGGATGGAGACCACAGGACTAGTCTGGGTAGTTTCTTTTTGGTTAAATCGGTCAGGGGCTTAGCAATGGCACTATTTCTGGGTGAAAGATTTCAGGTACTTACGTGTATGCCTTCCATTGTACCTTCTCCCTGCTGTCCAAATACTTGTAAAAGGGTGTTTAAGTATATGTTTGTTACGGCACCCTCAGCATAAAAGGGTTAAACCACCGTTTAGTAGATCTTCCCTTCCAGAGATGCAGGAACAACTACTGCAGAACACCAATCAGCTGAACAGGAAACCATACGAATGCTGTAAACAGCCGAATAGGAAAAACCATACGAATAGGTTTACACTCCTAGCAGTCGAACTGGAACAGCATACAATAAATCCCCCCAAGAATGAGACAAAGCTCTGTGTTGAGTGTCAAGCAGTGAACAGTCAGAGCTGTGGGTTTATTGTGCTTATGTACACATTCTTACACATTAGTACCACCCACAGGGTTTTGGAACACAACCAATAAACCCATACAATACACTCAGACATTCCCACACAAATTCCTCCCCTCTGCTTGTGATTCAATTACCTTACAAAATGGGTAATGTAATTTAGCACAAGCAGAGAAATACAATTTTTCCACATTATTCATAACTTGAAAAGTATGCATCACATTCACATATTCAGAATCAGCATACTCCAAATACAAACATACGTCAAAATCATACAAATTGGTCCAGTGGTTCAAAAGATAGATTGTAGTCCTTTGTGACCACAGGAAGCATGGCATTTCTGCCCAAAACCAGTTCCACAGAGTCTTCTATCCTGGAGATAATTGTGAAGTAATCCAATTATCTCCAAAGACAGAGGCAAAACTCCACTGAACACATGGCAGCAAAAAGACAGTAAAATACAATAAAATACACAAGGTTACATTTATGACATAAAGTACAGACATGCAACATATGCCCAGATAGCTTAGGTCTGAGCGCACATTATTACTGAATGGCGCTCAGAGCACACACATACAGTTCAATTGCCATGGAGCCAAAGTCTTTCCCATAGTCTTTCATTATACGAATGGGCTCCATGGCATAGCTATCTGGGGTATCACTGCTCAAACAGGGCAAGCACCAAATGACCCGGCTTTCTTGTCTTTGCAGGGGAAAATCAAGGCTTTTAACATGGGGCCATAATCCAAAGGCAACAGTCGAGCAACCAGGCTTCTCCAATGCAATGTGGCGAGATTGCTCTCGTCACAGTGTTGAATAATTGTATTCGTCTACCGAACGAGAGACCACCCGCCCTGGGTAGCAATCAGCATTAGAACGTGGAGAAAAAATGCAACTTAATTGCTCCTAGGTGGCCGCCATTCGGCATACGAACATGTGGCGAGAACAAAGGATGGCGGCCATCTTTAAACTCACGAACGCGGTCAGCGGGGCGTACGCATGAATTGCCTGGAACTATTTTCGGCAAGGCAAACATGCGAATGCCCGGTCTTCATGGAAGTCCTGGATGAATACGTTCCCCTCCACGAATAAAACTGGCATTCGGTAGATAGAATCTACCGAACGAGGGGAACATTCGCATGTAACCAGCTGCGGCATACGAATGGTGGTTTTCGTGTTGTTAGATGCGAACA
Source organism: Pelobates cultripes (assembly GCA_933207985.1). NCBI lineage: Eukaryota > Metazoa > Chordata > Amphibia > Anura > Pelobatidae > Pelobates > Pelobates cultripes. Next base: position 114,270,807 of record OW240923.1, read on the forward strand.
GAGACTGGCTCTTGCTACTGATTTTATGGAACTCTAGCTCGGATACTTCACATGGCGAGCCGGTCAAACTTCTACACGATGTGACACGGAAACTACCAAACGGAAATTCGTGAGATTTGGATATGTGACTACCAGTATCCTCAGCTGCCCAGGGATGTTAAAATTTTAGTTGTATGTATTGTAACGGATCGCCTGGCACCCCGACTGGGTACCTCCGTTGAAGGATGCTCCTAGCGCTTCCTGAGGACTCCAAGCACTGCAGCAGACACCACAACCACCGAACTGTAGGAGCATATGAATGCTCTCAAGCATATGAATGTTGAAAACAGCCGAATAGGAAAAACCATGCAAATAGGTTTACACTCCTAGCAGTCAAACTGGATTAGCATACAATAAATCCTCCCCCAATAATGAGACGACACTTCACTTTGAGGGTTAAGCAGGAACTGACTGTACTGGCACATACAGCCTCTTGTATTCCCAATCCACAAACTTAGTACTGCCCACAGGGTTTTACAGAACAACCAATCAATCTGTACAATACACACAGAACACACATGGAACGTCTTAGCAGGAGGCAGCATTTCAGCAACATGGTGGAACAGTACGTGTGCACACGCCTACAAGTACTGACTGATGGGTCTGCTACATTCAACTTCTGGGTCTTCAAATTGGGCACATGGCCTGAGCTTGCCCTTTATGCCTTGGAGGTGCTGGCCAGCCCTGCAGCCAGTGTATTGAGCACGGCAGGCAGTGGTGTATCCTGGTTTTGTGCTGCCCTAGGCAGGACAAAACTCAGACGCCCCCCCTCCCCCCCGCCCCACCTTCTAAATACACACACACACAGTCAGACACAAAAACACACACACACAGTCAGACACAAACACAGTCAGACACATACACACACACACACAGTCAGACACATACACAGACACACACAGTCAGACACACACACACACACAATCAGACACAAATACACACACACACACAGTCAGACACATACACACAGTCAGACACACACAGTCAGACACAAACACACACACAAACACACACAGTCACATACACACACAGTCAGACACATACACAGACACAAACACAGTCACACACACACTCACAAACACAAACACACAGTCAGACACACACACACACAAACACATTAACTTTTTTTTTTAATTTAAATCCCCCCCCAACCTCCTTACCTTTGGGAGTGCTGGGGGGGTCTCTCTCCCTGGTGGTCCAGTGGCTGCAGGGCGGGCGGCGCTGGCAGGCGGGCGGCTGGCGAGGGAGCACTTCCCATGAGCTGACTGCTCAGCTCCCTCGCGCGTCGGCTGCAGAGTGAGGCTGGGAACCGGAAGATGACGTCATCTTCCGGCTCCCAGCCTCACTTTGCGGTGCGCGTGGGAGCTGAGCAGTCAGCTCATGGGAAGTGCTCCCTCGCCGGCCGCTCGGGATGTCAGTTAGCCGCAAGGCTAACAAGGCATCTGCCCTGGGCATTTGGGGGGCGGCGTTTTTTGCCGCCCCCTGAAAAATGCCGCCCAAGGCAAATGCCTTGTTTGCCTCGCGGCTAATACGTCCCTGACGGCAGGGGGTGTTATCACAGACAAGCGTAGCTGCCTGTTCACAGCCAACGTGGACAAGCTCACATTTATTAAAATGAACCAGGCATGGATCCCACCAGACTTGTCTATACCTTGTGCAGAATAGACATTTATACCGGCCTCACCCAGCCATTGTTATACTCAAGTGCACTTATCCTTTGCTATCTTTTTTTTTTATATGTCCCAATTAAAAAAAAAAAAGTAAAAAACAGTGTTGCTACCTCCTCCTCCTCCTCCACCGCCGCTTCCACCTACACCACCACGGTCACCGCCTCCTCAACCTCCTAATCCACATCCACCTCCTAGTTCAAGATTATTATTTTTAATTTTTATGTATTTTATGTTATATTAAGTGATTTCCTTATCCACATTTGTTTGCAGGACACTTGTCCTACTTTTACCCCCATTTTACTTCCTTTTGCAGCCACCTAGCTCTTTCCAGGACTAAAACTTTGGGACCCCATTGACTTTAATGGGGTTTGGTGTTCGGGGTCAAGTTCTGCCCCGAAGCTGGACTTTTTTTCGAAGTTCCGCCGAACCCGCCGAACCCGAACATCCAGGTGTCCGCTCAACTCTAGTCCTGTGTTAAAATGTAACGTGACCTGTTAAAATGTTTAAAAAGTTAAAATGTTGTTGTAAGTTTGATTGAAATAGCTTTTGATTTCAGTAAATATGCTGCAAACACAACAAATTCCAATTTTCAGTTCTTTGCAACCTATAAAGTGTTTTGAAACATACTGTGCGTAATAATTTGGAACAGTGCATTGAAAGTTTTTTTATGTTTAACCCCTTAAGGACACATGACATGTGTGACATATCATGATTCCCTTTTATTCCAGAAGTTTGGTCCTTAAGGGGTTAAATAAAATACTGTTATCATTAAGAGTTTTGTTCAATAAAATGTGAATTGTACTCTTAATAGTTTATAACTAGTGATGTCGTGAACACAAAATTTTTCGGTTCGCGAACGGCGAACGCGAACTTCCACAAATGTTCGTGAACTGGCGAACCGGGCGAACCGCCATAGACTTCAATGGGCAGGCGAATTTTAAAACACACAGGGACTCTTTCTGGCCACAATAGTGATGGAAAAGTTGTTTCAAGGGGACTAACACCTGGACTGTGGCATGCCGGAGGGGGATCCATGGCAAAACACCCATGGAAAATTACACAGTTGATGCAGAGTCTGCTCTTAATCCATAAAGGGCATAAATCACCTAACATTCCTAAATCACAATGGATATGGATTGACATATGACATATTGACACCTTGACATATGGATTGACACCTGTCCTCAGAGACCCTGATACACACTGACACAGAGCAGAATAGAGACTGTTCCTCCTACATAGGGTCACTTGGCAGATATGGATTGACACCTGTCCTCAGAGCCCCTGATATACACTGACACAGAGCAAAATAGAGACTGTTCCTCCTACATAGGGTCACTTGGCAGATATGGATTGACACCTGTCCTCAGAGATCATGATACACACTGACACAGAGCAGAATAGAGACTGTTCCCTACATAGGGTCACTTGGCAGATATGGATTGACACCTGTCCTCAGAGATCATGATACACACTGACACAGAGCAGAATAGAGACTGTTCTCCTACATAGGGTCACTTGGCAGATATGGATTGACACCTGTCCTCAGAGACCATGATACACACTGACACAGAGCAGAATAGAGACTGTTCTACTACATAGGGTCACTTGGCAGATATGGATTGACACCTGTCCTCAGAGCCCCTGATACACACTGACACAGAGCAGAATAGAGACTGTTCCTCCTACATAGGGTCACTTGGCAGATATGGATTGACACCTGTCCTCAGAGACCATGACACACACTGACACAGAGCAGAATAGAGACTGTTCCTCCTACATAGGGTCACTTGGCAGATATGGATTGACACCTGTCCTCAGAGACCATGATACACACTGACACAGAGCAGAATAGAGACTGTTCCTCCTACATAGGGTCACTTGGCAGGTATGGATTGACTGTTCCCCCTACATTCACACTATTGGATCTCGCAAAACTTACCAAGGATCTAAATCATGTTCCCGTTTCGTACATGAAAAACCTACTCATACAAAATGTCTTCCCAAACGTCATTTCGTTCAAAGTGGAGAGAATGTTAAAAAAAAAATATTGTTGTTCTGAGTGTGAGAAATGCTTTTCAGCCGCTTCTAATCTTAAGCATAGTTACATAGTTACATAGTTACATAGCTGAAAAGAGACTTGCGTCCATCAAGTTCAGCCTTCCTCAGAAATGTTGTTGCTGTTGATCCAAAAGAAGGCAAAAAACCTGATCTGAAGCACTTCCAATTTTGCCACAAACTAGGAAAAAATTCCTTCTTGACCCCAAAATAGCAGTCAGATGTCTCCTTGGATCAATCAAGTATTACCCCACTAATTAGAAATTATATCCCTGTATGTTATGTTTTTGTAAGTATTTATCCAATTTCAGTTTAAACATCTGTATGGACTCTGACAAAACCACCTCTTCAGGCAGAGAATTCCATATCTTTATTGTTCTTACTGTAAAAAAAAACCTTTTCTTTGCTTTAGATGAAATCTCCTTTCTTCCAGCCTACATGTGTGACCTCGTGTCCTATGTATAACCCTGTTTATGAATTGATTTCCAGATAAAGGTTTGTACTGGCCCCGAATATATTTGTATAAAGTTATCATATCCCCTCTCAGGCGCCGTTTTTCCAAACGAAACAGATTTAATTTTTGTAACCTTTCTTCATAATTAAAATACTCCATTCCTTTTATCAATTTTGTAGCTCGTCTCTGGACACTCTCCAGTGCCATGATATCCTTCTTTAGAACAGGCGCTCAAAATTGCACAGCATATTCAAGGTGTGGTCTTACCAGCGATTTATAAAGAGGCAGAATTATATTTTCATCCCGAGAATTTATACCCCTATTTATACGTGACAAAATCTTACTGGCCTTAGCAACTGCAGATTGACATTGCATATTGCTGCCTAATTTGTTGTCTATAACAATTCCCAAATCCTTCTCGTGTGTGGTTATCCCTAATTCACTACCATTTAGTGTGTAAGTTGCTTGTGCATTCTTAACCCGAAGTGCATAACTTTGCATTTCTCTATGTTAAATTTCATCTGCCATTTTAGTGCCCAGTCCCCCAATCTACCCAAATCTCTCTGCAGCAAAGCAATATCCTGCTCACATTTTATTACTTTACAGAGTTTTGTGTCATCTGCAAGCACTTTGATACATGGCTTTTTCCAATGCCTATATTTCAAGATCATTTATAAATATGTTAAATAGGAAGTGATTCTAAAACATAGAACCCTGAGGGACACCACTTACCACTTTTGTCCAGCATTAAAATTTACCATTAATGACAACTCATTGTACTCTATCCTTAAGCCAATGTTCTACCCAATAACAAGAATATTCATCTAGATCAATTTCTTTTAGTTTGAAGAATAACCTATTGTGAGGAACCATATCAAATGCCTTGGCAAAATCCAAGTAGATCACATTCACTGCAACACCCTGATCTATACTTCTACTTACTTCTTCGTAGAATGCAATTAGGTTAGTTTGACATGACCTATGTTTCATAAAACCATGCTGATTATTGCTAATAACAAAGTTCTTCCCAATGAATTCCTGAATATTATCCCTTAAAGCCCTTCAAATATTTTCCCAGTTACAGAAGTTAAGCTCACAGGTCTATAATTTCCAGGCAAGGATTTTGAACCCTTTTTAAATATAGGAACAACATCTGCCTTCCTCCAATCCTCCGGTACAACACCTGAAACAAAAGAATCTTGAAAAATTAAATACAGAGGTTCACTTATTTCCCCACTTAGCTCCTTAAGTACTTGTGGGTGAATACAGTCAGTTGAATAAGGTTGAGACTGGATAAGTCATTATAACGTGCATTTTAAGTTGAATTTGGAGAAACCACTTGAAGCATTTGTTGTGTTGAGCTATTTCAGATAATATTTGTTTCATTTGTTCATTGCAACATAAGTCTTTACATTTTGACAATAAACATGATTTTCAATAAAGGGTGGAATGATTTTGATCACAACTGTATAGATGCAACAAGGAAAGATTCCTGGAGATCGGAGGGGAAGGACTTTGAGAGAAGAATAGAGAAGTAAATCATGACCCAAGTGAAACAAACAAGTTATAAAGACTAGGATTTACACTTTTCCAAATCACTATTAAATGTTAACTTCAAAAAGTCTTTGTCTGCCCACCTCTTAAATTTCTCTGTTAATGGTCAATTTGCACACCATAAAAATGACCAAAGTCTGTCCAAGAACCCATGTATTCCCCCATTCCACTTAAATTTTTAAGAAAACAATTAACTAACAGCTGTTACAGCTTCATTTCAATGAAGTGATCTGAGTGAAGTGTTCCTGTTCCCTTAACCCTGCAATGTAACCATTTTAGAGAAACAGCAATGTTTATATTGCAAGGTTAAGACTGCCTATAGTTACTCTCTTCCAGACAGCCACTAGAGGCGCTTCCTGGCTTTTCACAGAGTTTAACTCTGTGAAAGGAAGAAAGGATGTCCTCATGCTTTGCACAAAATCATGCTATGCATTAGGACATCCAGCATCACCAAAATCCTTGTAGGAAAGCATTGATTCAATACTTTCCCATGAGAAAGGCCTAATGCACATGTGGCGCTCGCCACGCATGCACATAAGGTTCTCCATTGCTGTGACGTCATGGGAGGAAGATACTGAGGCAGCACGAAGGGACCTCAGCACTGGAATCAGGTAATTTAATTAAATTTTTTTTTTAACTTAATTTCATAGTCTTGGTTATCTTGCAGAAGGGAACCTAGTATGTGAGAGGGGCTTACTACAGCATTAGGAATACAATTTTAGCGTTCCTTTAATATTTCAGGAGTAACCTTATTTGTATGCCTTAAATTAAAGCACAATGAGGAAGACACCAGAAGGTAAATTAAAATAATGAGTTGCCTTCCTTTCCCTGACGGAATCAAAGTTCTTTAACTGACAAATGTTATCTATCAAATATCAACAGCCAACTGGGAGTATGACACAATGTGAATCTGGTGCAGAGAAAATACCATATGTCAAGGTTGCAGGCGGCAGATTCATTTTCTCTGTTACAGGTATCCTTACACCTTGCTTATCGAAACTGGTAGAGTCTGCCAATGAAGACCCCTACCATATATCAGAATGTCCTACAGCAATATAACAAACTGATCACTGTGTGAGAAGTGATGGTAAATTATTAGCCGGCAATTGAAAAATATATTGGCAAAAATAAAATAAAATATTACTGCTCAAAATCTATAACATCGGCAGATACCGAACGTGTATTTTTTGAAGAACTAACCATGCAGTAGAATAATGCTCTCTCCTCTCGAGTATTAGTGGTAAGTAGACTTTGATATATTCTGCCAACCCAGTTAAAGAATGTGGTGTATCCTAATGATAGAATGCTGACATAAAACATGGGGCAATCATTTAGCTCCTCAACGCTGCAGTAAGAATATACAATTTGTCATAGAAATGCATCGGTTTACACTTCGAATACCAGACTCATTCAACATTACTTTCTATGTCCATACCTTTCTTCTTTTATACTAAACCTGTTTATTTTTGTCCCATGTCTAGTGATGTCCCGAACGGTTCGCGAACGTTTCACCGCGAACGATTCGCCGAACGGTTCGCCACGGACTCATCATTCCAGCCAATCAGCAGCAGACCCTCCCTCCCAGACCCTCCCAACTCCTGGACAGCTCACTAAGAATGCAGCTTCAAAATGGATGCTGTCCAGGAGGTGGGAGGGTCTGGGAGGGAGGGTCTGCTGCTGATTGGCTGGAATGATGAGTCTGTGGCGAAACGTTCGCGAACCGTTCGGGACATCTATACCCATGTCCTTTTTAGTCCACATATTTAATACAATGACACCTACTAGTTTGTGTGAATGTTGATTGTGGAATTTAGGTAGCATCAATGCTGATAGATTTCAACGTGCATTTTTATGACTGCCCAAGCTACTTACTACAAGCCGTTACTACAATATGTGTAACACTTGGTTTAGAAGGCAATGCATGCAGATTTTAAGTAAGCCAAATCATTAAATGCATATTAAACATCTTCATTATATTAATCTGAGAATTCCCCTTTACTGATGTGTCAATGTGTCAAAATATTTTTTTTTGATAGCAGATGAAAAACAGTTGATCCATCTATTCTGCCAGCTTTGTATGTAAGAGCATACAGACTTTATTTATGCTGTTGTTTCTGGTTTATATTCTTCTATGTGTCTACCCCGAAATTTTTGTGATCTCAACAACCCTAGTTAAAGGACATCTTGCATCAAATTTTCATTTCTCATTCTTTTTCTTTTTTTTTTTTTAATTACCACATTTAATGAACTGCTCAGCCAGATAAAAAGTTACATTTTCTAAAAAACAAACAAAATCTATATATATTTATCAAAAAAATCATTAAGTTTCATTAAATATAATACATTTTTAAAAAACAAAAAGTGAAAAATATAATGACCGTTGTTCTTTAATGGTTCTATTTTAAATTTACAATATGAAAACACATTATTTGTCAGTTTAAAAACCTATAAATTAAGCTTTATTAAGAATGACCAGCCATCAATGGCAATCAAAATGCATAAAATAAAAAAACAAAATTCTTATCTAGAGGTTGCTGAAGTATTGAATTCAGAATTAGGGAATTGGTGGCCTGGCTACATGTCATAGTTGAATAGGGAATTATATATGTTTGCTTTCATGTTATCCACTAAAGTGTCAATTGACTACAATTCAAAGTGAATTTACATTGTTGGCCAAAGTAGTCAAATTGATTTCGAAGTTGATAATTTACAATTTGGCTATTGTGGCCTACAATGTATGAATTTCCACCAATTAACCCTTCACGTTTTATACACAATAGTTGTGAAAGAAAATACACATATACACAGAGACTTAATTAAAAACTAAAGTTATATTTTATTTTTAAAAGATGAAGTATACTTTGGTAAAACTCTCTGACTTTGGATTTTTTGTTTATATTGATTTCTACACTTTTATTTTATATTTATGTGTTTTCTGCTTGAAGGTTTTTATTATTGGTATTATTTTTTTAAAATATTAAAGAATGTTGTTTTTGCCTTACATGGTGTCCCCGTGGTTTACTGAGATTTTTTTAAATCTATGATATTTTTGTTTTCAGCCTGAAAGCTAGGCACACGATACTATTGGATATAAAAGAAACTCAAAGCAAATTCTTCAGAAAAGAGAAGTTGTTTGGTATATTTCCACTATGCACCTACTTTAAAATGCTCCTCGTTCCTTTTTAGCCCTCAATGTATAATACTTTAACTGCGGGAAGTTCTACCTCAGTTCAGCGCAGCTTGAACGATTTGCAACTATTGCTCAACCGAAATAAATCATTCTTGGCACCCATTAACATTTTGCGTTCTACAAGACTGAACAACACAATGCAAAGCAACTTTCGACTGCAAGCTTGCCGACAGGGCACTATAAAATTTACTGTAGCGGTTTCTCACTGTCAAATTAAAGGGGAAACGTCACATTTTTTTTATCCTCTATATTAAACAAATATGTATTTGCGAGATCTGAAAAATAAAATTAAATGTGGTTTGCTGCTAACGGAACTTTTTGGAATTTTTACGTGCTATGTAAATAAATAGTTACGATAATATGGTAGTTTAAAAAATATTACATGCTGCAAACCGTAGTAAACATTTCCTTATTTAAACCTTGCAAAGATTGGCAATAAAATGTTGTTTCTGTGCTTTAAATTACGCTTTTATGATATACGTTAGAAAAGCGTGCCCTGGAGATTTGCATTAACGATACATGGAAATGTACTTTAGTATTGATTATAAGCCTCCGTTAGAGCTTGAGTAATCCACATAAATGCTATAGACGAGATCATGCAAGGGTCGTATTAGCCATAACATAAAACTGTGATACTGTGAAGATCAAATATGTTTTTAAAAAAAAAAAAAATTTGATATCGCTTTTTTATTGCTGTAAAAGTAATTAATAGGCTTGGAGATTCGTTTCAGTGCAAACTGAAATTCGGCAGAATTCTAGCCGATTATGCGATTGGTTGAATTCCCGAACTCAAAGCTGAAATGTACCCAAATTGCGTGTTACCAAAATCTGCAAATTGCTGAATGTGTTTATTGTGATTGATGGGAAACAGAGACAATTGATGGCTGGGGGACAGTCTGGCTGGGGGACCGTCACTAAATGTTAATTTTATCCACAGATCAAGTGAGAAGTAACCAATATAGGGAAAATATATATATATTTATATAATACATATTTTAATAAAAAATATATAATACATATTAAAAAAAATATATATATATATATATTTATATATTTTACTGCTCCTTTTTTTCCCTCTGTTAGTTACTTGTTCTCGTTTGATATGTGAACCAACTGGATATAAAATTCTGCTATCAGTGTACTGTAAAATATATACATAACGCCAGTGTAAATAATATTTAACCTGATAATGCACCTAGCCATACAATGCCATAGATTGGATCTTGATTTTTTACCCAAGCATGTATTCACTAGCATTAATAGTAGAAGGTACAAGGGATATCCTTTCTCATATTTTTCGGCATGCCTCACATCCATCCCGATTATGGAGAGACAGTCCCGATTTTTGCATCCTGTCTGCTGTACCGCCTTAGTTACATGGAACTGACCCTAACAAGCATAGTGCACGCGCATCATTAGATGTGTTTCTGCTATGTTCAGGGCACTAGGACCCTGCAGACAGCACTGAAACTGTGCTCCTTTCAGGGTCTGCCCTCTGTGGGCCTGCTTGAGTGATGGACAGACAGCCTGACATGCATTCAAGACAGGTTGGCCTGCAATTAACTCAAGTGGACCCGCCGACTTCCTGGAAACGACTGCCCCTTTGGTGGCAGGGCTAGTGAAATGATCGCATCGCTGGCCCGCCCCTTTTCCTCCATCAGTGTCCCAATTGGGGGGCCTCTTTTAGGTAGCCATGATTTATACACTTTGCAAATTGTTTTTCATCAATGGCGAATTGGCTGGTAGAGCTTTTTTTGCAGTTGGCATAGTTTTATCTTCCTTACTGATATTATGCACTATATTACACACAGCTTGTACCACAATGGCATCCTTCATAGCTCTATGTGTGTAGTAGTAAAGCGAAAGAGCAGCTAAATGGAGCATGGAAGCGAACATAATTCACATATACCCTGAACTAGATGACCAGGAATCCTGGGTTCACTGCACTGATATAATATAGTTTGGCTGGTAAGTACTTATAATAGCCTGGATGGAATGTGCATAGCCTTAGGAATACAAACCTGTAAACTCCGTTAGAGTCCAGGAAGCGCCTCAACTGGATGTCTGGTAGTCCGAAACTAGAGGTTGTCTTAACCGTGCAATATAAACCTTGCAGGTTCTCTGAAACTGTAATATGTTACATTGCAAGGTTAAGGTGATACGGACACTCAATGAGAGTAGTGTCCCTTTAGGGCAGATTGCTATTAAAACACCACACGAGGTCACAGTAAAGCAAATGTGGCCATTAGCTTAGATAACAAAGAAAATCTGGGTCGAAGACAGTCTTTCGTAACAAATATTTGTTTCTCAGGGAGAATATGTTAAACCAAACGTTGTTCCATAGGCAAAATGATTCCCTGTCAGTAGAATGGGGTATACACATATTTAAGCTAACTGACTTTGCCTTTTATTATATAGAAATATGAAAGTTTGCACACAAAAAATAAAACATTTAATAAACATATTTTCTGACATTTTTGTTGAAATGGAATTGTTTGAAAATGTGGAGGAGATAACCAACTCCTTTAAAATATGTTTAATTTTTATTGTATTTCCCTAAACAGTAAAATATATAATTTTAACAGGTACATAATATTGGCTGAGGGGCATCTTACCCCTCTCATCCCCTTCCCTTTCCCAATGGTACCCAGTGGTATCAGCACTCCTGGGGAAGATACCCACACACGTTACATAGAACTAACTCCTCCAATGCTGTGTCGGTGCCATGGGAGCCAACTAATAGCAGTAATGATTTTTAAACATTTGTACAGTTATAAGCCACACTCAGCAGGGAGATTGGGTGCAGAGTTTCTCACTGAACCATAATCTTTGCAATGAGGTTGAAACCTTCTAATGCTGACAGTGACCTTTAATGCTTAATGCTCCCGTATTCAGAGTGTATAAAATCTCAAAGCATAACACAGAGTACGAATGACCATTTTTAAAGAACATGCTTCTAATCGAGGATTTTATTCCAAGTTAAAATACATTTGAATAGAGTTTTATGCCTGCCGTCAGATAATTATAGGTATAACTTCTGCTTGAAAAGTGCAATTTATATTTCTTTTCTGCTTTCTGTGGGTGGACAGGAATGGGAGTTTTTCATTTAGTACATTTTTCTGCAACAATTACTTAAGATGAAAATGTAGTGTTTCTTGTTTTTTTTGGACAGTCAGTCCCTTAGATATAAATAAAAGATATGCGAGAGACTGTTGGCCATGGCTGAGTTGGAAGCATCATTAACAGGTTTTACCTCAATGTCGACATTACAAAAAAAAACGAAAACATTTCCATGAGAATATTTTACTTAGAACAACCAGGATCCTGTACAACAAATTCATTGTTGGGGTCTGCATTACAATTTGAGGTACCCTGGGAGAGACAGACTAGCAGGGCCCTCTATAATACTTTTTTTTTTGCACTTTTTAAATGCCAGCAGTAAATTTTAGAATCAGATGAGTTTAATCAATGCTCCAAATTTAGGAGGAAGAGGACAAGGTAGGAAGATGTTTTTATTTGCTCGCTGCCTTTAGTCTGAGCAGTAAGCAGCCCCCGCTGACTCAGGTAAATGAAAATTAGACAAATCCTAGGACCCAGGGCTCTGCAATCTATAAACTTTCAATGTATTAAAGTCTAACCTGCTACCATTTTACATCACATTGACGGCCATACACTGTCACAGTCACACCTCTCTGACAAGTGTTTCCCATCAGCTTTTTAGAAGATTGATACGATTGGCCGATTGGTGAATCTCAAAGCTTAAACGGAACCAAAGCAGCAAGAACACGTTTAAATGGATACTTAAGTAGCAAACATACTTACAGCAATCATAATGTAGTAGTTTTGGTGCATAGACGCTGCTCCTGTTGTCTGACAATGTTAAAATTACTGTTTACAATTAGCTGAAATATAACCTATGTTGGCTTTCAAGACCCTTTAATTTACCCATTACCTAATGCGTCTCATAAAGAGCTTTGGGTTTAATTATTTTCTTACACAGAAACATTGCACTGGGACATTACAGTGATTTCCATGCATGCGCCATTGTGTCCTCAACGCTTCTCTTTGAGAACCATCTGATTGCTTAGAAATCATCATGATTGTTTTTATTTATTTATTAGTTTAATTGCTTTTTTGATTATTAGATAATACTTTATGTATTTAGTTCAACAAAAAGGCAGTAATCTAAATTAAACTACTTTATTTATTTTTAAAATTACATTGTTCTTGTAAGATCTAGGGATGTATTTTACACACAATGCATGAAGTCAGATGCATTATGGGGAAAAAAACGTTCTAACTTGGAGTAATGCTACTGTGAATACAAAACATTATTTACTATCAGCAATATCCCTCGATACAAAACAGGGATGTTGTTTAAAGGACAACTGTAACCTCAACACTATCATTTAATATAATGATCCATTCATCACGTTTTGAAAAGAAATAGACTTTGTTAAAGGAGGTATATGTAAAACAATGAGAAAAACTCATCCCTACCCATAGTATATGAGAGGATCCTTTCTGACCCAAGGTGTGTGTATATGGCGGAAGGATCCTGCCATGTTCTAAAGGTTTTTTTTTCTTTTCTTTGTTTTTTTAAATATACTTCATTCAATTTTCTGATGACATAATGCGGAAGGATTTTCAGATGTGTGGATGAAGTTTTTGTAATTTAATTTTGTTGGAGGGGGAAGAGTGTAAACCAACGTGAAGCCCTACACAGCCAATACGCCCAGTTTTGTTCCATACTAAGATTATTTCCCATGTTATATACCAGCGGTTATTTTGCTGGGGCACAGGGAATTATTTTTGCTGAACAGGAGCCCAGTCGGGTGCCTTGGCCCTTTAAGACCACCACCGGGCCTCTGTAGTGTTGGCATGCTGGGAGGAAGTGACAGCCTGTCACTTCCTCCCAGCTTTGTGCAGAGAGACAGCATGGGAGGGAGAGTAGGCAGCTGCAGAGGCAGCATGAGGGGAAGGGAGAAGAGAAAGAGCACAAAGAGCTGCTCTGGACCCCTAACTCAAACCAACCAGCAGCAGGAACAGAACTACAAGCCACCCTCCTGGACACACAAGGTAAGCTAACAGGAGGGTGGCTATAGATATAAAAAAAATATCACATATATGTGCTTATGTGTATGTCAGATTGTGTGTATGTGTCTGTGTATCTGTGTCAAGATGTCTGTGTGTCGGGGTGTGCATCTGTGTTTGTGTATATATAGTCTGTTTGTATGTATCAGTGTGTGTATCTGTGTGTGTGCATCTGTGTTTGTGTGAATATAGTCTGTTTTTACATGTCAGTGTGTGTATCTGAATGTTAGGGTGTGCATCTGTGTGTGTGCATATGTGTATCTGTGTGCATCTGTTTGCCATGGTGCGCATCAGTGTTTGTGTGTATATATGTCAGTGTATGTATCTATGTGGCACTGTGTGCGCACACATCTGTGTGTCAGGATGTACATCTGTATATATGTATGTGTATCTGTGTGTCAGTGTGTGTATCTGTGTGTGCATGTGTCAGTGTGCGTGTATCTGTGTCAGGGTGTGCGTTTGTGTGTGTGCATCTATGTGTGTGCATTTGTCAGTGTCAATATGAATTTGTGTGTATGTGTCAGTGTATTAATAGGTTTCTATGTGTTAATGTTTATGTATATCTGTGTAAGTATGTATGTATGTGGCAGTGCATGTGCATACATCCAAGCAATTAAACACCAGCACAACATACAAACACACTCCGGCCACCGAACACAAATATTACATACAAACACACCGCTGCATTCAAACTAAATGCAAACAAACCCCATCACTCAAACACCAATATTACTCACAAATGTACATCCGGATTTAAAAGCCAATATTAAATACAAACACACCCTGCAATCAAACCCAAACATTACATACAAACACACCCCTGTATTGAAACACTAAAATTGTATACACCCCTTCAATCAAACACCAACACTATACATTACACTATAACGCCAGAATATGCCGCAGCTCTACTAAGATATAAAACCTAGACATTTGTTTTGACTTAGAGCACCATGGAGGAATATTGAAACATTAAGGGCGCCTTGAACCTAAAAAGTTTGTGAACCACTGTTGCAAGTACGTTTGTAGATCTACACAGTCCTTATTGAAGGGAAATATTTTAGAATTCTCCTATAGCTGCCGTGGAGATTTACTTGTGGCGCTCAATGATAATGACAGACTATGCAGAAAAATCATTTACAACTTTATTTTATTTCAACAGAGAGACATTTTACCATAAATAAACTTCAGAAAAGCAAAGCGTGTTAAGTTATTTTATGTTTACAGTAAATAGATAGACAATATAGATTCGGTTTTAACTTTCTGGATATTCTACCACAGACACATAATGTAAATTCGCAAAGATTGCAGATCTATTTTTCCGTTCACTGTTAGATATCTCATAAATTGCAGCAAGAAGGTATCTTTTAAAAATAGATAACAGCGCAGGACTTTCCAATTAAGCAGCCACATGTCCAGAAGGCCAGAAGCAAGCTAGGTTTTCTGGGTAATACTACAGTACAAAATCTAAATGTTAACCAGCTACTTGTTTACCCTACAGGCACCTGAAGCATTGACAACCAGGAAGCATTCAGACAGTTACAAACACACACGAGAGAAAATGGAAAAATGTATCCTGATGAAACGCCAATAAAGAATTCACCATTCATATGGATTATTTAGGATAGTTTATGAGATTAAAAATGTAGCCTTCTATACTTTGCAAAATATTTTTTATGACAGAATAATTAGACACAAGATTGGGCTACAGAATAGTAGCTGGTCCAAAGGTTTCTTTAAAGGAACTGGATTGGACCGATATCACCACTTGTGATGATCTCACCGTGAGAGAAAGTGAGAGGATGCTTTCACTGATAAAAAAAAAAAGGGTGATTTTACCTTTTTTTTTTTTTTTAATATAGAGTGGGGAGCCCAGGAATCTTCACTTAAAAAAAAAGAACATTTGAGTGTTAGAAATAAATACATTGTTTTGCCAATATGTTTTTTTTAAAACAAGATTTATTTTTAAAGGACCACTATAGTGCCGGGGAAACAAACTCATTTTCCTGGCACTATATAGTCTTTAGGTCCCCCCCCCCACACCCTCAGAACAGAAACTGCTATGTTTACAGCTGCAGGGTTAAAACTAGGGGGACCTGGCACCCAGACCACTTCATTGAGCTTAAGTGGTCTGGGTGACTATAGTGGTCCTTTAATGTATCCATATTTTAGTCTATATTGAGAATATGGAAATTCTCCTGTAGTTTGGTCAATATTACAGAGCATTGAGGAAACTATGATTCATCTAAATTATACTTTGATTTTCATTGCTCATAGGTCATGGAAAAGAAATTGTCAAGATTAAAAATAGAATGGATATGCCAAGAGCCCAAATCAATGTATGGTAAGTAATATTTAAAAGAGGATACGCTCTGGACCAGGGCTTCCAAAACTTTTATGGGCTGAGACCTACTTTTGAAAATGGCCATTTTTTGATACCCACTTGCTAGTTATGCATATTTTAAACATGAATAACATTTGCACACCATGACAATCAATTTTAGATGGATAAAACTGGCACACTATGGCAGCTTTAGAGGCTAATGTTTGGGATATCATGGCAGTTTTAGAGGCTGGGGATCTAACATTTGCCCATCCTTGAGCAGTGTTTGAGCGTTTGAATGTAAGCATGTTTTTGTATGAAGTATTTGTGTGTATGTAGGGGTGTATTTGTATGTTATGTTGCCATTGGAATGTAGTTGTGTACTTGTGTGCAGTCTTTGTGTTTGAATGTAGGGGTGTGTTTGTATGTAGTGTTGGACTTTAAATGCAGGTGTGCTTTTGTGTGTAGTGTATTTGTATGTAATGTTTGCGTTTGATTGCAGTGGTGTGCTTGGATGTAATGTTGGCTTTTAAATGTGGATGTACATTTGTGAGTAATATTGGTGTTTGAGTGAAGTGGTATATTTGTAAATAATATAGGAGTTTGAATGTAGGGGTGTGTTTGTATGTAATATTTGTGTAAGATTGCAGGAGTGTGTTTGCATGTTGTGTTGGTTTTTGACTGCTTGGAAGTATGCACATACACACATACACTGCCACGTACTTATACAGATGTACACACACATTAACACACAGATACAAATAAACACACCGACAGACACACACAAATTCATATAAACCCTGACACACAGTTACACAGAGTCTCATATACCCACAGATGTGCACATACACACCTTGACACACATACATACACACACCTTGACACATATACACAACACAAACTGACACACATAAATGTAATAATTTTTATATTTGCGGTGACCCTCTTGGTATACCTTTACTTTGTAAAAGGGTGGCATGCTTGGGGTCCTGCTGGCTGAAATCGATGGGAGTGAGTGCAGCTCAATCCAGCCAGCCTTCCCCATGCTGCTGCTGGTGCTACTGCCTCCCTCCCATGCTCTCTCAGAAAGCAACTGGGAAAAAGAGACATGTAGCCACATCCTCCCAATGCAGCTGATAATTCAGGGGCCTGGTCATGCTCTTAAAGAGCCACGGCGCCTGGCCGGGCCCCTGTTCCGCAATAATACCCATCCGGTGGCCTTAAGTGCGTAGGCCACCCAATGGGCTCTCTGACTATGCCGGCTCCTGCAGTAGTAGCTGGGTCAGTGTTGCAGGGTCTGCATGACCCATCCAAAATCAGCTGGTGACCCACTAATGGGTTCAAAAAAATCCCATACACTCAGACACTACACACAACACTCAGGCATTCCTACATGCACACAGTGCTTAGAAAATGCTCCATACACCGTCTGCCACCCCCCCCCACACACACAACACTCTACACTCACACACAAGCACACTCAAACTGCCCCATACAGCTCTCAGACCCACACAACACTAAACTAGCAGACAGACACACTCAATATTCCCCATACAGCTTTCAGACCCACACAACACCAAACTTGCACACAGGCACACTCAATCTACCCCATACAGCTCTCAGCCTCTGCCACACACAACATTCAGTCTCCCCCTTTCACCTACAACAATACGCCATCACACACAACACTTAACTAAACAATCTGGCATCCTTAATCCAGCTGTGAGTTTGGCAACTTTGGGCTAAAATCTTAAAATATTAAAATTCACTTAAATTCCAGGCCATTCGCACTTCAGTGAATAACCCTTTATTAAAACTGTGACATTTGTAAAAGCATTCTTTGCACTTCAGTTCTGCATCTGTTGCATCTGGATTTATCTTAAAAGTGGCAAAGTTAGGAAAAACCAACACATTACAGAAGCCACGGACTTACGATGATGTTTTCTCAACTAAACAAAGCTCATTCCAACATCTTCACACATGAAAAGCAAAAACGAAACAAAAATATAGCCAAACACATCATGCTTTCTTTAAAAATAGAGTCATAATTAATGCATCTTCCCCTATGGATTTTTCAGGTACGGTGGGGGCCCTATAAACCTCTTTGAGAGTAGCATCTGGCTTGAAAGCTACCATTTGGATAACCCTACCGGAGATTATTTAAATACAAATATAAAGGTGGGGGCAAAGCTCCCAATTAGACCAGGGGGCCCACTGATACACATAAGTATTGTAATAGATTCCCTAACGCTGTCAAATTGTAATTTAATTTCAAGATAAAACACTGTTATCTGTAATAGTGGTTCTATATTAAAATTCAGAAACTTCAAGTCTGATTTCCCTTGACATAGCTGTTTACATTTTGTTGCAGGTTCTGAATGCTTTCTATATAAATCAAGAGCTCTGTAGGAATGTTGAATTCTCACTATCTTTATCTTCTGCCCACAAATGTCGTTTGCGCTGACAAGTATATTGTGCTTCCCGTCAAAATGAGTGACATTATATTATTATGCAATGAAATGCAAATATGGATTTGGCTTTCTAAATGAGTATTCACTTAAAAGGGAAAAGAAAAGGATTAAATCATTCCAACCACAGGAAGATTTAGAGCTTATTTCATAGGAAGAATAACTAGAGAGATACATTTCCACTAGGGACATAAGCACTTCTCAGTGAGATATATTAGAAGGGAGAGGTGCAGGGACATCTATAGATATCCATAGATAACGTAGAATAAGTTCGAGAGTGGTTTTTTGAGGTGCTATGGTTGCGGACGCAGTCACTTTGCATTTTCATATTATTTATTTTACTTAAATAATGAACTGTATTGGATTGAAAACCATATTGCTAAATTTAGACCTAGAATACCAATCTGGAAACTAGATAGAACTGGACATGCTTCCTATCATTGGGAGGTATGAGATTAGGATGGGAGGGAGGGCCTGATGGAGGAGGTTGCCAGTGACGTGACTTGTCTCTCTGGTGATGCCCAAAATGGGTGCCCATGGATGGGACCTGTCTGGCTAAAGGGCCTGTCTGGCTGGGGTGTGCCTTGTCTGGCTGGCCAACAACCTTCAGGACCTTGCAGAAAGTGCTGCTGAAATGCTCTCTGCAAGGTCCTCGTGCTCTTACACATTGTGACCGTGTCTAACAGTGCATCCATGCTGTACTGCCTGAGGACTGTGGGACAGGAACCTGAAATCAGAACTGTTTCATCAAAATTGGGACTGTAGGCGAGGGGGGGTGATTAAAGATTTTTTCCAAAATGTCTGTTTAGGCCTAAATTATGTAGTTTGAATTACAGGCTGTTTAATATTTTGGCCACTGTCAAGATTATTCATCAAACTGTAAATTGTCATCATCTAACGTCGAAGGAGGAGGAGCCCAACCCAACACCTAGGAACCTCAGCACTGGGAAGGAAGGAGTTTATCTTTTCAGTTGTTTAGATGATAGGTTCATGCTTTGCATGAGGACATTCAACATATTTTATATCCACATATGAAAGCACTGAGTCAATGCTTTCCTATGGGGAAGGTTCCACCATCGGCCAACGTCGAAGGAGGAGGAGCTGAACGCAACACTGAGGGACCTCAGCGTTGGAATCAGGTAAGTGATTAAAGTTTTTGTTAAGCCCTTTAATTGCTGGGGGAGGGGACCGTGGGGGCAGAAGGATACTTTAGTGTTAGGCACACAGTTTCTTCTATTCCGCAGAGTGTTACAATTATAGAAAGGAAATATGTAGAGCCCTTACTTACAAACTCCACTTACTGGTGAGATGGTTTGGTCTGAACTCAGCCCTGGATTTCCCAGTTCAAAGGCAGTGATGTAACCCTCCTCTAACGAGCTGACATATGTTATGTTTGTCGTGTATAGCAACTGGTTATTGGCTAATATTTATATATTTATCTTAATTAGCTATGTAAAAGTCTTAATGGCCCCTACCATTGTATGCACCTAGATGCTGAAAGTGTCAAGAGAAACAAGACTTCCTTGTCAGAGAATTCAAAGCTTTGGGAAGCCTTTATAAAGGAATTTCCCACCTTGAAGTTCATGGAGTCATCATGGGGAAAAGGTGGATCTATTTTTGTTGTGTCAAGTTTTCATTTTTTTGTCTGTTTTTTTTTTAGGAAATCGAATAGTTTCCTTTTTTCAATACTTGTTAACATGCATTTTAATTCAGCCCATTTTGGGGCTGGACGAAAGATGATTTAGAAAAAGGAAGACTTAGCCTATAACCGGACACTTGGCAAAACTCCTGCAATCAATTCCTTGACATCTTTAATACACAGATTATAAAAATAAATAAAACAAAAGAAATAAAAATGGTAAAAATGAAAATAAAACTTACAGTAAACAAGTACGTGGACCATGTTGTATAAACAGCCCAAATAAACGTATCTGATTATATGAGATTATACGTTGCTAGAGTTTGTCCTTGAAATCACCCGCTAGCCCTGGAACTTCAGACATCTTATCTCGTCTTTTATTTCTAATTAAATGTTCTAAAGATTGTACACAACAGTTTCAAGGTATCAACAACATAAAAAAAAACATTATTTCCCACTCATACCATGAAGCATTGATATCTTGAAGGGTATGGTGCCAGAATCGTGTAATATAAGTAGCTATGAAAATGTGTAACGAGAGGTAATTGGATGGGGAAAGGCAGTTTTCGCACGAGCTATGAATTGTAACTGTGCCTGAAGATTAAAGGAACTAATATGATATGTGACAGGATAATTTAAGAAATAAAGTAACACTAAGTGCACTTTTGTCAGAGTCATTTAGCAATATTATCAGTAGCACATGCACCTTTGAGAGTTATTATTATAGATCTGATATGAAGAGAAAATTCAGATACATTAAAGGATTGTTCTTTAATATATCCATTAAATTAAAGTGCTAGAGTCTATGTTGAGACATTGCTATTAATGCTATTATTGGTGTCATAAATCAAGCTGGGTGTAATAATTATTGCTAGCCAAATTGTCGGGACTTTTAGGATATGAGGCATATTTTATTTCAGGATATTACGATTGTCTACAAACTCTTTGAGCGTTAAGCTAACATTAGGAATAAAGACGTAGATCCGTGGAATAAACTGTGAATCCCAGTCCCTAAACTAATGGTCCACGCAGGCCAGCTCATTCACTAGTGCACCGCCTAGCGCGTTTCATATCAAGAAGTGCAAACCTACATATACATAGTTTTTTTCACCAGAATGCCCAAGACATGATGAGAAAATAAATCCAAAATGACTAACACTGTCTATTAACCTCATTTAACAATTTTGCTGCTCTTCGAATACATCTGATTTAAATGTTTATAATTTCTTTTTGTAATGCGGATATGCTTGGGATGCATACTTGTAATGGTGTTTTCATGCCAAACTCATTTATATTATATTAAATTATTTAAAGCTTCAAATCACTGGTGTCCATCCACATGAGCAGATTTGATAACCTCTTCTAAAGAATCTTTGGCTTCCCGTCTCGGCTGAGACTCAGACACTGAATTTTAAAAGGAACTGTAGAAGCAGCAGGAGGTGGATGGCTGTGAAGGGAGCACAGGGGTCTGAAAAGGTAGGAGGGTATAAAAGTGGACAAAGAAATCTAAAGACGATAGATAGTTTTGAAGTTGACGGAGGGGGCTGAAACTGGAAAAGGGAATAAAAACTTTGAAGATAGAAGATAGTTATGAAGTGGACAAATGAGTTTTAAATGGGAAAAAGGTGTACTACAGGACAGAGAATTCTGAGATTCGCAGGTCACTCTAGAGTGAACAAAGGGGGCTGAATCACAAAAAAAAAATAAAATTGGACAGAGAAATTTGTAGTTAGCAAATGATTCTGAAGTGGGCAATGGTGTGAATGGAAATAAAAATGTGTAAAAAAAAAATGAAAAGAGCAAAGATTATTAGGAGTCCTTATTGAAGGCATTTTATCTACATTCTATACGTACTATGTTTAATGTCAACTTCTTCTACATAAAGATTCACAGCAAAGAAAAATGTAATAAAATATAATAAGCAATGGAATTGTATGTCTTGTCATGCCACAATAACCTGCCTTCAGAAAACCTCTGCCTTTGAAAGTTGAATAATAATTAGATAGCATCAGTGTAGCCACTAAGTGCGGGATAGATCTAGAAATGTCACTTTATTTTCCAGAATGTTCCCTGACAGCAGTTACTGAAAATGTCTGAATGCATAAGGATATGCAGCCAATATGTCCAGTAAGCAGATTTAAGTCTAAAAATGTGAGATTAATTGTTCCAGGAAATCTAGATTTAATGAGGTAAACAAGATAAAAATGGATACTCGATACAGAATAACCTTGTGTCCATGGCCTTCCCATCTATTATGATCAGTCCTGACTGATGAGAACATGTCTAAGATTATCTGTAGGATACATTAGATGTTCATTTTAAGCAGTGCCATTAATCATGTGTTAGCGGCACACCTTGAATTTTTGTTTTCTAATCGGCGAAATACACAGAAAGTTTAAATCATAAAACTACTTTTCATCTTTTTTTTATCATGTGTAATGAGAGGTTTTTCTCAACATTTCTGCAAATGATATTGAGTTGGAATGTGTGAAAAATAGTTCAACGTATCACAATAGTGAAGGAAAGCTGGCAAATTATGGATGGTATTGGCGTATTGAGTGCTGGCTAGTTGATCACTTTTTGGATGCTAATTTTTCGAAGCCCAAGCCAAACTGTGGGTGTTTCCTGTGTAGAATATGTAGTACAAACCTGAATAAAAGGAAGACACAGATAGTTTAACCCCTTAAGGACACATGACATGTGTGACATGTCATGATTCCTTTTTATTCCAGAAGTTTGGTCCTTAAGGGGTTAAAGCATCACAGCACACAAGAATATTTATGGACTGGGGACATGGAGTTTTATTACGAGGTTTGTGAGAACATAATATGTTATAAATATTAGCATAATAAAAAAAAAAAAAATAAGCATTAATCTCAGCAAATTTCATATCCCAGTCAGTCATTTACTATGCTGAACACAGAAGTAGCTGATGATCCAAACCACACCCTTCTTTGACACAATTTATCCAAGGACAATTGATTCCCTTCGGCATCACGCATTCAAAAGGGTTTGTGGGATTTAGCACTTAGTTGCATTGCTGCATTCTGGTTGCGCTTGTTCCAATTTTCACTTTGTGATTTATAAATACACCACTAAGGGATCCATGGTGGCTTCACGATCCAGATGCACAGAAGTTAGATTTCCACCTTTTGATTTCTCCTAAACTACAAAAGACAAAGTAGGGATTAGGACCATTTTGCTATATATATTTTTCTTTCGCTTGACAAAACTTGACAATAGGTGTAGATACCTTTCATGTTGCTCATCAAAAAAGGATATCTATAGAGGCTCCTGTGGTCTTGCGGGATCCTCCATATATATCAGTGCATTATCATGCACATTCTCAAGAGTACACCAGTGATGTGGTATCTTTGAAGATCAAGTGCTAGGAGCTGAAGAAAGAAGATGGCGGCACCCCACGGAAGGCAGCATCAGGTAAGTATATCTACCCTTGGCGGCACCCCTGGGCCACCACAAATTATGCTGTGATGTCACCATAGGAGGTCTTTGAAATGATGCAAAGATCCTAGAAAGTGACAGAGCAACTTTAAACGACTATGTAAATTCTGTTCCCTTTTATAGTTACTGTAGCAGTGGTAAACGTCCTTCAGGTTTATGGAGACTCTGCGTATAGCGTGCATGCCCGCTGACATTCTGGAACGTCTCACTCTGACCGTTGATGACTGGAATACTTGTCCTTTACAACATAGGTAACTGAGGGAATAATCTATCCAGTGGTGCCCGTAGATTGAGGGAGCACCTCTTCAGAGAACTCCCCTTTCCTCTGGTTGCCCCAGTATACACATAGACACTTGCTCCCTTCATCCTTAGCTATTTTCTCCGCTTAGCCCAGACATTCTGGCACCAGTGGTGTGTATGTGCCCAGTTCACTGATTGATTCCCCTTGTGTCACTACAGTCCCCCACAAGATCCTGTTACTGTTTTACATGTTTTGTCCCGCTTTTATGTCACATCTTGTTCTGTCTGTTGACTAATAAACCAGGGTTGTCTTGTCCCTGCACTCAGCCTTGTCTCGTGTTTGGGTACAATTTAAAAAGAGCTATTCATCACTATATTTAATATCTGGCTGATGGTTGGGCGATATCACTGCAGAAAGTCAGTCTGCTAAGTGAGTAGCCAGAAGGTACCAGGTTGCTGCGGTATCTCCTGGAAGTCTCTTGTGGCACCGAGAAGGGACGAGCACATTAGCAGGTTCAGGTCTAGATCCAAAGTCAGGGACCGATCACCCTGTTCCTGTTATAGTTATCATAGTCTAAATGTTGTCATTCTATGTGAAGTCATTATAACCATTTCGTGAATGAAGTCCCAAATGGCATGAGCTACGTTATAAGCCGAAAAGCTTAAAACACCAGTCAGCAATTACCATTCAGCAATAAATGAACAATGGGAATTTTACTTGTGTCTGTGGAGCTGCCAGCATTGCACTGTATGATCAAAATGCCAGGAAACCAGGCTTTTGGGGAAAAATGACAATTCTTAAAAATAAGCTTCTTAAATCATTGGCGGTCGTCAGTACAGTGGTAGGTAACAGCTGTTACATGCTTGTTCAGACACTATTGCATGATTTTCTCTGTTCAACAACATGAGATACACAAGATATTGTCACTATGATTAATATAGAAACAGGGAATCTCTTATTTATGTGCAGTTTAAGCAATATGTTTATCTATGTTTATTTAACAAAACACTAACATATTACGTAGCACTGTACGATTGGCTAATAAAATGCAAGTAGATAATGAAGAATTTATTTTGAGGTTGTCTGGTCCTGGTATAAAGTTATTAAAGTGCTGATCATATTTTAACACAGTTGTTATTATTATTGCACACATATGCAATACATATCATCTTTTTGTTTAAAATGGTTTTATGGTTTTATATAGCGTTTGATTTAATACAAATTGTGTTGTTCTTTGGAGTTAAGAGCAGAACTGAATTTACATCCTACAGGATAGGGGTGCCCAAAAGGTAGGTCAAGTTTAAAATTTTATTGATGCTTTTTTTATTCTCAAGGCATGGAAAACATCATAAGAGTTCTTGTTCTTCAACATCTGGGCATGTATGTAAATAAAATGGGGCTTGTTTTAAATCTGCCCTGTTTCAGCAGGTTTTGCACATGCCTAGTGTCCTCTTAGGAGGAATTTCAGGAATATCTATTGAGTTGGCATTCAGGCAGCAGAGCCAGATGTCCATGAGTGGAGGCATTATATTGGCCTCGTTACTCAGGGGCCATCATTGAGAGAGCACAGCAGCAGCAACTCCTGGCACCTGCCAAATATAAGTGTGTAATATATTTATCTCTCCAATATCCACAGAGACTGTCTGAGGGCTAATTAAGCATGGGGATTTACCCAGAGGTGATAAGGGGAGGAGGACATTTCTGACAAAGAGCAATGTGCTGCCTGTCACTAATACTTTTAATAAAAGAGAAAAAAGGGTTGCACTGAATCATTAAAATCACAGGGTGCTAACTGAGTATGGGTCAGCATACCCCATAGAACAGATATCAAAAAAAAAAATCTCAGACACTCACTGTGATACATTTAAAGCAGCTTTAGTGGATCCGCAACGTTTCGACCCGTATCCCTTAAAGCTGCTTTGAATGTATCACAGTGAGTGTCTGAGATTTTTTTCTTTGAATAATAGTTTTAATACCTCCCACTGAACACACCCACCATCTTTAACGTGCTCAGTCACTCTACAGCTGAGACCTGACACACTCATGCTATGACTAGTTGAAACATTATGAAACTTCAAACTGCAGGACTGGGGCTGTGACTCTGAAGACTGATCTGATTCTGCTTTTTAATTTGTTTTCATCTGTAATGACTGTTGATTCTGTTGCCCATGTCAGCTACTACTTGGCTCAATATTACCACAGCTGATTAATTATAATGCAAGCTGGAAATGTAATAAGTAGTCTAACAGTATGATGCTGATTTAACCATGTACACACTGTGTTCTGAGAACTAATAGTGAGTCAGGAGTATCTGACATGTTTGAAGTCTATCGGTACCTTGATGCTTTATCCATGTGCCTACTGTGTGCAGAGAGCTAATGGAGTACCCGACATGTTTCATAACAGCAGCAATATTTAATAGAAAGCTAAAGTTATCATAGCAGGTGCACCACTGAAGATGAGATCATGAGAGAGAACTAGGAAGATTGAGAGTGCATTTTACAGAGACATGCTGTGTGTGGATCTCTGTATTGTAGCTCTGTGTAATCATCACAGTGAAACTAGAGTGTGGAATAGTTGTGATATTTCCTTATTGTTCCCAGCTCTGTGTGTTATTTCTCTGTATCTTGGTATCTCTGTAGTCTGCCCAGCTCTGTGTATTGCATATTATATCTCTGTTTGTGGTATTGTTACCTCTGGACATATTTCATTGCAGGGGCTAACATGGTCAAATTGTCACATGAATTATCTTTGCCATTTAAAAAGCATATGGTATCACGCTCAAAAACCATAACAAACATTTTTATCTTATTACCCCTTTATTTATGTTGATTATTTGGGGCAAGTTACAAGTTCTGTCAGTTCGTTTAATGATATTTGCAGGAGGGGTATCCCAGCTGATACTTACAAAACGCTTTCACTTAGTGGCAGACTTTTAGTAGTATTTGTGGTTTCAATAATAGTGTTTTTACCATTGTATTGTATTGCAGGGAATGTTAATGAGAGTCATTAACTGACCGCAGTTATTACTAGGAGAGGCCACAAAAAAAGCTTTTCTTTTGTATTCTGATGAGAGCATTATAAGACGATTATTTTTAACAATTAATTTTAGCGTTGCCAGGAACAAAACACAGGCAGTGTCTGTGGCAGATCATTTTTCTGAGAACTAATTTTAGATAAAAATTACATAAATGGAATAACAACACTGAAATATTACTAGCTTTATGCATTCAAACAATGTAATATCTAATATTATATATATATTGTGTCTGAATGTAACAATCCTTTTCCCTACACAACTTCATAATCTTCAGTAACAGTGTGGTAAATTTAAAGGGACACTATAGACACCAAAACAACTTTAGCTTAATGAGAACAAAAAACAAGGTGAAAGAGAATACTGAGAATGAACAACAGTTTAAATAGCCTGCCCTTCGGTGGGCTCTGCTCAGATCTCAAGCTGGTTTTAGCTCATCTTGTGCCATTACAAAAAGAACCAGGGCCATTTGCATACCAGACTTATCCCACCCAAAAGGGCGGAACAGATCCAAAATGCAGGCCGGCTCTCTCTGCACGAGAGATACAGCAACCCCAGATTATCATTTCAACCTTGTTAGGCATCGTCAGTGAGGTATAGCCGATAAACCCTCCAATTTTAGCTTGAGCGTGAGACCAGAGCCGGTACCCACCGAAAGGGCAGGCTATTTGAGCTGCTGTCCGTTTTCAGTACTCTCTTGCACCTTGTTTTTGGCTCTCCCCAACCTTATCTTAATGAGCCAGTTTTGTTTAATTCAATTCTCTACTATTTAAGAGTTAAATCACTGTGTTTATACAGCCCTAATCACACCTCCCTGCATGTGACTTGCACACCCTTCTTAACACTTCCTTTAAAGTGAGATATAATGTTGGTACTTCCTTTATTGCACATTCTGTTCAATTTAGAAATTCTTATCCCCTGCTCTGTTAATAACTTGCTAGACCATGCAGGAGCTTCCTGTATGTAAAGTTCAATTTACAGAGCAGGAGGTAAAATATTTTAAAGTAAGTTACATCTGATTGAAAATGAAACTATCGATTGAAACAACAGTGATTTAACTCCTAAATGGCAAAGAATAGAGCCGTGAGACTTCAGAGGCACGGTCTATACAGGAAAACTGCTTCATTAAGCGGATGTTGCTTTGGTGCTTATGGTGTCCCTTTAACCTGAGTAGTAATACGTTAACAGCAATATGAAGTTGATATACTTAATCATTTAGCAAGGTGATCTGCTGTAATAAATGCTGTCATGTACAGAAAATCAATCCCAACTGTGATTGTTTATATTCACCTGTGAGTGACACATACAACCACCCTAACAGGGTTTGAATTAGTGAATTCACATTAGCAAACCCTCATCTGATTTAGCTAATTTGTGTCACAATTTAAAGAACTCAAGGGCATTAAAAGCACATTGTGATGGGGCTACAGACCTGCTAATTGATCTAATCTGATGGACAATATTGAAAAAAAAATCATTGTGGTTTCATTTGGCAACATTACATTTTATTATCTCCGTGATGAGTAGAATTAGGATTAAAGGTGTCGTGGTGGACACTAAAATGAACGGATAAGTAGAATAATGATAGCGAAACTACTGAGTTTGGCTGGGGTTTGTTTACACTTTTCCAACTTGGGTAAAACAAAGTTCATCTTGGTAAGCGAATCTAAGAGCGGAATGTGCCATTTTAACCAAGAAAATATATTTTGTGGGGAGTAAAAGATAGAGAAACCCTCTTTCCAAGGGGTGACAAACTGCAGCTCTAGAAAAGGGTAAGCTCCGATGTACATTGTTTTCTTCTCACCATAGAATGGCTGAGAATTGTGGGAGTTATACTTCTCTCCATATTTTAAAGAGGTGCCAACAGCCAGAAACCCATTAAAGCAATAGGCTATCTCTGCACCCAGACTGCCAGGCCCAATCAATATCAATGATTACTGTGTCTGCATTTCTAAAGTGCTGCAATACGTCTATAATAAACTCAGTTATGACTATAATTCAAGTGTTTTAATAGGATTTTTCTCCTCTATAAATCAGGTCCTTTTTTGCATTGCTGTTGAATCGTGAAACTATTTTACATTACATGACAAACAGCCAAATTATAATATGTCTGAAAAAAGCAACACGTACATTATTAGCTTGTTGTAAATTGATACATTGCAGAGCCCTATAAAATAATTATTTGATACCAACAGTGTCTAATGATGTTATTTACTTTATATGAAGGGGGATGTTGATATTGCAGTTTTCTCCAGAAACAGATTGCACAATAATTGAATCATTTTAATTAATCAAAGCGCCAGTGGGATAGTGGGTAATCATAATACAATACTGCACAATCACAGTATCTCATTGAAATAAATAAAATTACAGAGATGTCGGAATACTATTAATGAAGCAAAGCTTTCATCTGAAGAAGTGCGGTTAGTGTCATATTTGTACTGGGAAGATAATCTTTTGTGCTCTTTAACCTTTTTACAGCCAGACTGCATAACAATGTAATTCAGACAAATAACTACAAAAATAGATGAATTAGAATGTTTAATTAAAGTGAACTTGTTGCGGAAAATTAAACCTTGTCTACGTTTTTCTTTTTCTTGTGTAATTTGCTAAAATGGACTGTGGAGCTTCACTGACTTTTCAGACATACTCTTCTCTTTCATAATAGATCCAACTCCGCCACGATCCTGCCTTCCTGACTGTGTTCCTTGTTCTTTATCCTGCCTCCATTTAGAAAGCCACGTCTGGTGGAGCCCTCTCTGAAGATACTGAAATGCTGGCATCATTGCGAGTACTTCAGCACATTGAACATTGACGTCAATCTCCACTCCATTATTCCTTCAATTTGCATATGACGCCTTGGGTACGAATGTGGGGGAAAGGTAGAAAAATAAAGAAAGGGGACCATGGTTTCATTGAGCCACTGTGTCTAAGGTACTGATTGACATGTGTTATACACAGTTACACCCAGGTTCCACTAATAACCCGATTTGGAATGGTCTATGAGGTAACACAGACAGGCAAAGTGCAAATATGTCACCGGTTGGGTGACTAGCCAACTTGGGTGCCTTGGTATCCATCTCAAGGACTGAGGGTCTCAAACTAAGCACATTTTGTGGTTTGATGAAAGCTTCCTCTCACAAGGATATCTATCTGGTTAGAAATGCCACGTGCAGAATGTGCTGGCAATCAATTGCATGTTCCTCATAAAAAATGTCACAGATGACACCAGCAGAATGCATAAGGACAGGGCAGAATTTACCCTCTCTGCTGCCCCAAGGCCAGTTTCCTCAATGTGCCTCAGCCCATTATATATATGAAGCTTGGTGTATTTTATTGCATGGATAAATGCAAGTAGTTTGGGGTATGACTGTATGGTAATTATGACTAGATGGGTGGCTGGATGGCAATACGTGCAAGGTGAGTAGAGGTAGGTGACACGTTATGTGGCCAAGTGTTTGAATGTGGCAGGGTGCGTGGCAGTGGCGACTGTTCATGTTTTAACCCCTTAAGGACACAAATGACGGAAATATTGCGGGGCTCCAGACTCCACCCCCAGAATTTTATTCCCCCCTATACAGTACAAAGATAATCATACAATACAGAGAGCTGAGCATAATACAGAGATACTCAAACAATACAGGGAGCTGAGTATAATACAGAGATACTCACACAATACAGAGAGCTGAGTATAATACAGAGATACTTATACAATACCAAGAGCTGAGCATAATACAGAGATAAAGCGACAGGATACCGATAGACTCCTTATTACACACAGTGTGAGCAGGGTTAAAGCGGCAGGATACTGATAGATTTCTTATTACACACAGTGTACACAGGGTTAACCCTGCAGGATACTGATAGACTCCTTATTACACACAGTGTGCACGTGGTTAAAGCAGCAGGATACTGATAGACTCATTATTACACATAGTGTACACAGGGTTAAAGCGGCAGGATACTGATAGATTCCTTATTACACACAGTGTACACAGGGTTATAGCGGCAGGATATTGATAGACTCCTTATTACCTTTAAAAATAGATATAAAAGAGTATCCAGGAGCTTATAACATGTATCTAATAAAACATATATCTAATAAACATAAGATATATCACTAATTGTATTGGCACATATAATTTTAATATAATCTAAAATGATGAAAATTCAGAGAAATAAATTGCTGAATAGTTGCACTGTGTAAAGGTCCGAATGATAAATGCACAAGGAATCAGTCCAAATAAAAAAAACTTAAAATTATTATTTGGACTGATTCCTTGTGCATTTATCATTCGGACTTTTACACAGAGCAACTATTCAGCAATTTATTTCTCTGAATTTTCCCAGCATTTTAGATTATATTAAAATTATATGTGCTAATACAATTAGTAATATATCTTATGTTTATTAGATATATGTTTTATTAGATACATGTTATAAGCTCCTGGATACTCTTTTATATCTATTTTTATGTATATGTATGGGATTTGATGAAACCCTGTTTTTCCAGTTTTAGAGCTTTTTTCTATTCTCTGTCTTATTCCCTCTTACACATTTTCTAATAGACATATTCTCTGACTATTAGGACTTAATTTTATTATCCTTATTACCTTTGCAGCTGGCAATATAATTAATCTGCAGTGTTAATATGGAGCCAAGAAGTGACATGGTTAACAGAATCAACAATTATTACAGATTAAAATAGATTGAAATCAGAATCAGATCAGTCCTCAGAGTCACAGTCCCAGTCCTGCAGTTTGAAGTTTCACAATGTTTCAACTAGTTACAGCATGCGTGTCTCAGGTCCCAGCTGTAAAGTGTCTGAGCAAATTAAACAAGATGGTGGGTATGTGCAGGGGGTGTTATTCAAACTATTAGTGATTAGTGATGTCCTGAACGGTTCGCTGGCGAATAGTTCCTGGCGAACATAGCGTGTTCGCGTTCGCCACGGATGGCGAACATATGCGATGTTCGGTCCGCCCCCTATTAATTTACTAATACTAAGTAAAAATTACTTAGTATTAGTAAATTGTGCCCCTACTCGCAATACCGCGAGTAGGGGCATGTCTATTAAACAGTGAGCAGCCTGTCTATTAAACAGTGAGCAGTTCTTTTGAATTTTCCCACGCTGTGTAAAATGACAAAGAGCACTTTGATTGGCTTAAACCCACCAATCAGAGTGTTCTTAGCCTAACTGCAGGGCGGGGCAAGGCTTTATAAGCCTTCCCCCGCCCTGCGGAGCTCAGTCTGTGCAGAGCCCTCCATGGGTGAAGATGGATTATTTTTTTGCGCTCAGGTTTTTTCTTTTTCGTCTGTTTTTTTTTTTTTCGCTCGGGATTTATTTTTTTTTTTAGTTTGACGGTGATGATGGTATGATGGTTTTTTATTTGGCCTTTTTTGGGGCTGAAAAATGAAGATTTGAGAAAAAAGAAGACGTCGAATGGTAAGTTTAATTTTATTTTACAGGTTAGTTATTTTATTCCCCCCTCACTATTTTTTAGGGTAAGGGGGGTAGGTAGGGACTTTTTATTGGGGGGGGTGACTAGGGGCTTGGGGACCCCTAGTCACCTTGGGGGGGAGAATTTACGTAGGTCCCCCCCTCATTATCTTTATGGCCCCCACCCGCCGCGCAGGGGTGGGGGCCGGGGGGGTACAATAGGTCCCCCCCTATTGTTCATGTTAGGGCCCCCACCCACCGCTCAGGGGTGGGGGCTGGGGGGGACAATAGGTCCCCCCTTATTGTTATTTTTAGGACCCCCACCCACCGCTCAGGGGTGGGGGCCGGGGGGGGACAATAGGTCCCCCCCTTGTTGTTATTAGAGCCCCCACCCACCACTCAGGGGTGGGGGCCGGGGGGGACAGTAGGTCCCCCCCTTATTGTTATTTTTAGAGCCCCCACCCGCCGCACAGGGGTGGGGGCCGGAGAGGGGGAGAACTGTAGGCCCCCCCCATTATCTTTATGGCCCCCACCCGCCAGAAAGAGTCCCTGTGGGTTTTAAAATTCGCCTGCCTATTGAAGTCTATGGCGGTTCGCCGGGTTCGCCAGGTTCGCGAACATTTGCGGAAGTTCGCGTTCGCGGTTCGCGAACCGAAAATTTCATGTTCGCAACATCACTATTAGTGATAGGCAGCACATTGCTCTGTGTCAGAAATGTCACTAAATGGCTGAATGGCAAGATGTATGTAGGAGCTTGTGTTAATTGTCACTGCATGTGAATGATGGATGTATTTGTGTAGAGTGTAGTGTGTGAATTTAGTGGTGTGTTTTTATAGTGTGCCATTGTGTGCATGCAGGAGCATATTTGCGTGAAGTTTTAGTGGGCATGCAGGAGTATGTGTGTGTGTTTGTGTAATGTGTTTCCAATTCCCATCTGCCCCTCTTTCTCCATCCCCCTTATCCATTTCGTTCTAACTTATATGTGTTCCTCTCCCCTTTTATCCAATTATGCCCCTCCACCAATACTTCCCACATTTTTCCAATTTTGCTTACAACTGGGACATCTTTTATATATATGAATATAGATATGCAAACTACCAAGGAATTCAAATTGGCCATCTAAAACAGCCTAATTTATATAGCATTGTCTTTCCTTTTAATTGTCGACGTTCTCATTAAATTTCATACTAGTTATTCATTTTTGTACCTTATTACTTGAACTTTTATAAGTTTTTTAAAACTTGCTAAAACTTTTTCCTAAAATTAAAACTTTTTCTAAAGAGTTAAGAAAAAAAGTAGAATCCCTGTCCAGCAGTTTACTTCTTTGCCACAATGGACACTTATTAATTCAGGGAAATGGCTCAATATCATTTGGAAAATACTTGTTTTCTTAAACTATTTGATGCACTTTTTGGGGCCAATCAAGCTGATTCAGAATCTAGACTCATCCAGGTCAATTCGGAGATATAAATCCAGTGAACTACTAGCATGATTTATTCTCTGAATTGTCTTTCAATCTACCAAATAGTAAATAATTCTTATTATGTTTTATAAAATGTATCTTAAGTAAACACAAGATTTATTCGGTTTATTGTGTATTCCTGCTTCGTAATGTATCAGATAAGTGTATCCGATGGCAGCGATTCCCTTTATAAAGACATGCTAAAAAAGCATTTAAATAGTGAAAAGGCAATATCTATTCCACTGTGACTATGGCATAGTTGTCTGATACAGACATAGTGTTTCCAGCATATAAGATACAAAAAATATATGTTTCATTTTCATGTATAGCATTAAATTGAGAAAAAAAAAAACAAGTTACAGAGAAAAAAAAGAAGCAGTTCTGTGGGCGTTTTAAAAAAAGTAATTAAAGTAAGCTAGTCTTTCAATGAGTGATAGCAACCATTATATCAGTTAGAACTTAAAGGAATACTACAGCCTCAGAAAAACAAACCTGTCTTCCTAACACTACATTGTCCCCAAATCTATATAATGTTCCCCCCATTTGCAATAAAAAAAAAACACACAAAAAAAGTTTGACTTGCCTTTTTCCAGTGCCGAGACTCCCTCAGTGCTGCTCACCTACCGCGACATCATGGAGGACCAACATTAATCCAATCAATGCTCATCATAGACAAGCATTGGGGACCTAATGTGCATCCACTAGAGGTGGTAATAACCCTGCAATGTAAATATTCTAAAAAACTGCAATGTTTTACATTTTAAGGTTAAAGGGACAACACATGGCACCCAGACCACACCACCATCGAGACTGCAGTCGTTTTAGAATAACTTCCTCTTGCTAAGCTTCATGGGTAATGTAGTCCACTACAGATATTAGTATAAGTCATAAAAGACTAATCGCAATTCAAATAACACCTTAGCAACAGAGGTAACAGATTGTGCTATGTTCAAGTAGTCCGCTGCCAAATGTCTTTTCTTGGAGTGCTACAATCTGGCATTTTAGAAACCTTTTATGTTAAACTGCTTCATAATTGCTGCTTTAAATCATAACAATGTAACAAGACATTAAAAGAAATAACTTATCTCTCTCATCAGTCTCTGAACTGTTCTGGAATTTCTTGCCAGATAAAATATTAATGGTTATTTTAACACCTGCCGCACTTGATCATGATGACCTACCATGGATTTAGACCACTTTAAATCTCACAATTGCCAAAAGATCTCAACTTGTGCCCTACATTTATTTGCAGGAGATGAACATTATGACAGATATACTTTACTAACCTTAATTCCTCACTCTGTAGGAAAAATGTTTGAAAATGACCTTTTACTTATTAAACATTGATGATCCTGTAGGCTAGAGGATAGTGTTTAAGATTTAGTTAAAATTATACGTTTCATTTTTCAAGCACTTGTCAGATATTTTATTTCCAACTTTTTTTATTGTTGAGAAATATAATTATGCATTATTTATAATGAATTGCAATCCATTTTATATACAACGGGACTGTATTTAAAAAACAAAACAAAAAAAAGTTTGTTTTAAGGGCTATTTTCGGGCAAATTATTATCCCATTATGAACATTATTCTAGGTTATTTGTGATATGTTCTATTTTATCTAATAGAAACATAGAAACATAGAATGTGACGGCAGATAAGAACCATTCGGCCCATCTAGTCTGCCCAATTTTCTAAATACTTTCATTAGTCCCTGGCCTTATCTTATAGTTAGGATAGCCTTATGCCTATCCCACGCATGCTTAAACTCCTTTACTGTAGTCCAATTTTCTAATGTTGTCGCTACTCTTAGCGAGTAGTGGTTGATTATCGACTGCAACATTTTTACCAGCGGACGTCACTTAAAACCAGTCACTAAGAAGCAGTTAAAAGTGTCCATTATATTCCATGGGAGCCGTTAACCACTACTTAGCAAATAGTGAGGCATATCAAACTGCAATAAAATGATAGAGAATGGCAGATAACGGATAGAAAGCAGGGGTACCCAGCCCGCGTGATGACGTGAAAACATGGGGTGGGCGTGTCAGGGAAGGAGGAGGTCAGCCATGAGAACGCCAGCAACTGGTGTTGGAGCATTGCTAATAGAGAAACGAACTGGAATGCAGCGTGTGTTTTTATCCTGCACAAATGAACGAGACAGGAGGAGCAGAGGGAGGTGAAAGTAATTTTTAGGTTTCTTTCACAGGTTTCAAAAACGAGCGATACAATAGTACCGAGAAGAGGAGTGGAAAGCCTGGAAGCCGCTGCCATGATAGTGAGTGGAAAGAGAGGGAAAGTGGATCCTCACAACCATTAAAGCAAAGTAAGTGCTGGGCGTAAGACTAAGAGCTTAGAACGAAGCCTCCATTAACAGATAACAGAGAGAAAAGGAGGAGCATGTGGAAAGGTTAAACATACAGTGAGTAGTATCATATGGTGACTGGGGAATAGAAAATAACATACTGTAAATAAGGTGTAAATATATGAATATAGCAATTACGTAAACAAGGATAATTAAAATAAAAATTAAAAAAAATACTCTTTTTTTTGTTCGCTTTTTGTTTGCAATGTAACTATATTTTACCTATTAAGGAAATCAACTACCTATCAAGAATTAAAAAAAAAAGACAAGGAAAAAACATGTATGTAAATTCTGGATGAAAAGCAATTTAGTGTGAATTTTTATTAAATGTTAGTTGCGAGTAAACATTTATGAGTAAAAATCGTTCATATTGGTCAAAATACAATTGAAGGAAAGATAAAGGAAAAAAGTCCCTTATAAAGATAACTTGGTAACTGCTCAAGAAGACAAATCTCCTAATTAATAGCAGAAAAAATAAATAAAATAAAATAGAGAATTAGTCGTTTTATATATATATATATATAAAGTGTGATTTAACAAGGAAAAAAAAGGCAACAAAAAGACAGTTGTCCAAACATGCTAAGAAAATCAATCCTAATAAAGAAGAAAAAGAAAAATCACAAAAAAAACCTTGACGACCTATTACGCATCACCAACGGTAGAAGAAAAAAATAGGGTCAAGAAGAAGAATAAATTCATCAATAAAACAAACAAATGAAGTACAAGTTAATAGCTCTGATGGAGAAAGTTCAAATGTGCCAGAGGACCCTACAGAGTGAGAAGAAATAACAATTGTCGGGGGAGGCACCTTTCCGTGATTTATTCTACAAATGCAATTTTTTCTAAAAACATGTTGTGAGTGCAATCTATATCTGCGCTATTTATTTTTTATATACAGTATCACACTATATATGTTATTTTATTTGTAGATCTACAGCCACACTCTCCAATATACTTGCTGTTCTAAGTTATACTTAGCACGTATGGGATAAATTTTCGTGAGCAGACCTCCTCTGGAAAAATATTAAAAAAAGTTATATCTAAATTATTAAGTGGAGATCAAACAGGATTCATTCCAGGAAGATCAGCAAAATACAATCTTAGGAAAAATATCAACTTAATGTTAATGGCTAAAAACTCAGGAGAATCCACGCTGACCCTGTCATTGGATCCAAAGAAGACCTTTGACAGGGTCTCTGGATTTATTTGAAAGAGACCTTGAGAAGATTTGGATTTAAAGATTTTTTTCTAAGTGCAGTTTGGCTACTCTATAGAGACCCAACAGCATGTATAATGGGATCTGGGATTAGATCATCAGGATTTAGAATTTTGAACAGCACCTGCCAAGGATGTCCACTAGGCCCTATGTTATTTACTTTATCATTAGAACCATTTGCTCAGAAAATTAGACAGAATGGAGATATTAAGGGCTGTCAAATTGGGAGCAGGAACTATAAAATATCAATGTTTGCTGATGACGTTTTACTTACACTGAAGGACCCAGGGAGATCAATGGAGGCATTGCTGAATGAGATTAAAAAAAACTCGGAATTATCCTATTATAGCCTTAATCTAAACAAATCTCAGGCATTAGCTTGGAATTTAAGTCCTGAATAAAAAACTAATTGAAAAGAGAAATATAAACTGCAATGAATAGATAATACACATAACTATCTATGGATAAAAATATCATATTCCAAAAAATTAA
This sequence comes from Pelobates cultripes, assembly GCA_933207985.1. Classification (NCBI taxonomy): domain Eukaryota; kingdom Metazoa; phylum Chordata; class Amphibia; order Anura; family Pelobatidae; genus Pelobates; species Pelobates cultripes. The sequence continues at coordinate 114,309,008 of OW240923.1, forward strand.
ATGTGGATTCAAATTATATCATATTATTAAAGGAACTTAAAAATAAACTCAATGGTGTTCTACCAAAATTTACTTTTTTTATTTAGATCTATTCCTTTGAAAGTAGAAAAAAACGTAATATGGGATTTTCAGAAATTGTTTAACAACTTTATATGGCATCATAAGAAAGCAAGGATAGCATTAAACATGACATCAAGAGGAGAAAGAAATGGAGGTTTAGGAGTGCCTGATGTAAATAAAATTTATGATGCAATTTTATTCTCTCATATTTCAAAATGGTTCAGAACAGATAGTTGCTATCAATGGCTAGGCATGTAGAATAAAGCATTTGTCACAAAGGATGTCAGAAACATTATCTGGGATAAAAAAATTTGAATTCAATAAGATGAATCCAAGAGTCAGGGACTTGAGCACAGCATGGATAAATCTACATTATAAGTATTTAAGTACATGGGATTTGAATATGCTTATTCCATTGATAATTTTAGAAAATCTGATGGGTAATATCAAACTAAAACTTTGAAAGGAAAAAGGAATAGTCCATATTTATCAACTGATGGAAAACTTCAAGGTAAAATCGTTTGATATAATTCAAAATACCTTGACATTCCATTTAATGAATTTTATAATTATACAAGGATAAATTATTATATAGATATAGAATTATCCAAAAAAAATCATTATAGAGAGGATAATAAAAATAAAAAATAAAAAACGAATAGATTGATTATGGATATTGTGGATGAAAAGGTCAATTTTAGATCATTTCCAACCATCAAAAAATTGATCAACGATTTGGATTTAAAGATGGAAGAAGAAATTTGGATTGGATCAATCAATTTTACGAAAACAACTATTCATAATATAAATCTGTTAGAAACCTATTTTAAGATGACTTTTAGGTGGTACTTAACTCTAGAAAGATTAAGTAAAATGAAAATGGGATGTGCTGGAGATGTATGGAAGAAAAGGGGTCATTAGTTCACATATGGTGGAAATGTAGTAAGATTCAACCCAATAGTCTAAAGTTTTTAATATAATTTCTACTCTACTAAATAAAAAAAATGGGGATTTAGATCCAGCATGTACCCTATTCCATATAGGTATATATGCCCTTCCGATAGAAACAAGATACAAATGCTTTAAGTAGCATTTAACCTGTTAAAGGCGAGAAAATGGAAACAAAAGGAAGAAGTGAATGTTCAAGATTTATATGACCAGCTAGAACATAATTACCTTATGGAAAAAGGACATTACCAAAATAACTGTTTAAATCTAGTAACATTTTAAAATAGATGGTCGGAATGGGACAAAAAAAAAAACCCCAAAACAAATCCTTGGTACATTATGCATATAAAAAAGAAAGTACAAATATATTAATGTTTAATTTATGAGGTATGAATGTATTTACGTTAGTGTTGTCATTGTCCTTCACATAATAATGAATGGAGAAGAGGAATTCTTCTGTAGTGAAATAGTTAAAAATATTAATTAAAAGAGGAATCTCTTCATAGCAGGATATACAATTATATTCTGAAAGTCAAATTGTATTTGCTTAATAAAAAAAACAAAAAAAAATAAAAACAAATTATGATTTTGGTACTGGATTTAACTTTGGATAGAAAAGTATTTTCTAAGCATTGATTACCAATATCTGATGAAGTTTAAAAAAAAAAAAAAAAGGCAGGGGTGCCCAAAATCCCTCAATTTTGTTAGAACGACAGCTTCCATGATGCTTTGTTATATCTATGGGAGATGTAGTTCTACCACATCTGGTGATCTTTCTTTTGGGCACCCCTGATATAAAGCATAAAATGATTCAATTTAAAAGTAAAGCACATGTGTCCGGTAAATGAACAATTCATATTTCTGAAAGCTCAAAATTGAATAGATATGTAACCGTACAACAAAATCACAGTTCAATACATTGTATACACTGTTGCTAACACCCGCTATGGACAATCAGTAGAGTAGGATAAATCATAAGATAACCCTGTGCAGCTGACTTGGGCCCGGAGATGAGACAGTGGCCTAGGAACCATGACTTTGCTTGGCCCCATTTACCATCCCTATGTGAAGAATGAACTCCCCACGGTCCTTTGGGATCTTAATTCTTCTCTGTCAGTCGCAGGGTGAAATACACACATTTTGTGTGAACCTCTATTATTGTCAAGGTGTCAGGGTGTGGCGTCTATGGTGACAACTTACACAGTGTGTGTTTCTGTGGTTTATCAGCGAGTGGTGAATCTGTGGGTGGATGGGTAGGTGGTATCTTTGTGAGCAGATTTTACGGACAGCCTGTAAAAATAACAACAAGATTGAAAATGGCTCGGTAAATAGTAGCTGCTACTAACTACCAGCCATCTTGCTGCATCTAGACTGATAGGCATAGATGGTATCCCCCAACTTCTCATATCAGTCATAGTTTTAATTTTACAATAAAGTGTCACGTAAACAATACTGTAAAAATCGCGATGGCATGGGGTGCAATTGCAACAACCCCCTAAATCCCAGTGATAAAACAAAATTCTGCACTCTTTTCAATCCAAGTTTTATTTTTGGTCGGTTGTTTGTAGGAGATAGAGCTCTGGGCATCCAGTGGATATATCTCTTTCTTAATCCCTCTCCTGTGTTGTGTCTTTGCATGACAGCTCAGAAATACTCAGTGATATCAATAATTTACTCTTTGACCATACATGACGGCTCCACAGAGAACTTTAATACTTGGATATTGGAAGAGATCGGGGGTGTTTTGCAGAAAAGCTGGTTGTGAAGAATGTACATGTTAATAATAGGAATACTTGATTTAAAAAAAATAAGATCCAGGCTGGATAGAAGAAAATTGTAGGAAAACCCATAATCTTTCACCTTGATTTGGACCACTTGGAGTGTAACCATTCACATGGATATTCACTGAATGAGAAATGTTGGGACAGAGTGAATACAAAGTGATTCTAAATTTTATGCTATAATATTCAAATAGAATTGGTGATTTTTGTCCAATTCAACAATTATGTCTGATAATTAAAAATCCATTTTTAATTCACTTTAGAAGCTTTCTCCAATCCTGTTTTGTTTATGATAGAATAATGCCCTATTGGCATTATTCTATTGGTCACCCCCTACACAAACGGTCAAAGAGCATTCTAAAACAAGGTTACTAACTCATCTTAATTCAGTTTTGGGATAAGCTTCCTGGCACTGCTTAGTGCACCTCCGTTTGACGTCTTGGGTGCTCATAGAAAAGCCTTGGATTGGATCACTTTACCGCAATTCACCCCGATAATCTTTGGAAATTATAAAAAGTTAGAACACATGTAAAAAATGGTAGTTAGATCCCTCCTTTATTTAAAAGGATAGGGTGTTTGTGTTTTCGAGAGAACAGAGCTCGCAGTGAGAGAGGGTCAGACAGAGGGCCATGAATGTGTTTTTATGCTTCGAGATTGTATTGCTGCTGATTAAGTTAGTCGACATTAGGAATTTATGATATTAAATCACAGCTGTGAATTACACACATTACTGCTGTCATCTCAAACAGGTCATCAATCAAATTAAAGCGTTATTATTTGCTAAGTGCGCTGTGTTTCAAAGTTTAGCTGACATTAACAGTGTTTAAAATTCCCATTGTGAAGTATACATGTTGCTGCTGTTAACCTGTACAACTTGTCGTACACATTAAAGTGTCATTATCCTTATAATACATTGTCTCTAACAGGTTAGTACGTTGTCATCTTTAAACTTCACACATATCTATCTATAGAGATATAGCATGATTATTTATTTTATTTTTTTCATTGCAACCATACTTGTAATCTGTTAAACAAAAAAAGTGTTGTTTTATGGTGGACCGAAGGAGATCTTGGGATGTTTAAAGAACTGGGCTGATTTTATTCTAGGTTACCATTTTTATAACCTTCATGGATTGCACCCAAATCGGAATAGGGTTTGCTGTCCTTGAGGATAGGATGGATGGACAGCTGGAGGCAACGTCAAACTAGGGGAAAGTAAGAAGTAGAGAAGCTAAGGCCCAGACAAAGGTGAAGATGGGTTAGTGATGAACTCTAGAGGCTGGGATCGTAACGTGTTAATGCTGATGAGGATGATAAGCTGTTAACACTTATTTATGGGTATGGCTTTAATCACTGGAGGTTTTAATTATTCAGACATGCACTGTGCTAGAGAGACTAGTAATCTTTAAAATTGCATCTTCTTGTCTCAGGTCATAGATGCACCACTAGAAATAAAATCTTCTCTGGATCTGGCAATAACTTCTAACGTTAAACATTGTCAAATATTCCAGATTCAGGAACATTGTTACTTAAAGCGATTCAATGTTCCTTTAATTTGTGTTAAAGGACCACTCCACACTGCTAAATCTCTTTAGCTTTCTGAAGTGCTTTATGGGTTAGGGTATTCTATTTAAAGCCCAGTTTATAAAAGCGTTGATTTCAATGAAAAATCTGCAATTTTATAAATAAATTATGGAACACTCTCGTCTGTCAGTCAAATGAGCCACCAGTTCAGAGGCTTCTCAATGAAAACATTTCCCTGTGAATAGAGTAAGGGAACTCTTTTTAGGATGTACCTCCAATGAATATATCCATGTAGAAATCATACATGTATTCACTGGGGTTATATCTGCTAAATAGTCATTTCATCTTTTTTGCCCTTTTGGGCAGTGGAGTGTTCCTTTAATAATTTTTTGTGTGTTGATCATTTTTCTTTCGAACATATACACTGCTCAAAAAAGTAATGGGAACACTTAAACAACACAATGTAACTCGAAGTTAATCAAACTTCTGTGAAATCAAACTGTCCACTTAGGAAGCAACACTGAGTGACAATCAATTTCACATGCTGTTGTGCAAATGGAATAGACAACAGGTGGAAATTATAGGCAATTAGCAAGACACCCCCAATAAAGGAGTGGTTCTGCAGGTGGTGACCACTGACCACTTCTCAGTTCCTATGCTTCCTGGCTGATGTTTTGGTCACTTTTGAATGCTGGTGGTGCTTTCACTCTAGTGGTAGCATGAAACGGAGTCTACAACCCACACAAGTGGCTCAGGTAGTGCAGCTCATCCAGGATGGCACATCAATGCGAGCTGTGGCAAGAAGGTTTGCTGTGTCTGTCAGCATAGTGTCCAGAGCATGGACGCGCTACCAGGAGACAGTCCAGTACATCAGGAGACGTGAAGGAGGCCGTAGGAGGGCAATAACCCTGCAGCAAGACCGCTACCTCCGCCTTTGTGCAAGGAGGAACAGGAGGAGCACTGCCAGAGCCCTGCAAAATGACCTCCAGCAGGCCACAAATGTGCATGTGTCTGCTCAAACAGTCAGAAACAGGTATGAGGGCCTGACGTCCACAGGTGGGGGTTATGCTTACAGCCCAACACCGTGCAGGATGTTTGGCATTTGCCAGAGAACACCAAGATTGGCAAATTCGCCACTGGCGCCCTGTGCTCTTCACAGATGAAAGCAGGTTCACACTGAGCACATGTGACAGACGTGACAGGGTCTGGAGACGCTGTGGAGAACGTTCTGCTGCCTGCAACATCCTCCAGCATGACCGGTTTGGCAGGGGGTCAGTAATGGTGTGGGGTAACTGCATTTCTTTGGGGGGCCGCACAGCCCTCCATGTGCTTGCCAGATGTAGCCTGACTGCCATTAGGTACCGAGATGAGATCCTCAGACCCCTTGTGAGACCATATGCTGGTGCGGTTGGCCCTGGGTTCCTCCTAATGCAAGACAATGCTAGACCTCATGTGGCTGGAGTGTGTCAGCAGTTCCTGCAAGACGAAGGCATTGATGCTATGGACTGGCCTGCCGGTTCCCCAGACCTGAATCCAATTGAGCACTGGAATTGATACAACCGAGTTCAATTCACAGCCATTCTCCTCTCTCGATGCTATCTCTGTGCCGATATAAAAAAAGATGCAATTTAATTTTTTAGACCTCCCAAATGTATTAAATATAGGTTGTAAGTAAACATAGTGTTAACATCCTGGAAAGTGAGTGTTCCCCTTTAAACTCTCAACATTTCTGTTTTAGTAAGAAAATGTAGGCTGAATTTTTTATCTGCTTTTTTCACTTTCTTAACCTTAAATTAGCACTTATAATGCTACCTTTTCTGGCGCTGGTTCTATATCTAGCAGTTGTTATGATTTGCTAATATCTTTGCGGAGAATGTTGAATGCGATGTTAGAAATATTTTTTTATTGTGTTTTTTCTGTGCGCTAGAAAGATATTATCTAGACTGTGTATCTATGCAGCGACCCTGCACATCAGGTTATGTCTGTCCTTCTCGAATTCTTTGTGTGTATTTCATTCTGTCTGGCTTTGAATGAGTCTGTCAATAAACTGCTAGATAAGACGTCACCCCTGCAGCAAAGATTAAATATGTGAAAGTTAATATTTCCATAGTTACACCACCCCTTCAATATTCTACAGATTGTGTGATTGTGCTTAAAGCATTATCTTAATGCACTTTTCAGTGCTGTGACAGAGGTAATGTGCTCTGTTATACTTAAATGTTACCACCTCCACATGAGGAATGAAGCTAAAAGAATTTTAGTTCTGAAATACTGTTTTCTTATATTTTTTATAAATGAATGAACTCGCAGGCATCTAGAATTTGTGTTCCGACTGCGGGCAGTGTACTTTCTCTGGGTACTTTCCTTGTACAGGTGTCGATATTACCAAACACAAAGGGATCCACTCAGGGCCAGTGCTAGGATTTTTGGCTACACAGGCGAAGATGCATTTTGTCGCCTTCTCACCTCCCCCTTAAAAAAAGTGTCTTGACCTGTGTGTCTCATACAAACCCCCTTGTGTATCTCTTACTTTCCTGAGCCCCTATGTGTGTCTCATTCTTTCTCCCAGCCTTTTTGTGTGTTGCTTTCTTTCCCCCCAGCCCAATTATGTGGCTCTCTCTCCTCAGCCAGTTTTGTGTCTCTCCCCCCCCCAGGGCTCATTGTGTGTCTTTTTCCTCCCATGCCACATAGACATAGATATATAGCAACACACAACCATACAGAATTATTCAGGCACACAGTCACAGAGATATGCAGGCACACAATCAAACAAACAGTCATACATCCTACACATACAGATTCAATGTCAAACAAACACAGACAGAGACACACATACCGTGTTTCTCCGAAAATAAGACCGGGTCTTATATTAATTTTAGTCACAAAAAACACACTAGGGCTTATTTTCAGGGTAGGGCTTATTTATTTACGGTACCGGTATGTACAGCTCTTTCTCTTTACACTCATCTTGTCTGGGGATCAAAATACCGTACTGTCTAATTAATCCACCCCCCTTTAATTAATCCACCCCCCTTTAATTAATCAACCCCCCTTCTAATTAATCCACCCCCTCTAATTAATCCACCACCCCTTTAATTAATACACCCCTCTAATTAATCCTCCCCCCCTCTAATTAATCCACCCCCCTCTAATTAATCCACCCCCTTTAATTAATCCACCTTTCATAAATCCACCCCTCTAATCACCCCCCTTTAATTAATCCACCCCTCTTTAAATCCACCCCTTTAATAAATCCACCCCCTTTAATTAATCCACCCCCCTTTAATTAATCCACCCCCCTTTAATTAATCCACCCCCCCCCTCTAATTAATCCACCCCCCTCTAATTAATGCACCCCCCCTTTAATTAATCCACCCCTTTAAATTCTTTAATTAATTCACCCCCCCCTTTAATTAATTCAGTCCCAGGCATAAAATATCTACTCACATTTCAAAGATTCCTTGCCCGCCGAGTCCGACCACTGGGTGCCTCACCGCCCGGAAATGGATCCTTCCGCTGAAGATCCGTGAAGGCAGACTAGTCTAGTCTGCCCATCTAGTCTGCCCAATTTTCTAAATACTTTCATTAGTCCCTGGCCTTATCTTATAGTTAGGATAGCCTTATGCCTATCCCACGCATGCTTAAACTCCTTTACTGTGTTAACCTCTACCACTTCAGCTGGAAGGCTATTCCATGCATCCACTACCCTCTCAGTAAAGTAATACTTCCTGATATTATTTTAAACCTTTGTCCCTCTAATTTAAGACTATGTCCTCTTGTTGTGGTAGTTTTTCTTCTTTTAAATATAGTCTCCTCCTTTACTGTGTTGATTCCCTTTATGTATTTAAATGTTTCTATCATATCCCCCCTGTCTCGTCTTTCCTCCAAGCTATACATGTTAAGATCCTTTAACCTTTCCTGGTAAGTTTTATCCTGCAATCCATGAACCAGTTTAGTAGTCCTTTATACTTGTTGATTTTTATGAGACACTTTCTCCTGCTCTCCTTTTTTTCACTTTACTCTATCGTATTTTAACTTTTGGATCTTGTTTAAATAAAGTTTAATATTATTTTTTGTTGTTTTGCCATTACCTTTGAATGACTCTACTTAGCAGGTCATTTCAATAAGGAGGAATTCTACCTTTGTTAGGCAGATTCCTTCACATTATTTGTATTTTTTTTTTTAAATATTCCTTTTAGTCAATGTACAGCCCGGTGCAGTCACTGCATTGCTACATTGCTCACTATTTAGCAAGATACCAAACCAATGTGAAGTCTATCAACAGCAATTATTTGAGTTTAATTCAGTTACAATTATTTGAGTTTAATACAATGAGCATTACGTTTGTGGAGATGGATGGGAATGTCACTAATGGCTGTATTTTGACAACTCATTTTAGAAAGTAAAATGTATTCCAGGAGTTGTCAATCAAAGCATACTGTAAGTGTACTTCCTTATTGACAGTTTCTCAGTAGTCTAAATTTTTGCCAAACTAAATGGACATCTTAATGTGGTGTTTATAGTGCCGAAATGCTGTGCCTTTTGTCTGGCAATGTATAACAATACCATTTGCGTACATTTTGCCTAAAATATGCCTCTAGTGACAGGCCTGGAACTAGTTGGTAATGCAGCACATTACAGCATTGGTGCTTAGTAACAATTATACTGTAACATATTTGTAATACCTTTTACAAAATGGTCTATTTGTGCTACTTTGTGCCTATGCAAGCTATTTTTATTAACACAGATATTTCCATGTTACCGTAAGTGAGAGTTTTTGCAATGTCACTTTAATCACTGTGCACTTTAAAACGTATATTCTTTTAAATAATTATAATGCACTTTAAAGTGGGAATTAGAAATACACTTTAATTTTACAATCTCTTCGAGAGACTGGTTGAATATATTGGATAGTAACCACGATTGGATCGTGGCAAATTGACCAAGTTAATCTTCTTTCTCTGTGATGTAACATGCGTGAGGTCTACAGCAATATAACTGCGACACATTATCTACAGGACGTATGGATTCATGTAAACTTACAATTTCTTTTATCTTTCTATATTGTACAATAAGTCAGTACATTATGGATATTGGACCAACTTTTCCCAAAGCTTTTTACATTTATAAATGCAACTGGTGCAGTTTGCTATTTCTATAATTTTTAGAAGAAAATTTGTAAATTATGCGTAGGACCAATACTAATTTTATTCTTTTTCTCACCATGACAGCCTTTAAAGTTGCCGTTTCAGTGTAAAAGCAAAATGTTTTCATGTAACTGTAGAAGAGGGCAAGGTGGGGGGCTTACCCCCCTGGAAGTTTGCCCACAGTGGAAACGCAACCTTAAAAGAATTATTTAAATTGCTATCTATGTAAACACAGCATCTCCCTTAGCTTCGACTTTCTGTTACAAAAACAAGACATGTAAAGAACTCATTTTCCACTTGTTTGTGATCAAATATTTATTTTTCTACAAGATGTTTGCGATGTCTTCTTATGATTATACAATATTATTTTCCCCTGCTTTTTATTTGTTGATTTGTAACTCACTGATTGCATTTTCTATGCTAAGTGGCATTAATTATGCATTTAGTACTATATAAAATAATATTAAAACGGTTCTATTCTTTCTATTGCTTTTTGCTCTTTGCAAGTTCTCATGAATAATTCTTATACATAGTCGAGACAACTCCTGGTTCTTCTGAAGGAATGCAGAACAAACACAAATGCTCCAGGGCATGAGGTGGGAATGATAGTAACCGAATCTCAGTACCAAGAGATCAAATACTGATACCCTGTTAGATGAGGTGCATCCTGAAACCACTCAGAATTTTCAGATATTTGAGCTATGCAAGTCATAGCTATTGGAAATTAATTCTGTGTTGCATAAACATTTCCTTCGTAAAATTTCCCCTCTTGCACAGCTAGTAATACAATCACTGGAGTTCACTTTAGTTTGCCTAAAGTGCCATGCGCTGTCTAACAGTTTAATATCAACACATTTATGAATAGTTTGCTATAGATCAAGGCTTTTCTCAGAGGACCTCTTCCTCATCTTTTCTTTTCATAATGCAAAATTAGCACTTGTGCCTTATCGTTTTTTTCCCAACCTTTTTAGATTTACTGGTTGAAAGTGTGGGGTCCGAATTAGCCCAGTGCTTTCCATTCAGTGTAAACCAGGCTGGACAAACTGGCATTTATAATGGGGAAATGATGGTGATGAATATTGTCATGAGGTACCTTGGACCTGGTGGAAAGTCCTGGTTTAAAGGTAACCAATTTTAAGTAGAATAAACTGGGTTTAACTCAGTGGCTACCAATGCACAGTGTCATGCTTGTGCATCCAAAATGTGTATGCCAACAACCCACCATTTTCACCTTCATTTTCTGTGATTGATCTTGCTTAAGAAAACTTCTCCATGCGTGGTCCTTCTGGCTTCACTACCAGTAGATCAGCATCAAAACGGTTGTGACGGTTCATAAACTGCATTGACAACGATTGATAGAGGGCTATTCACATTGTCTACATGCTCGTCAGTTTGTCCGTGCCTGTTTGTCTGTTTCTATCTGTTTGTCAATGTTTATTTCTCTCTGATTATCTTTGTCTATTTTTGTAATCTGTGAGAAAAGCTAAAACTCTTTGTAGCTTTTGCCCATAAAGGTAAGGTTGTCCTTCGTGAATTGAGTCATTCGTTGAGCAAGGCGTACACTGGTTTGTAGTTTTTGGAGTGCTAAAAATAGTAATTGAATCCACTTATTTTTCTGGTTCAATCTGTTTTGTTGTCTTTTTATGTTTTTATTCTTCAAACACAGATTTTCTGATGCTTTAAAACCCACATGGTGCAAAATTGCTAAAATTGGTTCACGCTTTGTGATGCTGCAGTAGAATGCAAGTAAATAATCCCAAGAAAGGAGAAAAAAGCATCAAGAATAGTGATGTCGCGAACCCGAAATTTTCGGTTCGCGAACGGCGAACGCGAACTTCCGCAAATGTTCGCGAACCGGCGAACCGCCCGAAACGCCATTGGCTTCAATGGGGAGGCGAATTTTAAAACACACAGGGACTCTTTCTGGCCACAATAGGGATGGAAAAGTTGTTTCAAGGGGACTAACACCTGGACTGTGGCATGCCGGAGGGGGATCCATGGCAAAACTCCCATGGAAAATTACACAGTTGATACAGAGTCTGGTTTTAATCCATAAAGGGCAGAAATCACCTAACATTCCTAAATCACAATGAATATGGATTGACACCTGACATATGACATTGACACCTTGACATATGGATTGACACCTGTCCTCAGGAGCCCATGATGCACACGGACACAGAGCAGAATGAGACTGGTCCCCTACATAGGGTCACTTGGCAGATATGGATTGACACCTGTCCTAAGGATCCCTGATACACACCGACACAGAGCAGAATAGGGACTGGTCCCCCTACATCGGGTCACTTGGCAGATATGGATTGACACCTTGTTACAAACTGCTATTTGTAACGGGCCCTTTAAATGGCAAATTGCCCTGCTTCCCTGGGTTGTGGAGAAGCCTATTTGCCAGCCTCCTCCCGCATGACTATGGCCCCTGGGAGATTGTGAAAATGTATGCACTTTTATTTGGTGTGTATGGCCCTTTAAGACTGTCGGTGGGCATATTGGGGCTTATGGACTCTTTATGTGACTGGTGCTGGCCCTTTAAACACCTTTTTGGGACATCAGGAAGATTGGGACACTGCCCCTTTAAGGCCGTGTCCCCAGACTTGTTGGGGACACTGCCCCTTTAAGACGGTGTCCCCTGTGTCCCCAAACCTGGTGCAAACCCTTTGTGCCTGCCTGGCTATTTCCCACTTGGTTCAGTAAATGGG